>CP092869.1:78255958-78301769 GCA_030710605.1 Cordylochernes scorpioides | reverse complement strand
TAAAACCCGGGCGTTGCCCGGGTCATTCGGCTAGTATTTATATAGTTTGGATTCTAATGGTTTATTAGAATATAAATCATATTTATTCACTTACTAAGACAGCATGCAAATTTCGAACACTCAGTTAAGTATTTTAAGGATTTACTTAGCTAACCCAAGTTATTAAAGTGTAAGATAAAATCTTCAACAAATTTCGAACAGGCATTTGATATATCAATGTTTAATAAGTTTTTTTTATAGTCAAATTTTTAAAATGATCAAAAATCCACTTTTTTTTTTAATTGAATAAATGAAAATAAAAATAATAATAATAAAAAAATATATATATAATTAAACAAACAAAAATATATTTAAATATAGAAATAGTCCCTTTTTTTCATCAAAGAATACCTTTAAAAAATAATAGGACATATATCCCATGGCCAATAAATTCTTATATATATATATAGACAAAAGATTAAAACAAATTCACCTAAATAAAGGTAAAATAAAAAAGAGGTGAAATAAAAAGAGTAAACAGAAGAACACAGGAAAATAGGCGCCGCAATTTTTAAGACAGAAGAAAGGGAGAAGAAAAAAAAAGAAGTCAGACGAAAAAAAAAAAAAAAAGGTGGCCTCAATCACAGAAGAGGTTGATTGAGAGAAATCGTCTGGCAGCCAAGCCCACAGGCACGTGACCAAGCCTTGCTCTAGCGGCCAACCATTAGGTTCAAACAGAAAGAAAAAGGCTAAATTGGTTTCCCCTCAGCCTCTGGAGACCAGGTCACCGTTCGAGTGACTTTTGTTTTATGAAGCTTTCACCTCACTCCATTGTGATTGGTCCAGCCGTGATGATGATAAAAGAAATTCGGATATCCCATCGAGGAAACGGTCTATCGCGTGAGAACATTTACGCTTCCAGTCTATGATTTGCTTCTATTCAAAAAGTCGATTTCTGTAGTATATCCTTCGTACTGTTGTTTTTCCTTGATTTCATGACTTTAATATGCAAATATTTAGAAAAAAAAATCGAGGAAACGGCCACAATCGCGTGAGAACATTTACGCTCCAAGATTTGCTTCTATTCAAAAAGTCGATTTCTGTAGTACATCTTTTGTTCTGTTATTTTTCCTTGATGTGATAACTTAGATATGCAAATTTATGAAAGAAATCACATCATGTGCAATACTTCCTCTTTATGTAAGCTAACTTACTCAGATATTAATACTCGTATATACAGTTATCAGAGTCATCAAATAACAATTCTTAATAATCAATTCTGTCACCGTTTGCTTTTGTGAATGGAATAAATACCCAAATATGGCCATTTCTCATAACCATCGGTGGTTCAGTGGTAGAATGCTCGCCTGCCACGTGGGCGGCCCGGGTTCGATTCCCGGCCTATGCATTTCTTTTTACAATTTTTAAAACTCATTTATATATTATACAAGAATGACATCCACGGCGCCAATTTATAATTGTAACGAATAGTATTTGAATAAAAGCATTTAATCGGGTAAAACCCGGGCGTTGCCCGGGTCATTCGGCTAGTTTATTTATAAAAAAGAAAATAGATTGTATTTTGGATTGAGATGTTTTTAAGAATGATTAAATTAGCATCATGAGAATATTTATTAGAATTTATTTGTTGAGTTGAAAGGAAAGTATGTAGACAATTATTTTCTCAAGTGAAAACATTGGATCAATCTCCCAAGTTCAATAAAACTGTAGCGGTAACAGTATCATAATTTCTTCAAAACACCTGATACATAAAGAAAAAAAAGCATATATTAATTGAGAAACTGAAAGTTACTAATGTCTTGCTTCCATCTATCGGAATAAATATGCTCTATCAACAATACTCTACAATAATACTCTAACAATACAACACAACAATAGAAGCAATCACCGGTTATAATTGCTAAGAAGAGACCAAAGGTAAAACAGAGCGACGATTAATAAATAACCCGTCGGTTTTAACTTTGGTCTATTCTTAGCAATAATGAACTATCAACAATACACTACAATAATGCAAAAATACACTACAATAATGCTCTAGCAATAATACACCACAATAATTCTCTAGCAACAATACCTTTTAATAATGCTCTAAGAAAAAAACCCTACAATAATTATATATCAATAATATACTACAACAATTCTCTAACAACAATACACAACAATAATGTTATATCAACAATACACTACAACATTGTCTATCAATAATACACTACAATAATGATCTATCAACTATTCATCACAACAATGATCTAGCAACAGTACACTACTAAAATTTTCTATCAACAATACAATACAATAATGCTCTATCAACAATGATTTTAATAATGATCTAACAACAATATACTACAATAATGCTATATCAACCATACATTACAATAATTCTCTAACAACAATACATTTCAATAATTACATATTAACAAATCATTACAACAATGCTCTAGAGCATTATTGTAGTGTATTGTTGTTAAAGCATTATCGTCGCTTTTACCTTTGGTCTATTCTTAGCAATTATATCCGGTGATTCCTTCTATTGTAGTGTTGTATTGTTATAGCATTATTGTAGTGTGTATTGTTGATAGATCATTATTGTAGCAACACTACGACACTTTTCTATCAACATCTACTACAACAATGCTATAAAAATAATGCAGTACAATAATGCCCCAAAAGAGGCTGTTATATTTTCTGAATAATGAAAGGTCTTTCACACGTTGTCGCTTGAAGTTATCTGAAACATGCCTTTATCTGGGGCGTGACTCGTGCATGTTAAATGTGCATCAATGTAATTATTTTCATAAAGAGGTCACGAGCTAGATTATCTCCCGTCACACATGTAGATTGCTTTTTAGAAATTCTTTGTAATTACTTATTATAATAGCGTAAAATACCGCTGCTACATATTAAAATTCTGATAAGTAAAATGTTAGTGGCTTTGTGTTCCACACCCAATTTTGCTATCAGAGGCTTGAAGGTATCATGGAAACAGCCGATTGTCCGTTCTACTATCGGATTTAGAACTACAATAAGCCAGCCTTAAGTATTATTCAAGTTTAATCTAAATATAATTATCTTATTGAAAATTTATTAGCATTATTAATATTAGTAGTAATTTGAAGACATAAATGGGATACTTTCAATATATTGCCACGTGGAATATTAGGGAAGACAAAAACTTCAGGAGGAAACAAAATTTATTTCAGGCAAGGACAAACTATGAAAGGTAAACAAAAGATAAGCCACGAGGGGAATTTACAGAGTAGCAAAATATAAATATGAAAATGACCACTCTGTTAATAAAAATAATAAAATGAATAAATACTATGTTACATAGCTTCTTCCCTATGGGAGCTGTGACCCACAGCTAGCAATTATTGTAGATACTGACGTGCTTCTGCCAAGGATTCCATCGAAGTCTTGGAACTTTGTCCCTAGTACCTTTGCGTCCTTTTTCTTGCGGCGTGAAGAGCGGCTTTGTCGTCGTATCGTCGTCTATAGGGACATCGTCATCTTGGAAGGAAGTCTTGGCTTTAGCACGTGGTGGAATCCTGGAGCCAGTCTCCGAAAATGTAGATCACAGCACCCATGGCTTCAAGTTCTTCTCGGCGGTGTTCAGTTTGTCTTTCCTAACTTACCCAGCATCTCCACCAAAATGCCACGTGGAAAATTAGGGAAGACAAAAACTTCAGGAGGAAACAAAATTTATTTCAGGCAAGGACAAACTATGAAAGGTAAACAAAAGATAAGCCACGAGGGGAATTTACAGAGTAGCAAAATATAAATATGAAAATGACCACTCTGTTAATAAAAATAATAAAATGAATAAATACTATGTTACAATATAAAGGAACATTTGGATATATATACAACGTGTGATCAATAATTTCCAGGAATGAGACTTGATCAAGTAAAATATTCAAAATAAAATGAAATAATTCTATAAGGACCTTATAGATAAAACATTTATTAACACGTAGAAAAATTTGATCACACAGAGGCACACGCTCACGTTTTTTTCGAATTTATAAGCTCGAGGATATCAGAACATTTTCTAACTTCAGTATGGACTGTATTGAAAAACAGCGAGTCTGCATAGAGTTTTGCTTTAAATTAAGGAAAACAGATTCCGAATCATTTCAAATGTTGAAACAGGCTTTGAAAGAAGATGCCCTATCACAATCGAGGACATTTGAATGATTTGCACGATTTAAAGATGGTCGAACAAGCGAGAGAAAGCAAGGATGATCAAATCGAAGATTAAGTGTCTTCTTATCACTTTCTTTGATGTAAAGGGATTGGTACACTATGAATTCGTGCCCGAGTGTCAGAACATTAATCAACATTACTATCTTGATGTATTGTGACGTTTAAGGGAGGCTGTGCGTCAGAAACGACCCGAAAATGGCATCGGAAAAATTGGCTCTTGCATCATGACAACGCACGGCCACATACGGCCGTCACTGTACAACTCTATGTGGCTAAAAACGGAATTGCTTTATTACCCCAGCCACACTATTCTCCTGACCTAGCTCCCAACGACCTTTTCCTTAACCCTTAAATTAAAAAAGTCTTAAAAGGACGTTGATTTGACTCAATACCTGAAATAAAGGAAAATACGATGAATATTTTGAAAAGCCTGAAAGATGAGGATTTTCAGAGGTGTTTTGATATCTGGAAAAAAAGATGGAACAAGTGTATAGATAGTGACGGTGATTATTTTGACAAATTTTAAATAAAACTTTATTATACTTTTGTATTTCTTTAAATATTTAACATTCCTAATAATTATTGATCACACTATGTATATATCGTCTTGTACCCTTTAGTTTCTTCAGAAAAAGATAACCATAAATTTTGAAAGAGAACAATTGAAAAATCTGCTGATATATAATAAACGTGAAAATGGTTTATATATTGATTTTTAATGTGAATAATAAATAATGAATTTTCATTATTATAGCTGAATAAATTATACTAATTATAGATTTAAAATATAAAGTTTAATTGCTGATTATATATATATTTTAATGAATAAAATGTGTTTGTCTTATGAAAGAAAAATAAGAACATTTTTGATAAATAACGTTACGTCGTACCCAGACGTTGTTCGTTTTTTTTTGTCTGATCAGGATGCCACAAAGATAGACACGTGAGTTCGTAAGGGTTTCATCAAAGATTAGCGCTTTATTATATGTGGCACTGAACAGAAGGTATATAATAAGTGGTACTTGCCTTCAACCTTCCCGTCAGAAGAATCCTTGGCGCCGTGGATGTCACTCTTGTGAAACATTCTGCTCCACATTAACACCTCCAGTAGACCGCTCCGATGTACAGGGTCTCCTGGCATCGCCTTGCAGGATCATCCACACGCCCGGAGGCAACTCCCGAGGTCTTCTACTTGCCATAGATGTGATCAGACTCTCCTTGTCCCCCACATGTCCAGGGTAGCCTAGTGGACATGGCATCTGCCCGGTAAGCGGAGCACTGTGGGTTCGATTCCCATTACTGGACACTTTATTTTTCCATTTATCATTACTCTTCACAATTCATCCTTTCATACTTCATCTCTAAGGTTAGAAATAATCGTTATTTCTCCTTCTCCCACACGATAATACTGTTTTTGGCGCCTGTCCTCCCCACACACGTGGCCATCCTCCCGTAGCTGGAGTTCATCCATCTTTCCACAACTTCATCCTGGGATCTTTGCCTCTCGGATATCTTGTCATACAGTGAGGCGGGGAGCATCCATTTTACAATATAGATTAGTGTAGATTTCAATATCATTGAATGAGATAGCGCTAGAACCTTCACAATTTAAACCTTTGTTGGTATCTTTTATATAGGAAAATAATTATGAAACATCAAAGTAAGTCATAAATTCATAAATAGATTTATTATTTTATTACCTCTATTTCATTTAAAGGTAATTACAGGAGTTTTTTTTTCTCCACCGAAGTGTGTACTACACAAATCACATCCAGAAATTATATGTACAATTTAAAGTCAAAGATATCTTTAAGAAAAAATAGTGTAAAACTAATAACTTTTAAACAATGATATTACTATGTACACCATGTACATAAAAATTGCAAATAAGCGAAATCGTGTTGTTGACATAGTCACAGAAAACGGCTTTGACTAACTCAGACCAGCCTGGAAACTTGACTTTGTCAAATATTAAGAAAAAAAGCATCTCCTTATCGTGCAACTGAAAGTTGCTGATGGCTTGCCCCATCTATCGAAATAAATATAAACTATTCTCGTTGATTTTCAATTATTCCAGAAATGGCCAAATACCCATTCTTGATTAATCAAGAAAAGCTAACCACGGACGCGTTTCGGGCTGTTGGCTGATTAATCAAGAATGGGTATTTGGCCAATTCTGGAATAATTAAAAATCAACGAGAATAGTTGATATTTATTCCGATAGATGGCGCAAGCCATCAGCAACTTTCAGTTACACGATAAGGAGATGCTTTTTTCTTAATTTATGCACCTTATCCCAGTACAATATTACATGTGTACTATTTTTTCACTTTGTCAAATATGTTCTTAAAAAAAAGACATTTTGGCCAGAAAATGTTTCATATTCTCGACGTTTCGACAAAATTCATTTGTCCTCGTCGGAAAAAAAACCCTATTCTGGCCGAAGTATTTCTCATTTTAAAGAACTATAAAAGTTTGCATAGGTGACCAATATATGGCGCATAGTATTATCGTCTATTTTGATAAGAGAGATGAGCACTCATTTTATAAATCAATATCCTTTCGCCAAAACTTACTTCTAAAAAGGTTTTATAGATGTATCCTTCTTTACGGGAAGATAAATTGAATATAAAAATAATAAATGGTCCCTTTCTGATCAAAACAGGCGCCAGCCTATGCACTATCTATTGACGGTATAGAAAAATTAGCAGATTCATGTTATTAGCGTGTTGCTGGCAGGTATGAAATTCTAAGTGGAGTCAGACAACAAATTATTTATCGTAAAATCAACTTTTAATTACATTTATTTAAAACAAATTATCAGAAGGGGTTAAATTGTTGTATATTACATGTTGATGTTCTTTTGTTTTTGTCTGTGGTGGCCAAATAACATTTCAATATTATAAAATGCTAGATTTATGTGTTTTTGATATATTATAGATAAATATTTATATTTTATATGATTTATATTTAGAATGATGTATAATTATTTTTATTATATTATCATGATAACAAATTATACGCCGCAGTCATTTATAAGTATTATTAGTCAGTTTAAATATTGGTTACGAACGGAGAAATACGTCCAGGATAGCCTAGTGGACATGGCACCTGCCCGGTAAGCAGAAGGTTGTGGGTTCGATTCCCGCTCCTGGACACTTTTATTTTTCCGTTCGCCATTACTCTTCATATTTTCACCCTTCCATACGTCATCCATTCATATATAGACCATCACTCTTCATATATTCAACCTTTTCATACGTCATCCAAAAGTTAGAAATATTGAATATTTCTCTTTGAAATTAAAAATGATTTTTCATAAATAAAAAAAAAACTTATGCGGTTAAACTGTTTGTATAGCTTTATAATTATACGCCGCAGTCATTTATAAGCATCATTTATAAATAATATGATATTATTTTTAATTTATATAATTTTAATAAAGTATATTTTCTAAGCATTATATATTTATAAGATGAATATTATATTTAATATTTGAATCAAATAGTTATTAAACAAATTAAAACTTATGATGAAAATATGAAAAGTTAATATTTGGGAGCCACTACAAGCGAAGCCAAAACAACAACTATTGTTTTTTTTTTTGCTTATCCCTAGTACACGTGGTACAGGCCATGATAATCATGGTGGGTAGTTAGCGACTGCTTTTTACTGTAAGCGCACCACATGTCTACACATGTGAAAGCAGTTCGACTTTGCACTTACAAATGTGCCAGAGCCCCGTTTGGTTACTTGCACTCGCTGGTGGGGTTGGACTTTTGCAAGAATCGGGAACCCATTGGAGCATTTTTTTTTAAACAGAAAAAAGTGTCCAATGCGGGGATCGAACCCGGGTCGTAGTGGTCGTAAACCAAACGGTTTAACCAGCCTTCCACCGACCCCCCACAACTATTGTAATTTCGTAAAGGTCACTTGGAGACCATGATATTATGCTAATGAACTTTGTCAGACCTGGGCGGGCTTCAATTTCATAAGATTCATAAAGGAATCTGTTGGATGTGATCATCTTTATGTTAAATGTTTAAACTTCCATTGTCTTTATTAAATGTTAAAATCTTTATTATGTGTAAATTCCATTGTTTAAAAATTTGTATTTTTAATTTTGTATATTTAAAATATTGCTTGTTGAAATCCAAGAGTTATATATGAAAATTCTTGTGCCAGATTGATCTACAATAGATGATTTTGCATATGTTTTTTTTAGTTAATTAAAAAGTGAGATAAAATAGTTTTGGCTGAGAAGCTAGATGCACACAGGTTAGTTGGTTTTCCTGATTGTAAATATGTATAATATCTTTATTTTTTCTGCTTTAATTTCATTATTAAAATAAAAAATAATTTCATCATAAAAGTGTATATATATATATTTTTATCTTTAAAAACTTCAAGAATTAATAGAAAAGATTACAAAGGCACTATCTCTTTATTCCATGCACCCAACAGAATCATAAAAATCTTCTGATTATAATAAATCGATGTTTATAAATAAAATACAATTCGCTCTCTTCCTCAGTAGAAATTGTCTTTTATTTATAATTTTACCCCGGAAGGATTATAATATTAAAAAATATCAACGTTATCTTTATATAGAAAAATCTAGAGGGGAATTTTGCTGAGAAAAGGCATATCATAAAAATATTGAAGACACTTCTCTATTGTTTAATAAAAAACGACACAAAGACTTTGCGCCATCTTTTGAATGTCTTGACAACCTAGCAAACTCGGGTCGGTGACAATGCCACAACACCAGTTTTGGCGGATTTAGAGATCATTGTTTTGGTCTATTGCCTCTGTCATCGGAATATGTTTTTCTTTTTATAATTATATACAAATGAGATGACTTGAAGAGACACTAATGTCAGAATTAAGTTAAACTACCAAAATAAACGAATAAAATTGAGAAAAAAATAGATTAGAATACTTTTCAAATGCATTGTTTGATTTCTAGGTTTAGTGTAAAGTAAAATCTTTTTTTTATCCATCGTTGTGTGTGTGTGTTTGAAAAATAAGAGTTATGTAAATGGAGCTTCACTGTTGTACTACTAATAATGCGGGAAAGATAATGTACGACCCTATGTCTTAAAACTATATACATGAAAATCCTCGCTCTAAATAAACTCCAATGGGAGTAAAACTTTGACTACCTATATCTATTGTTCAATATAGGGTATCATTGATATTGGGAAATATTCAGGTTTAGGTTTGTAACGAGTGAAGTTTCACAATATCTCTGATTCTCTTTAGCTAAGTTTTACTGTATATGTTAAAACCAAATATTATACAATTGGTTCAAATATAATGACGGTTACTATATTTCACATATTTGAAGCTCACACCCAGGCATGAATATACAAGGTATGTCCCATAAGTTCCCGGACTGGGTCCATAAAAAAAAGGTAAGATTTTTTTTAATTTTTTTTTTATTAAAACTTTTCAAAGTAATCCTCCCTTGCTTCAACGCACCAGCGCCATCGTTTCTCCCAATTGTCGAAACAGTTTTTATAGGCCTCTTTTGGAATGCTCTTCAATGCCAGCAGCGATTTTTCTATAATGTCTTCCCTGGTGTCAAAATGTCTTCCTTTTAGAACTGCTTTGAGTTTGGGGAACAGGAAAAAGTCATTTGGTGCGATGTCTGGGGAATAGGGTGGTTGAGGTAGGATTTCTGTCCCGTTTTTCGCCAGAAAACTCGTCACCAAGTGCGCTGTGTGAGGGCGGGCATTGTCATGGTGTAGGATCCAGTCACCATTAGTCCATTTTTCTGGCCTTTTTTTTTTCGAATCGCTTCCCTTAGACGGCGAAGAATGCTCAAATACATTTCCTTAATAACTGTTTGGCCTACAGGAAGATACTCGTGATGAACAATGCCCTTGTTATCCAAAAAAGCGACCAGCAACACCTTGATTCTGGATTTCAATATCCTGGATTTTTTGGGTCTAGGCTCACCCTGACCTCTCCACTCGGCAGATTGACGCTTGGTTTCAGGGTCATAGCCATAGACCCATGTCTCGTCGCCTGTGATTATCTTGTCTTTCCATTCCGGATCCGTTCTTGTCATTTCCAGCATGTCCTCACAGGTTGCAAGCCGACATAGTTTTTGCTCATTAGTGAGGAATCTTGGGATGAATTTTGCAGGAGTCTTTTTGAGCCTCAAATCTTCGGTTACGATCCTTCCAATCGTTGTTTTAGAGATGCCTGTGTCTTGCTCTAGCTCCAGAAAAGTGGTTCGAGGATTTTCTTTTATCACATCGGTGATTTTTTTGCACATTTTCATCAGTACTTTGAAATGTTGGGCGTCCTTGACGAGGATCATCTTCAATGGAAATTCTGCCAGCTTTAAATCTAGAATGCCATTCAAAAACAGTTGTTCTCTTTAGGGCGTTATTGGGGAATGCTTTATAAAGCATTTCAAAAGTGTCGGTTGCTGATATTTGAAGTTTCACACAAAATTCTATGCAAATCCTCTGCTTCAATTTTTGTTCCATCGTAAAATCGCCGTAGCGCAAGGTGTAACCTTTAAATAAATTAGAATAACTTTGGCGCGCGCGCACGTACCGCCTCGATATTGGTACCACCGTGTTGCCAGATATTTTTTCTATAATAAACTGTCAAATTTATTTACATTTTTCATTTATTTATTTTTTTATGGACCCAGTCCGGGAACTTATGGGACATATCTTGTATATATGAATATTAAAAGCAAAAATGCATATCCTGACTGCTCACATGCGCATTTTATATGGCAAAGCGCAATCTAGTGGAACAAAAATTAACCAAACGTTAATCTTGTTCCATGATATTTGGCCAAACCAATTTCTTGATTAATACTTTTTATTTGTTTTTAATATCAACACCTGTGTGAACTATTTTATCTTTTCTTATTTTTCACACATATTTGCATGAAATGGGAATTGAGTATGTTAAGATTGTTTTTATTTTGAAAAACATAGTTTGATTGTTCGTTTAATGCTGTTAATTGTTTTTTAAATATAATTATGATATTTTTTAGAGTACTTTATAGGACAAATTTCTACAATTTAGTGAACTCTAGAGGTGAGAAAAAACTGGGAAGTCTTGGATTATCAGTGGTTACCTACCGAGCAATTTTACCAATCTAATCTATCAGATCGCTACAACTACCTATGGACAAAACTTAAGGAAGTAGAAAGTCTGTAGTCTGTTTTTTTAAAGGAGACAGAGGCTGTTTACACTTGATTATCTCGTATGTCTTCAATAAAGGTTACTGTATATCACATATCTTTCAGAGAAGTATTATCTGAATCTCAATATACATGTTAGAAGGTAAGACTTTCTTAAGTTCTGTCCATGAGTGTATAATGTATGTTTTTAGTCTGCTTATATAGTTTTCACTTGAAGATTTATTCCTTGGTCATAGTGTTTGAGGAACCTATAGGAAGATTCATTTTTGCAATTTTAGACATTTTTAGCCTTTTTAGTTTCGAAAACAATTTATTTTGCTTGAAGGAAAATACAACAAATACTAAAGCCAAGTTGGACAATCTAATTGAACATTTTATAGCGCAATTTCTATGTTGAGGATAGTGTAATATATTATCTAATTAGTCTAAAAAATGTTTTTATTTAATTGTTGGTGCACAGAGTTAATGATGTTAATTGTGTGTATATATATTTATATATAGTGTTTGTGCATATAGACGGGTTAGTATTTTAGTTGGGAATCGTGTTAACTATGTTTCTTGTTTGCATTGAAAATAAATAATATTTTCAAATCTTCTGGCTAGAATATATTGCAGATTGAAAATAAAATTTAACGTTATTTTTTATATTTAAACAATCACACACAATTTCAATTCAAGAATCTGCATACAGACAAAAAACTTGTAAAAAAGAAACAAGAAAGATAATTTCCAAAAATAATATTCATCCAAGAAAGAATGTCTTGCAAAAATATAATTTGATTGACTCAAGCTTTAGGACCTTGGAGCTTTTCCACAGTAGTAAGGTTAATTATAACGCTGCCCCTCATGGACATGAACCTTCCCCCTGTGGAAGGGCTCCAAGATGGGAAAGCTCGAGAACTTCTCTGGACGGTATTTTTCTCTCAAAAGAAAGTGAATGTAGATATAAAAAAGGGCATGTGTGCAATATTCAGTGGGCTAATTAGTCTTTTTACAATCGTGGCAAGCCGGCAGATTAATATTAAACGATGCTGATTGCTAGACCAGTTTGTAGACCCCTAAAGGGCAGCCAACATAAAAGCAGTAGGAGAGGGCAATAAAGAGTTCGTACACACGTACCTCCATCATCCTCGACGGTTATGACCCACACCAACCCGTCCCTTCACCGGCCTAAGTGCCCTTTAATGTTCCCGTGGTTGTTTAGATGGGTTTGTTTGGTAGCGCTACTATGTTTATGCCGTTGGGATATGGACAGCGTCTCCTTTATTCTGCGGGGAATTAATGAATCACTTGGGGAAATGGGGATTAGATGATTGGCTCATAAAAGTTGTCACTAATATCTTTGCATACCATATATAATTTCTTCAGCAATATCTACCATATTCTGTTCGTTTTTCACTTTCTCTCTCTCTAATACGAGAAATGATTTATATATATATATATATATATGTCACATTCTGCTTATAAATTATTTGTAGATGTAAATTTACGCTGTTAGGATTTATGTAAATATTTGTAAGTATATAAAAGAGACGCGTGATTGAAATAAATTGAGTCAGAAGATTGCAACGTTTCTTTCTTCATTCACGCAAACAATAAGTCCCTGCATATTGGCGTGTGCGAAACCTTAGAATCGTTTCAGAAGTCGACAGGATTTTGACCCGCGATGGAAGGAAGAGAGCAAGCACCTCATCGAAGGAATACCCACTAGAAGAAGGAAGAAATATGAACCTTCCTTTTGAACTGATCCCGAGATATGATCCTGATGATGGACTTAGCTACGATAACTGGTCAATTTTATTTGACCATCAGGCACAACAACAAGGTCTTTCATCAAAAGAATTCCTGTCCATGATGCCAATGTTATTCAAGGATAAAGCTCTGGAGATGTATGCTTTGATCTGCAGGGATATATCCTCATTGGAGGAACTTCATTCTAGGATGAAATCTTTTTTTCATGAGCCGGAACATGGATTACATCGAAAATTCTGGCAAGTAAGAAAAGGACGAGAACAATCCGTAAAATAATATTACTTTGCAAAGATTAAACTCGCTACCAAATTGGGACTGTCACAGGATTTGATCTTGGAGGGATTAACGTCTGGCATCGAGTCGGAGTTTGAGCGCTTTTTGATCGCTGCCTCACCGACAAGTCTGGAACGCTGGCTTGAGATTGCCGAGGCCATAGAGGTATCTCACTGCCGAACCACAAGTTCAGCCTCGGGAATGGAGTTGGGTTATCCTGCCCGACGACGACCGTCTACTTCCTGGCAGGGAGGACAGGGCTTTAGACCGCGGAACTGGAGAGAGGGAAGGAACGATCGTCCCGGGACCCACCTTCCGCCAACGAGGAGCCTTGCCACCGTTCAAGATCACGAGGGTGAGTCACCAGCCTCTATCAGGAGACCCTAACAAGGCGATTGACGCCTACCCAGTCTGCACGTATTGTTGAGGGATCGTGTAGACGGGGTGGATTTTAAGTTATTTTTTGTTTAGACTCTGGATCAGAAATAAATGTCCTTCCCAGGCATCTAGTGCCGGCGGAATTTATTACATTAATTAAGGAACCCAAACTTAAATCTTTAAAATCGGTTAGCCATTGTATCGCCATTGTTGGCGAGATTGAGTTAAATACTACCATAGGAGATAAGTCGCTCAATCTTTTGTTTCATGTAGTTCAGAGTGGAAGTCTTAATTTTGGTATTTTATCTGCCAAATACTTACCCTATTTTAAGGTGAAAATTGATTTTAATAATAGTTACATTAAACAGAATAATAGAAAATTAGGCCAGTTTAATTACAGTTTTTCAGGCAGAGAATTAGAAGCTATACAGAGATTTTACAAAATTCAAAACTATTATGCTAAAATTAGTAGAACCAAATATTGCAATCATCATGTAAATTGTTTAAAAGTAAATAGAAAATGTCTTAGGATTAGAGATTCGTTATTCTATAGAAATGTTGAAAACTTGCTTGAAGATGATGTTTGTAATTTTGTTTGTTCCGTGCCAGACAGTGGAGCCGTTCCTTATGTATTAAAATCTAAGCCAGTGTATCAACCAGATGCAAAACCTCTGCCACTGCCTGACACGAATGATTGTTTTTTACATGATAATATAGAACTTTTCACTATGGTAAAAATACTATTAGATAATTATGCAGAGATCTTTGGGGAAAACAAATTTAATATAAAACCCTTGAACATCCAGCCTCCAAGACTGAGACTGAGTGACAAAAAGCCTGTCTGTGTTAGACCATATCGTCATAGCTTGAGAGATCGGGACTTGATAAAACAACAAATTGAGCAATTGTTAAAATACGGTTTAATCAAACCTGCGTCTTCCCCATACAGCGCACCTGTGACGCTCGCACCCAAGAAGGGCGAGGGAAGGGTTAGGCTTTGTATCGACTATAGACTCCTAAATAGGAAAATAATTCCGGATTCGTTCCCTATTCCGTTAATGGAGGATATAGTTCAGAAGGTACAGGGCGCCAGAGTATTTTCATGCCTCGATATCTTGAGCGCTTACTGGACAATCCCTCTTCATCCAAAAGATCGGGAGATGACATGTTTCTCAACTTCTGAGGGCTCTTATGTCTGGTGTAGATTGCCGTTTGGATTAAAGACCGCCCCTGCAATATTTAATAGAAAGCTCTCTGCCATTCTGCAGAAATACAAACTTGATAATGTAACATCTTATTTTGATGATATTTTAGTATTTTCAGAAAACGAGGAATCCCATTTAAAACACCTCGGACAAATATTCGAGATTTTAAAAAAAGAAGGCATACAGTTAAGGAGAGATAAATGTCTACTATTTATGAAAAGGATAACTTACCTCGGCTATGAAATTTCGGAGAACCAGATCTCGCCTTCGGGCGTTAATGTCGATGTTATCAAATCATTGCCCCCACCTCGTGATTTGCGATGTTTAAGATCCTTTTTGGGAAGCGTGACACATTACGCGAAATTTATAAAGAATTTTAACAACCTAAGAGCCCCTTTGAATGAGCTTCTCAAGAAAAACTCCCGGTTTATCTGGACGGAGGAATGTCAGAGAAGCTTTGAGGGTTTAAAGGAAGCGCTATGCTCCAAACCAATACTTCAACTTTTTAACCCTTCTTTGGCTACAAATATTTATTGTGATGCCAGTACCTCGGGTATAGGAGCGGTGCTTAAACAGGAATATCCTGATGGCACGCAAAAGCCGTTCACCTATTTCAGTAGGGCTTTGCGAGGTGCCGAGTCTAAATATACGATAACAGAACTAGAACTGCTCGCGGTGGTCGAGACTTGTAAGCGCTACCACCCTTACATATCCGGCAGTCACGTCATAGTTCACACGGATCATAAGGCGCTGATATGGCTGAATAGCTTCAAACACACCAATGGGAGACTGTTCCGATGGTCTTTGAAGTTGTCCGAATATGACTTGGATTTTAATTATAACAAGGGTTGTGAAAATCACGAAGCCGACATGCTCTCCAGACTTCCATACTCTTATTTTTTGTCAGCTCAAGCCTTGAAACAAAACCAGGGTGATTTATCGATACCACCTTCAAAATTATACTCTATAGTGGATGGTATTACTTATATAAGACTTAATAACAAGGATAGAGTAGTTGTTCCCCCGGAGCTCCAAGATGACCTGATTCAGAAAGCCCATGAATCTTTAGGACACCCAGGCATCAGTGCTATGATCAGAGCACTGTCCGTTCAATACTATTTTAAGGGGATGATAGGGAAGATAAAGAATTATGTTAAGAACTGCAAGGAGTGTCAAACAATAAAAAGTAGCACCCAGCCCTCCTATGGACTGATGGGATCATTGCCTAGGGCGGCAAAACCCTTCGATGTCGTGGCTTTGGATACGGTTTTGGGCCTAGGAGGTTATAATAGTGCTAAAAATTGTGTCCATACCGTTATCGACCATCATTCACGATATATCTGGGGTTATGCTTCCAAAGGCACATCCATCGCGACGTACATTAAATATAGGAAAACCTAGAATCTTAGTCACGGATAGACATCCCTCGTTTGTCTCGAAGAGATTCAATAAATTTCTTCAGGAGAAAGGTATAAAGCACGTGATGACCTCCCCGTCCCATCCAGAGTGTAATGGACTAGTAGAACGGGCTAATGCATCGTTGATTGGAAGGTTAAAAATACAACATCAAGGTAGCCCTAGGGCCCCTTGGCCAAAATTGTTACAAAAAACGCTGGAAGAATATAGAGACACACCCCACTCTACGACTACATTCCCTCCGATATACTTGCTGTACGGGACCCTCCCTTCCTACATGTCTGATCTTACTAATCCGTATCCGCCAGTAGAAAAGGCCCCGAACCATTGCCAATGAAAAAACCGAGGAATTACATAAAAGGTTAGTTAAAAGATACAATAGTTCTCATAGATTCCCGAATTTAAAAATTGGAGATAAGGTTTTGTATCGAATCCCTCATCAGGTAGGCCATGGCAAACTGTCACCAGTTTATTATCCAGACCCATACACCGTTCTTTCTACCTCATCCCCTCACATAGTTGAAATAAATAAACCGTGCCAGCCTGAAAATAAGCCCAGCACAATAGTTAATGTATCTAAATTAAAATTATGGGACCCTATTTCAACCTCGAATGAAGGCATGCGGAATTATCCATTTCCCTTCCAAGATGTGGAGGATTTGAATGGATGTATTTAATCTGACCATGGCCAAACGTTCGAAAGGAGTTTCCACTCTCTGAGGGGGGGGGGCTGCTTAATACCGCAAAATGTTTCTTTTGCGTCCATGTGGTTTTTCTACTTCAATGGTAGGGCTTGAATTCTCTCTACAAACATTGAAGGACTCAGCTAATAATGGACAATACAGCCCTGTTACATATGTTCTAAGTGACACGCCTGGGAAAGAGAAAAAAAAAATTAACAGGCCGGTCACCCCAAGGATCTCTAGTAAAATGGTCACTATGCGATACAGTGAATTAGGTACGCACCTGGATACCCCAACTATCAGGTCCGACTGCCCTACTGCCATAGTGATAATACTTTTATTATTATTGTTATTATTATTATTATTTATTTATTTTTTCTCTGCAGAATGTTTTTTTCTCTCTCTTCCTAACCTTCCAACCCCTCCCAACCTCCATTTGTGTAAATAAATCTGAGATTTTATTTTTTTAGTAGGGGGGTTTGTCACATTCTGCTTATAAATTATTTGTAGATGTAAATTTTACGCTGTTAGGATTTATGTAAATATTTGTAAGTATATAAAAGAGACGCGTGATTGAAATAAATTGAGTCAGAAGATTGCAACGTTTCTTTCTTCATTCACGCAAACAATAAGTCCCTGCATATTGGCGTGTGCGAAACCTTAGAATCGTTTCATATATATATTATAAAATAAAAATGATTTTCTGCTGATTTTTGATTATCTTGAGGATTATGCTATGTCAATGCAGACGTGTTTAAAATCTTGAAATTAAAATAATAAAAATAATCCTATTAAAAAAACGAGATTAGAAATAGCTTTAATTGAGCTTATGGGATATATAAAAACAAAATTTGATAATAGTACTTCCTGTTATAAGGCGAGTAGAACAAGGGGAAAAAAAGATTATTTATATAATTACAAAGGTTTGAGCCGGCCATCGGGAAACAACAACAATGAGTTTTTATAGGGTAAAATTGTCAGTTATTGATGTTAAAAAACAAATTAGGCATATCCTTACCACTAATATGAGCGTTTTTTAGATGTCATGTTCCACTTGATGGCGCTCTGCCATCTAAAAAACGCTCATATTTGTGATCAGGATATGCCTAATATATATGAATTGTTTTGAAAATAGAGCAATCCATACTTAATTCATTAAATAATAAAAAAGGCATATAATAGAGCAATCCATACTTAATTCATTAAATAATAAAAAGGCATATATTTGATTGAATAAAAGATTCATTTGCCAATAGTTTATACAAAAATATAATGCCTTGATAAAGGTTGGCATATCAAACCGAAATATTGGCAAATAAATCTTTTATTCAATCCAATATATGCCTTTTTATTATTTAATGAATATGAATATTAGAAATATGTATATATAGAATAGTTATAATATTTATGCGCAAATATCTACACTCATGGACAAAATTTAAGAAAGTAGAAAGGTTTTGATATAGACGGACGTCTGTATTTTTGAAAGACAGAAGCAATTTTGTTCACACTTGGTTATCTCGTGTATCTTCACTAAAACTCACTGTTTATCAAATATATTTCAGATATATTTATAAATTTATAAATGTATGTAATTCTACTGTCCTCAAAAGCTTATGTCCATAGTTCTTCTAAAATACCCATTCCAAGAGTGTAACAACAGTATCACTATAAAAGGAAGTTCCAAAAATGCAATATAACGGCGGTATGGTATATTAAACTGGTGAAACCGCTGGGAGGGTTCACCACTGATGAGCCAGGCACTCCCCATTAATTTTTCCATTGCAGTAAGGGCAGTAGAAATTGTTTATTTTCAAAAAAAATATTACGCCTTTAAAATAATTTCGATATTTCAGAGTTGTTGTCCGAATCCCGATATACATGCTGAAAGGTACAACTTCCTTAAGTTTTGTCAATGAGTATAAATAAAGAGTGTGCGTTTTGTAATAAATAAATCTGTTAGAAAAAGATACTTGAATAGTCCAATTATTTAAAGAAAAAATATTTAAATTTAATTTTCACTGAGACTACACAAATTTAACACCCTGATAGAAGGATAAAAATTGTAATTTTCATAAAGATTTTTCCATAAATTTGGCATGTTCATTAAATATTTGAAAATTTAGAATTATATTTCTACACACACACCACAATTCGAGAGAGAGAGAACAATAATTTAATATTATCAACGCCACAAAAAGAACAAACAATATTAAAAAAAGTGAAAAATTGAAAACACAAAATGCATGTTTTTGTCAAAATGGTTTACTACGATATGTACTACGATAGGTTTGATTGAAAGTCATCTATGCTAATGCTATGATTAAGCGAACTCAAAACAATTTTAAAGCGATTTAGTCAGTATATAAGATAATTCACAAATAGACTATTCAGCAGGTTTTAAACAATGCTTACCATAAAGTTAAACACTCTATATTCAGCTTTTATATAACATAATTTATTCCAAAGTTATGATTAGCAATTTCTAAACACCTTTAAACCGATTTCATCAGTATAAAAGATAATTCACTATCTGACTATTTAACAGGTTTCAAACAATGTTCACTATAGAGTTAAATCCTCTATATTCAGCTTTTATATAACATAATCTATTCCAAAGTTATGATTAGCGATCTCTAAACACCTTTAAAGCGATTTCATCAGTATAAAAGATAATTCACTATCTGACTATTTAACAGGTTTCAAACAATGTTCACTATAGAGTTAAATCCTCTATATTCAGCTTTTATATAACATAATTTATTCCAAAGTTATGATTAGCGATCTCTAAACACCTTTAAAGCGATTTCATCAGTATATAAGATAATTCACAAATAGACTATTTACCAGGTGTTAAACAATTTTTAGCATAAATTTGAATGTTATATAAGTAGTTTTGATTGAACATCATCTATGCCAATGTTATGATTATGGATATCTAAAAACATTTTAAAGCGATTTTTCATCAGTATATAATTCAAACTATCAGACTATTCAGCAGGCGTCAAACAATGATCACCATAGTTTTGATATAACATCTATGATAATGTTAACGATATCAAACACCTTTAAAGTGATTTGGTCAGTATATAAGATGAATCAAAATAAGACTATTTACCAGGTTTCAAACAATGTACACCATGAAGAGTTAAACGCTCTATATTCAGTTTGAATACAACATCATCTATGCCGATGTGTTATGATTAGAGATCTCTTAACACCTTTAAAGCGATTTGGTCAGTATATACAAGTAGTACTATAAAATACTTTTATAAGATAAATCTCAATTAGACTATATCAGGTTTCAAACAATGTTTGCCATAATGTTAAAAGCTCTATATTCAGTTTTGATTGAACATCATCCATGCCAATGTTATGATTGGCAACCTCTAAACAGATTTAAAGCGATTCCGTCAGTATCTATATATATAAAAATGAATGTATGTGTGTGTGTGGTCTGTTTGTCCTTTATGTCTGACCAAACCACTCATTGGAACGCCATGAAACTTTGTGAAGTTATTTAGTATAGTACTGGGAAGGTTTCTAGCAAATAAAATTTTTGAAATAACTTTTCGCTTTAAAATAATCAAGATAAATATTCTAATTCATCTGTTATAATTCAACAATCTGCTCTAAATATTATCATGATGATACGATGATTTTGTAATGTAGAAAATTAGGAAAGACAAAATTCAGGATGACACGGCAATTTATTTGAGACAAGAATAATGATACAATTCCAAGGCAAGATACTATTCCTTTAACTTCCAATTACCGAGGGAACCAATTAATATTGATTTTATTCAACTTATCGAGTATTTCTCAAGGGACCGGGAAAAAATGTTCACTTTATTGAGAGATTCGTTAGACAAACCTTTACTCGGGTAAAACCCGGGCGAAGCCGGGTACGTCCATACAAGAATAATGATACAATTCCAAGGCAATATACTATTCCTTTAACTTCCAATTACCGAGGGAACCAATTAATATTGATTTTATTCAACTTATCGAGTATTTTTCAAGGGACCGGGAAAAAATGTTCACTTTATCGAGAGATTCGTTAGACAAACCTTTACTCGGGTAAAACCCGGGCGAAGCCGGGTACGTCCGCTAGTAAAATATAAATCACAATTAGACTATCAGGTTTCAAACAATGTTTACCATAATGTTAAACGCTCTATATTCAGTTTTGATATAAAATTAACTATGCCAATGTTAGGATTAGCGATCTCAAAACAATTTTAAAGCGATTTCATCAGTATATAATTCAAACAATCAGGCATCAAACAAAGCTCACTATAAATTTAAACGATCCATATGCATATGAATATTATCTATGCCAATGTTATGAATAGCGATATCTAAACACCTTCAAAGCGATTTCATCAGCATTAAAGAGGAAACACAATTAGATTATTTACCAGGTTTCAAACAACAAAGTTGTACGTTCAATATGTAGGTTTGATTGAACATCATCTATGCCAATATTATGATTAGCGATTTAGTCAATATTAAAATAAATCAAAATCAGACTGTTTGCCAGGTTTTAAACAATGTTTAACATAAAGTTGAATGCTATATGTGTAGTTTTGATTGAAAATCATCTATGACAATAATCCCAGCTATCAGACCATCCAGGAAGTCTAGCCGATTGTTTCATCACCCCCGGGGTGTTTGTTGGAAGGAGTCAAGCAAATAGGCCTCAGGAGTCAGTTGTCATCCAGACACGTCGAATTAAAAAGCTGAGGTGGTAGCTTATTAAATTTGAAGATGCAAGAGTGGAGAGAATATTTAGAAGTTTCTAATTTTAATTAAGTTTCTCACTGATTAGCCAAACTTGACTCCACATTAAGAATTCCACGGACGCGGCTATGTTGGATATGGAGATTGTTTCAATTTATATAACCTCGATACAAGATGTCTTGAGTCTTTAAAAAGAAAACCAGATTGTATAATATTTAAAATTTAGAGTTCATATTTATATGTAAGATAATATTTGCAGATTAATTGCCTTATTGCTTCATTGTGATGTCAGATATTCTTCAATTCTTTATGTCTTAGTCAAACTAAAGAAATTAAGTTCATGAATCTATGGAAAGGTGTGCCACCTTTTATACTATATATATACTATGAAATGATACTTTGCCCCAGAGAGAAACCTATTGTATTATTCAATATGCTGTATGCATTTTTAGAAAGAAAGGTGCCACCTTTTGTACACAATATATATATATGTTGTAATATATTCCAATATATACCTATGACTCCATGTCTTGTATAGTTATAATTTAATTGCCAAGGTAACAAATAAAATTTCGAGTGAGTGACAGTCGGCGCCAGTAGGATGAAAATGGTCCGAAAAAACAAGTCGGGTTCCAAGGTGTGCCCCTTTCTTGCTCAAACAGATTAGTCCGCTTTGAGACACGATTGACAGACCCCTCTAGACAGATCTCCCCTGACCGATGTCGGCTACAATTACTCTCTCGCCATCTCTGTGGTGACATCTAACATACCTCGTCCTTTTGTGTAATCCCATTCACGCCTGAACCCACTTTGAAAAAATTTGTGACCACCACGACTGCAACCAACATGCCACACTACAGTCATCCTACAGGATAACAACAACTCTACATTACTACATATATATATTAATTAAAATAGGGGCATATTTTGGATCGAAATGTTTATTAAATTTGAATATTTCGACGAGGCTGTTCGCCTATCTTCTGTGAAAAATTCAAAAACCTTGTAAGCTTATTATATTAGATAATAAAAAGGCATATATTGGATTGAGAAAAAAATAATATATATGCATGTTTATAAATATTTTATTCAATACAATATATGCCTTTTTATTATCTAATGATTTAAGTATGAATTGCTCTATTTTCAGAACAATTTTAACCAGTTTTGGTACCGACGTGCTTCGCCTAGCAAGAACAATGGAAAGGTTTAGACTTTCTATCAACAGTTGGAAATTACACTTACATTTTAGTCACAGGTGTCTCGCCGAAGGCATAATTCCACCTTCTCTAATATTAAAAGATCCCGTTAGCACAAATTTTCCTAGAAAAATATTATTTGAAACGGGAAGGCAAATAAATCTTTTATTCAATCCAATATATGCCTTTTTATTATTAAATGATTTAAGTATGGATTGCTCCATTTTCAGAACAAATGTATATATTTATATATGTTATGATTATTTTGTTTTGTTGTTGAAAAAGATAGAATTGGAGGTGCAGTCGTGAAAATAGGAAATAAATTATTTACTAATCAAGTTGTTTTTATTTTGAATTACTTGAAGCAAATTAGACATAAAATTATTTATCCCAGTAATATAGAATTTATAAAATGAATTTTCTATTCGTGAATTAAAAAATAGGTAGGTTAACTATACATATTGTTGCACCAAGTTGCAGCTTTGCAGGGTCGTCGACCTTGGGTTCTTCCTTCTTAGTGTTATACACGTTTCCCGAGCGGGTTTCCATATTCAAAGCAAATAAATAAAAGTAAATGAAAATTAATTACCTTTCAAAGTTATTGCGTTTATTTATTCTTGTCTTCCTCGTAGGTCGTGATCCGCAGTCTCCGTCTATGTCCTCTCTCGCTCCAATAACCAATCAAGATATATGTACAATAAAATATTACAAAATGAATGAAACTATGAAAAGGAATGATGATAATCTAAATAATCTGTTTTATATTGAATTAAATAAATATATAATTTAAATTTTAAATATATTTAAAATAATATTATAAATAATATAAGAAATACGCACATTAATCATGATGCAACAATATTTACAACAAAATTTCAAAGTATTCTAAATCTATGGTCAAAAATAAAAGAATAGTCAATGATGAAAATAAAATACATGTTTTTGAAAAATAAAATATTTGCATTTTAGATAATATAATATATATATATATATTATATAATATAAAAACTCAAATATTTCTATATTTAAAAATATATATTTTTTATTTTATTCATTGATAATTTTACTTTTGTTATCATCGTTTTTAGAAAGACTTTCAGTTTTGTTGTATAGTTTTGTTGTAAATATGCGTAGTTAACATAACATATCCTTTTAAATCACTAATATAGGATTAACTTCATAAATTCTATATAATGTGAAAATAACTAATGTGTAATATTTCCTCAAGTAATTGAAAATAAAAGCTACTTGACGGTAAATAATTATTTTTTTCTTATCACGACTGCACCTCAACCCTTTATCTTATCGATCCTTTGTCTTATCAAGCCTTATCTAACAACAACAAAAATATTCATAACATATACATATCATTAAATTGCGGGAGGATGATATTCATGTACAGAAAGTGGCACCTCTCCTCTTAAAGGAACATTTATTTTATCCCCCTATTACAATACGTAAAAGTGGTCATGAGGAATTAGTCACAAGTTTAGAGAAATTCAGATAACAAGCCAACCTGTATACCATGGTTTCGGGCTTTAACCCTTATCAGTATAGGGGAGGATTGAATTTCATAACATTCTACAAGAGGAGTAATGAAATCGGTCGAATTTGTCAAAAAAGAGAGGTGCCTCTTCTGGTGCATGAATATCATCCTTCAGCAACTTTATTTTGTATTAAAGCCTGAAAATCGGTCCTGGCACTTTACTAGCTTAAACAACCTTTTGCCCAATTCGTCCGATTTCATAACCCTCCTTATTTATTTATTTAACAGTTGGGAGAGACACGCCATATCCACAATTTGGATAATTTCGTGTATATTTAAAATTATATACAATTAATACAATTGAACATTGGGAATCATGAAAATTAAAAGTTCGATGTCAAATTTTGCATATAGTAATTATAAGTAGTAGCTTGAAATATGTACAATTAACACTTTCGCCTCAAAATATACATCCTGCAGAATCTATTAAACTTGATGTATTGGTCTTTATGGCAAGCATCTTGTTTTGTATTAGTCAGGTAAAGTTGGTTTTCTTCCCTTAGATCAGAAGTAGGATGTTATGAAATCGAAGCCGCCCCTATATTGATGAGGCCAAAGTTCAAACATAGCATTCAGGTTGAATTTTTGTATGAATTTAACCAAACTGGTTTGTGTGGCTAATTCTTTATCACCATCATGGCGTTTTGTAATGGAGTGATAAACTGACTCTAATATTTTAATGGGTTTTTAGAAAACAGAGGGGACTTTTGGTATATAATATTTAATACAGATAAGATATATTTTGATATTACGTTTAGCAAAGTGAAAATTTATAAGAATATATATTTTCTTCTAATTAACCTTTTCGCCTAATATATAATAATAGAAAACGAATCTTCCCACACATTTAGACGCTTCTTATAAAATTTGAATGCATCTAAACGAGAAATATCTCTTCTGTGTGTGTGTGGTACAATTAAATTATAGAACGACATTCAAAAATTATCCCGCATGTGTTTCTTTTGAACGAAAAATCGAAATTTATTTTAAGGAGAAATAACGATTATTTCTAACCTTAGGAATGAAGTATGAAAGGATAAATTGTGAAGAGTAATGATGAACGGAAGCCTAGTGGACATGGCATCTGCCCGGTAAGCGGAACACTGTGGGTTTGATTTCCATCCCTGGGCACTTTTATTTTTCCGTTCATCATTACTCTTCCCAATTCATCCTTTCATACTTCATCCCCAAGGTTAGAAATAATCGTTATTTCTCCTTAAAATAAATTTCGATTTTTCGTTCAAAAGAAACACATGCGAAATAATTTTCCAATGTCGTTCTTCAATTATAAGCCGCTTTATATTGTATTATAAAATACTTTATATAATATTTACGAACCGAAAAATATGTCCAGGGTAGCCTAGTGGACATGGCATCTGCCCGGTAAGCGGAACACTGTGGGTTCGATTCCCATCCCTGGACACTTTTATTTTTCCGTTCAAAAACACAAAGTGTTATTATTTATAGATTTCTCCATTTTAACTTTAGCGACTTTATTTCCGTTTTTTTTTATTGAGAAGGAGGGCTTTCAAACGTAACTCTATTGTAAAGTTAGTGGCCGCTTTATATATTTTTAATCGAAGTTTGTTTATGGACAACAGATGTATTTTTATATCAAATCATAGTTGTCGGTTGGATTTGATACAATATTGAACACTCAGACAAATATACAGGCATTGAAATTCCCTGTGGTCATTCTGGATTCTCAGAAAAGAAGACTCCGCCCTTGCCGGTCCCAAGCCCGGATGAAAAAGGAGGAGGGGGAGCAGTAACAAGCTCACTCAAAAACCTGGGCTCAGCTGGCCCGGCTGATAGTACCCTGTAAGGGCTCCTAATCCAGGGATACAGGATGAGCAGCGTTTGTACTCCATGTTAGGAGCGGCTGCACATGGCGTTTGTTCCTCATGTCAGAGGAGGCCATTTATTTTAGAGCTAAGTCGGCCTGCCACTGAGTAGTGCTCCCAGTCTTATTGACAAAGGCAGACGCATTCTACTTCACCCAGTATGGAGATAAGAGAGAAAAAGAAGAAAATAAATAATTGTGTCAATTGAAATGTTGACATCGATAAAGCTACTCAAATAAACTACAGGACAGATAAAAAGTCATATGTTTCAATGTTAAATGAAATTATTCCTGATCCTAATTATTCCTTTGATCCCTAGAATTCAAATTTGCAAACAAAGACTGACTCACTTCGGACATACAATGAAAGCAAATGGATTAGAAAAGATGTTGATGTTAGGAAAAAGAGGAACAATGAAGAGAGAAAGATATGCAATGAGCTCTTTAGAAAGGGTCAGGAAACTACCAGAAGGTCACTAGATGAGATGCCAGTGATGTTGACTAACAGATTAAAGTAGAGAATATCTGTCCAAACAGTTACCAAAATTAGAACTCGACTTGATGGACACTGTCGTGTTCTCTACCTAACAAAATAGCAGTTGACGAACACTATACGGTATAAGATATTTATTTCTATAAAATGGGATCCTCTCACTCTCCTCTTACACTCTATATATATCCAATCATTTTTACATAATTAATTTTCTATCAGAAAATTAATACATATTTACATATATGCTGTACTTTTTTTTCCAAGAATAAAATCTGCATATATAATCATTACAGACACTAACTACAATAATGTCACAACACTTGTCAACCATAAGTTTTTACTGTTCGACGTTTCGGCGACCCTTTGTCACAATATTTAAGATGAAACTAATAAAATTAGTTGGACGTAAAAATAAAATTTATAGATAATTTTATTGTCCAATAAAACAACTACATCTACTGTTAATACTTTATTAGAAAAGCGCTTTGAAAAATCACCACGAATAAAACAGCTCTTCTCAATATTTTCCATGCCGGTAAAAAGGTATTATAATAAGTTGTTCTACTTGAAAAAATAGTTTGAATTTATTATTCTAAGGTAAAGCCTGAACTACATTGACGAGGGCCATCAACCCAAAACGTTTATGTGGTTGGCCTTTCTTGATTTATCAAGAAATGGATTGTCCAAATATTATGTAACAAACCTGAATCGACCTTTAGTCTATATTTGTTTCACCAGATTCTCATGCCAGCATATGCCTTTCTTTATTTTTAAAAAATTTAATTCTAAAGATATTTATTTTCTTTTATGTTGCGTACTCATTGTTGCTTCGAAATGTAAGCATGGATAATTTTCATAACTAAAATTTATATATTGACATCTTTCTAAATGATAAATTATGCTTAAATGTCCCTATAGCTATTCTTCCGTAGACTTTCAGCAAGTTACTGACATAATAATGCAGCCACTACGCGAAGCTCTAGCGTGAAGATTTAAAGTTAAGAAAAACATTTGATTATTGATTTATGATTTATTGATCTGAAAAACTATATTATATATATATATATTAAAAATAAAAAGAGCATATCCTGACCAGGAGCACATGTGCTTTTTAGAAGAAATAGCGCCATCTGGTGGAACAGAAATCAACTAAACATTGATTTAGCCTGTTCACTGATATTTGGCTAACTCAATTTCTTGATAAATCAAGAAAAGCCATCCACGAATCTTGAAAAGCTCATAGTACCTTAAGGATTTCTTAAAGAAATACGAACATACCCCAATTGATTGGAGTAAATTAAACACCTCAAATATTTTTGATCAAATCTGAATAAACTTATTTATTATAACTTCAGATTGACTTTGATAATTAGAAGCCCAAGGGACTAAAACATTTTTAATTATCCAAAAATTCGAAGTAAAAATGTTTTGAATAAAAGGCTTAAAGGTCAAAGAACCAATATAAATATTCGAATTAAAGACCTAAGAATTATACAAGATCTACTGTATTAGTATTATTAAATTATTAACGATAAATTCACATATTTAGAAAGATTTCATGAATATAAAGATCGAGTGTTTCGGTATGATTAAATGATTTATATAGAAACTTATCACTGATTAATAAAAAGGCAATTGGCCAATTCTGGAATAATTAAAAATCAACAAGAATAGTTGATATTTATTCCGATAGATGGCGCAAGCCATAAGCAACTTTCAGTTGCACGATAAAGAGATGCCATTTTTTAAATTTATGCACCTTATCCCAGTACAATATCACATTTGTACTATTTTTTCACATTGTGTCACGGTCTCACGCAATTCTGGCCTTAACTACCCGTTTCATGATTTTTCAAGATGCTTGAATGACCAATTTTTTGGTCGTTGAGGTATAGCTTGCACCACGCTGATGAGGGCCAACAGCCCGAAACGCATCCGTGGTTAGCTTTTCTTGATTAATCAAGAATGGGTATTTGGCCAATTCTGGAATAATTGATATTTATTCCGATAGATGGCGGCCTATCAGCAACTTTCAGTTGTACAATAAGGAGATGCCTTTTTCTTAATTTATCCACCTTATCCCAGTACAATATCACATTTGTACTATTTTTCACATTATCACTGCTTGTTTCGGTATGTTTCTAAAATGATATAATTAATCCTATTTGAAAGCATAGCAAATTATATATTTGATATTATTCTAGTAAAAAATGAGAAAATACAAGAAACAAAAAGGTGATAAAAATATCAATGGTGGACAATAATAGCAAAATCAACACTTTGGTGCAAAATGAAAAAAATCTAGATATACTGTCTATGAAAAATAAATGAAAAATTCTTAGACCCGATCTAATAAAGATCTCTAGTGTATCAATATATTTTTCTGATAACTTGACCTGTGAATATTTCTTAGAAAAAATGCAAAGAATTCGCTGGGTTGTCAAGCTGATATTGATCACAAAATCACTGAACGATCCTTCTGTGAATATTTATTTCTTTTTTATATGTTAAGATAACAATAAAAAAGCACACGATGATTTTGTTTTTGAAAATAAGATTTTATTTTTTAATTCGAAAAAAATATTTTTTTTTATATACGAAAAAAACCTCCATAAATAGTTTTCCTTGATTGAAAAATTCATATTTTCTTTTGAAATTTGCAGATATTTGACTTTGATTTTTTCACATTCAAAGAAATACTATCGACAATTCTCATGACAAATTTTTGGAAAGCGTTTTATTGAATTCTGTGTTTATTTAACACAGCATATTAGAAAAAAGCAAACATTTATTATATATATTTTATGATAAAAAGCATCGTTTTACAAATTAATTTATAAAAATTAGAGATATAGGTATTTAATATTATTTGAGAATTTTCTTTAGGGTCTTATTGGCACACACATGATGAGGTTAAGGGTATCAAATGAATTTTACTATCTCTTTAAACCTATATTTTTCTATCTTGAACATAAAAATAAACCAACATATTGCTTTCAAATGTTTGCATTGATTTGAAAGAGTCTTAAATTATTCCACCTAACTTCAACGGGTAATTAGAATTAGTAAGACTCAAAGATTTTTATTTTAAAACTGCACGAAATGTATTTTAATGAGAAATATTAACTTGTTATGTAATTATTATAATCTATTTTTGTATAATTATATCGCCTCTCCTTTTTTTAGCATATTTATTATATTATACTTTTCTATATATATTTATTATATACTGCTTGTCTTTTTTTTAAATATTTCTCTTTTACATCCTTTTATTTTAAAATATATTATGACGATTGCATATATCTGTGCATTTTCCTATATTTTTTATATAGAGCGTTTATATTTCTTGGTTACTTTCTAAATTCTTCTTGTGCACTTCTTTATTTCTTGTAAAGAGCGTGTTTACTTCTTGCCAATTTTGTGAATTATTCATTATTTTGTATAGATCTAGCTTACTTCTTGTCTACCTTGTATATTTTTCTTGCGCAATTACCTTATTTTATTATTTGTATCGACCTTGTCTATTGAAAAAAATAGCCAACAGCCCAAAACGCGTTCGTAGTGGTTTTTCTTGATTTATCAATAAAATGGGTTGATCAAATATCAGGAAACTGGCTAAATAAACGTTCAGTTGATTTCTGTTCTACTAGATGGTGCTCAGGTCAGTATATGCCTTTTTAAATTTTAATATGAATATTTATATATATACACTTATATACTTATCTTAAGTACTTATGATTTATTAATATAAAAAAGAACTTTTATATTATGATGCATTAGCGCGCCATTTGTTATCAAAATTCGAAACTATTATAGACACGTATGATTCTTTTTTAAAATAAAACAATTTCTACTGCCCTTACTGCAATAGAAAAATTAATGGGAGGGCCTGGCTTTTTATTTTGACGTCATCATTCTTTAGTTTAAATACAAATATGGGTGTACAGGTTATAGTAATAAAGATATAACATATATACAAAATATGGAGGTGGTAGCAAATAAGAACAGGGTACCTTTTAATAGAAAGGTATGATCTTATAAATTATCGGCTCTAACTAATTGGCAGATATGTGAAATATACTAAAAGTGTCATTATTAAACAGTTTAAAATATACGATATATATATACAAGTATACTTGTATATACTAAGTCTACTTGTATATCTCTTGAAAAGGTCATAGTAGTTTAAGAATTTCTTGAATAAAATATGCAGATATATATACGAATTGATTGAAGTAAACTGAACATCTCAAATATTTTTGATCAAATCTGAATAAAATTATTTATTATCATTAATACAGTCGAATTTTGATAATTCTAAGCCCAAGGGACAGAAAAAAAATTGAATTATCCAAAAATTCGTATCAAAAACGTTTTGAATAAAAGGCGCAAAGGTCTAGGTACCTACTTAAGAAACAAATAATTTATATTATGCTGATTGTACATATTGCCAGACACTTCGTTCTTTTGTACATAGTTCTTTTTTTATCGTTTTTCTTTCTCTCTTTATAAATGATGATATCATAAGACTATTCTATTCACGGCCTAAATTATTGTATATACAGTAAACATGTCTATAGCCCCCCCTCTTGGGACTCACCAAAAGAGGGTGCTATAGAGAAATGGTGCTATAAATAGGTCACTTTTAATGTAAATCGCATCGTACTATGTATTTAAAATCGGACGCTATAGAGAGAGAGGCGCTATTTAGAGGGGGGTGCTATATAGACAGGTTTAACTGTATATGTATAGACAAATGTAAAGGCATACATGTATGACAGCGCGAGTGTCCATAGGAGGACATAAGGCTTTAAATTGAAATAAATAATTAAAATATTACTTATCTACATATAGGCAATAAGGCGAATAAACAATGATAACAGCTGTCAACAAGCCAATAAAATTACAAAGAAATAGCTATTAAAACCACGTGACAGTCCCCTATCTCAAGTATAGGGTGCCGAGAGCTAACATCTGTTGGGAATATATCGACCAAGAACGCCAATTAGAGGGCAGACGATTCACGCAACGTTCGTCTGTTAGATGGACGAGCAGTCCAAGAAACGTTACACGAAACTGATCATAAGCCTAATGAATTTTAATGTCTTCTAGCCGTGTCACCACCAGCGTCGCTATAAATATGCATATACATGCGGCAGTTGTAATATTCTCAATTTTATATCTTCCCTAGTTACTGACTTCATAAATGCAGCTTCAGACACGATAGATGTCAGTCCAAGGTTTACAAGGGTGACTTAAAGACGAACCTTTGTTCTAGAAAAAAAAAATGAAGAAAAAACGTATATTTATAAGGAAAATGTAACAAAAGTCCTGTTTGTTCTTTGTTAGGTTTTCCTCATGAATACGTTTTTTTCCTTCAACTTTATTTTCGAATAATTCTAGTAAAATTCCTGTATATTTCTTGTATTCCTCTTGTTTGCCTCTTGTCTACCTCTTCTATGCCTCTTGTGTCTATCCCTTGTATGCCTCTTGTGTCTATCCCTTGTATGCCTCTTGTCTACCTCTTGTATGCCTCTTGTGTCTATCCCTTGTATGCCTCTTGTATCTATCCCTTGTATGCCTCTTGTCTATCTCTTGTATGCCTCTTGTCTATCTCTTCAATGACTCTTATATAGCTCTTCAATGCCTCTTGTATATCATACCTCTTATACGCCTCTTGTCTACCTCGTGTATGTCTCTTGTTTACCTTCTGTATGCCTCTAGTCTATCTCTTCAATGATTCTTATATTGCTCTTGAATGCCTCTTGTATATCATACCTCTTGTATGCCTCTTGTCTATATCCCGTATGCCTCTTGTCTATCTCTTGTATGTCTCTTGTCTACCGCCTGTATGCCTCTTGTCTATCTCCTGTATGCAACTTATCTATCTCTTCAATGACTATTTATAGCTCTTGAATGCCTCTTGTATATCATATCTCTTGTATGCCTCTTTTCTATTTATTGTATGCCTCTTGTCTATCTCTTGTATGCCTCTTGTTTATCTCTTATATGCCTCTTGTCTACCTCTTGTATAGCTCCTGAATGCCTCGTATGCCTTTTGTCTATCTCTTAAATATCTATTGTCTACCTCTTGTATGCCTCTTGTATATCTCTTGAATGCTTCTTGTCTATCTTTTGTATGCCTCTTGTATATCTTTTGAATGCCTCTTGTCTATCTTTTGTATGCCTCTTGTATATCTCTTATCTACCTATATTGGATTCAGAGAAAGAACTGTTGGGCGACTTATCCTTGTCTCAATCCGATAGTCAACAAATATATAACTGGATGAACACAATGATGTTTGATCAAATTGTCCTCTTTGGTTTATATACGAGTAAATTCTACAAGGCCGCAGTCACCGTTCGAAGGAGATTAATGGATTCGCCGAATGTCGTGGTCCATTGGATGAGGAAAGCGAAGACTAAAACGCGGCTGATTTCACACTCGCATTTTCAGTGATACGCTAACCTATGCACAGTGGATTCTGTGGCCACTGGACATGCGTCGGACCTAGAGGCTGTTGTTGGGTGCTGCGCTGCCTGGAGTATAGGAGCTTTATCTATGCTTCCTTCCTGTGGTGAATCTGTATAAGACCGGTGGTCTTAAAAATCTGTATGTATATATAGCTGTATATAAAGTATAAATGATATGTTATTTCCCCAAAAAATATAACTTTTAAATACAAATAGGTTCATCAATATAGGGTTTACATATGTTTGTAGCAATTGTATATATGTTAGAAAATTGGCATACATTAAACTATTATAATCAAATTAACGCCCTCCATCGTTGAAAATTAGAAATATATTTTGTGCTATACTTCCCAAAAATATATATAATCCGATTTATCTACAGACTTTATACTGCAATAATTATAAATTGAAATAGGAAGGGCACACTCATCAGTAAGTGAACTCTCCCAACCGATATTAAATGGCGAAATCTCTGAGAATATTCAACAATGATGAACAATGAGTCATGGATACTCTCTTTCAAATTTTAATCATCGTAGTTTCACAGCAATAAAATAGGTTTAATTATATATAAGGGTCTATAATAGTTTCAAATTTTCATAACAGATGGCGCGCTAATGCATCATAATTATATATACAGTAGACTCTCCTATAACGCACTTGATCTCTGACTCTTGATCTCATGATCTCGATCACTGAAATGATCCCTTAAAAATTTTTGAAGCCTGCGGCGCCTTAGTTGTGCTTGGTGCTGCCTTGTTTCCCTCATAAACGGCGCGCACTCGCTTCTCCCCCGGGGTGCCCACGGCCCTGCCGGCGCCTCTCCAGCCCTCTCCTTGGCCCTCCATTGCGGCGGGCGCTTGGTGACTCCTAAAGATGAATCGTGCCTTAAAATGCTTACCCGAAAAGCATGTAGAAGGCAGATTAATCGATATATATCTCCTACAACGCGATTTCGTACAACGCGATAAAAAAATTGCGACAAATTTATTTATACAACGCGAATTTTCGTATAACGCGTTATAAAATAAAATGCGAAAATTTCCATATTGACAACTGTACAATACATTTAATTTTTATGCACACGCTAAACTGAAGAATCAACGAATATAAAAAAAAACGTCACTCTTCTGTATCATGGTCATGGCCAAGCGCTTCCATTTTATACAATACATTTTTACATGATATTTTTCACTAACAATTTACCCTAACAACATTCGCGTTATACAAATTTTATTTCGTACAACGCGAATTCCTATAACGCAATTTGATACAACACGGAACACATTAATCGCGTTATAGGAGAGTTTACTGTATATATATTTAAAATGAAAGCTAACGCAAATATATATTTCTAATTTTGATACATTAGAGTATTTATTTGCTAATCAAAAATGCTTTATATTAAAAAATATGAATATATATAGATTTATTATAATCTAATGTATATTTTAAAGAAGTATAAATTGAGTGTAATATTTTCATTTACATATTCACCGTTCATATGAAATATCGGGGAAAAAATGTGAAATATTTATGGCATTAAAATTTATATATGCACTCAAAATAGAAATATCTTGCACTAGAGTGTAAGAAATTTTTAAAATGACAGGTGATACAGGGAAATATTTTATATATGGAAATATTTTGGACCAAAAGATATTCAAAATACGGATCAATATAGTATTTAAATCAAATAATACTATGAAATATACAAACACAACTTGAATGTGGGTCTGAAGATCTTTAAATACGATTAAATATATGCCATACAAGAATATTAAACCATAAGATGTATAAGTTCGAATATTTCGTTTTGAAATAATAATATAATTGCTGGAAAATATGTAAATAATATTACTACATAAACCTTCTTCCTTGATTTATAACATTATAAAATAAATGTAACTTCCAAGGTTAAGTTTCTTGTGCAACTTTTTATTTTCAAGCTTTCGAACTTGTCAGTCCTTCAACAGGATTATCACGATAACAACTTAATAATAAATACAATTTATATATATATATATTTATATACATATTTTAAATACTTATTATATGTTGAAAGAGAAATATACAACATTATTTCAGTTTGAAATTTTTTGAAAATATACGTCTGTGGTGGCATGGTACCAGTACGTATCATCCACCACGCCCGTATATTTTCAAAAGATTTTGTTTTTCAAACAGAAATAATGTAATATATTTTTCTCTCAATATATAATAAGTATTTAAAATATGTATATAATAATGTGTATATAAATTTGTATTTATTATTAAGTTGTTAATATGATAATCCTGTTGAAGGACTGACAAGTCTGAAAGCTTGAAAATAAAAAGTTGTACAAGAAACTTAACCCTGGAAGCTTTATTTATTTTATAATATTACTACATAACCTAGCAATGTGTGACATTATTAAAGCCAAAAAAAGACGAGATTTCGAACGAATAAACGGCACTTCGTCTGACATTTTAATAGTTAAATTAATATTATATTGTGATTTTAGTGTCGTCGTGTCTCTTTATTCACCAATCACCGACACGTAGACAAATAAGACTTTTTATTTCCCACACAAGATAAGGTACAAGACTGATACGCTAAACTACGCTGTCCAGTGGCCATGTGTCGGACCTGGAAGTTGTTATTGGTTTCTGTGCTGCGCCTGGAATATAAGAGCTCCATCAATGCTTCCTTCCTGCAGTGATTCTGTATAAGACCGGTGATCTTAATAAAGCTGTATGTATATATAGCTGTATATAAAGTTTAAATGATATGTTTTTTCCCCAGAAAATATAGCTTTCAAATACAAATAAATCCACCATTATAGGGATTCACATATGTATTGTAGTATTTATATCTTACAAAATCACAATTAATAACTATGTAAAATACAAGAAACAAATATGCCAATACACAACAATGATCAAAAAGACAGTCTATTCGCTCAATGGTGGCTTGTTTTTTTTTTTTTTTAAGATTTTGGTGGGTTCTATTATATATATTTTAAAATTATCTCAATATTTCTAAAATTTTGATAATTTGTCATCATTATTATTATTTTTAATATTATCATATATATTATGTAATAGCAGAATACAAGATGAAATAATGCATTCAATATTTGGTTGCGTTTTCTTGTAGAATCAGAGAAAATAACTCTTGAGCGACTTATCCTTGTCTTAATCTGGTATTCTACAAATATATAACTGGATGAATAAAATGATGTTTGATTAAGGTCTTCTTTTTGGTTTATATAAATTATACAAGGCCGAAGACACCGTTTGGAGGAGATTAATAGAATCGCCGAATGTCGTGGTCCATTTGGATGAGGAAAGCGAAGACTAAAACGCGGCTGATTCCACATTTGCCTTTTTAGTGATACGCTAACCTATACACAGTAGATTCTGTGGCCACTGGACATGCGTCGGACCTGGAGGCTGTTGTTAGGTTCTGTGCTGCCTGGAGTATAGGAGATCTATCTATGCTTCCTTCCTGTGGTGAATCTGTATCAAGACCGGTGATCTTAATAAAGCTATATGTGTGTGTATATATTATTTTACTTATTAAAGGACGAATTCATTGCTAATGAACCAATTCCTTCTAATAATTATCATCTTTCTATTAACTAATGTAGATATTTCCACTTTTAAGGATAAAACAAGGTTATCATGTTGAAAAAGAGAGTTGTACAACATTGTTTTCTAGTTAAAACATCAATTCTGAGTTAACTATTAGCATTTTACATGAATAGTTTAAGATTAATTCTTTTTTAACATTTATTTTGGCCACATTATGGTATTTATTCAAGATCCATCCTATTTCTCAACCCACAACAAAATGGGAAAGGAAAGCTTTATGGTTCCACTTTCGAACAAAGATCCAAAACCCGTTTATTTTAAAAAGGAAAACCAAGTTCCAATTCTACTTTTTACGACTTCAAGAGTTTCTGGACACCAAAGTTGATTCCTTAAGTTGAACCTCTGTTTCCAAACAGCTATAAAAAAGTTGGGGATAGGTGAACAGTAGAATGCCATCAGACTATGTGGATGATTATCTATCGTCATGACAGAAGATACATATGTTTGGAAATGGGAACAGGTTCGTCTGCGTATCTATGGAGAATTCAGAAGAACATAATTGAAAACCGTCTGATGTTTTAATTCTTGATTATATGACCATATTTAAATATATTTTAAATATTCAAATTAGTTTTATTTTTTTATATCCTTCTGTGGTATTTTAAATTATAAATGCACATTAAATTCACTGATGTGCAAAATGCACTGAATTTAAAGAACATAAATAAGAGAAATATTGAAGATGAAAAATGTTTTTTATTTCAACTATATGTTATGCTAATCTTCAGAGTTTTAGTTTATGTATGTGTAGTATGAACCGTAGAAATTTTGACAGAAACGACCCAAGATCGAATCCTATATTGGGAAGTTTTTTTCCAGAGAAAAAAATTGCTTTAATTATTTGACCAGCCTTATCTTGATTTATCAAGAAAATGGGTTAACCAAATATTAGAGAACAGGCTAAATCAACGTTTAGTTGATTTCTTTTCCACTGGATGGCGCTTTGCCATCTAAAAAGCTAATGTGCTCGTGGTCAGGATATGCCTTCTTTGATTCTAATAATCTTATATGTAGAACAACCTTTGACAATTTTACCGCAATTTTCTTTTTTGAACGAAAAATCGTACTTTATTTTAAGGAGAAATAACGACTATTTCTATCTTTAGGGATGAAGTATAAAGGATGAATTGTGAAGAGTAATAATAAACAGGAAAATAAAGTGTTTAGGGATGGGATAGAAATAGTTGTTATTTCTTCTTAAAATAAAGTGCGAATTTTCGTTCCAAAGAAACATTTGCAGTAAAAGTGTCAAACGTCGTTCTTCAATCATAAAGCCGCATTATATTATATTATAAATCTTATATGTAATTAAACAATAAACTTCATATAATATTCCAATTGAAATAATCATTTTTTAAACTTATTTGATGACTTAGCTAGTTTTCATAAATCTTTCTTTACCATATAGTTGACACCAGAAAAGAATTATGCAAAAAACTTGCATTAAAATTTTACACAAATAAATTTACTGGCAATGTGTTTCTTTTTAAATATCATCAAATATTATCTCTATTATAAAAACTTGCATGTTTTTGAATATTAACGTTTGTGAAAATATTAAATAAAATAACTACTAAATTTGATAATTACTGAATATATTCATATTTTATTACTAATTATCCATGTCACTTTCCTTTATAGTTCATTATATTTGTTTTAAAATAATCAAAATAAATTATAATATTATGTTTTATATCATTATATATACAGTCAAATCTCGCTATAAGGATATCACTTGGGACTAAAGATTATATGTTGTTAGAGAACTCGGGTTTAGAAATAATTAGGACATTAAACTTGGGACTTTATAATTATAAAGTTACAGCTAAATTACTGGGATATAAATGAAACTGTATTAATTAGGTTCCACTGTACATTTCATATATAAATATTATATATATTATGATGCATTAGCATTATATATTATAATTGTATGTAATTCTGCTGTTCTCAAAGCTTATGTCTATAGTTAATCTAAAATACCCTTTCCAAGAGTCTAGCATATCAGTATAACTATAAAAGGATGATCGAAAATGCAATATAACAGCGGTATGGTAGATTAAACTGGCGAAACCGCTGGGAGGGTTCACCACTGATGAGCCAGACCCTTCCATTAATTTTTACATTGCAGTAATGACAATAGAAATTGTTTTATTTTTAAAAATATTCATAGGCGTCTATAATAGTTTCGAATTTTCAAATTATATATATATATATATATTTAGAAAAAGGCATCTACTTATGGTGCAACTGAAAGTTGCTATCGGAATAAATGTCAACTATTCGTTGATTTCTAATAATTACAGAATTGGCCAAATACCCATTCTTGATTAATCAAGAAAAGCTAACCATATAGGCGTTTCAGACTGTTGGCCCTCATCAGCGTAATGCAAGCTGTACCTCAACGACCAAAAAACTGGTCATTCAGGCATCCTGAAAAATCATGAAACCGGTAATTAAGGTCAGAAGTGCGTGAGATTCACATATTTTATATATATATATGTCGTAAAAACCCGGGTAAGACAACAAGTGTGTTGGACGCAGTCGGGGTTGAGTGGCAAGGCGTGCAGAGTGGGAAGTCCGCACGGGACAGTAACGACAAAGTTTGGGATCAAAATACGCTCTCTTAGTACGTCTCACGTGGCACCAGGACCAGGGGAAATTTGAGGATTAACCGTGGAAAAGCTCGGCGTCCAGCCTGAAACCGCGGGGACCGTCGTGAGATGATAATGGCTTACAACTGAACGGGGCTGTCCGAAAATATCCACTGTCCCCTAACTAACTGTCAACATCTGGACCAACGCCCTTTTGTCCCCCACCTGGATCCCCCAGGTGCCCGGTCGCAAGCTGGTGTCACTTTGAGACGACTAGAAAGGACGTCATACTTTATAACTTACATATCACATTGTTTAAATTACGATATATATATATATTAGGAAAAGTAAAATATTCTGTAATACATATAAATAATAATCAAAACGGCTTCCAAGGATGGTTTTCTTGCTTATTATATATATTATATGTATATATTATTTTATATAAATTTTATGTACATATATACCGAAAAGGCACCACTCTTATAGACATATTTATGTCCAGGGTAGCCTAATGGACATGGCATCTACCCGGTGAGAGGAACACTGTGGGTTCGATTCACATCCCTGAACACTTTTATTTTTCCTTTTATCATTACTCTTCACAATTTATTCTTTCATGCTTCATCACTAAGGTTAGAAATAGTCGTTATTTCTCCTTAAATAATGAAAATTACGATTTTTCTTTCTTTAAAAAAGAAACATTTGCGGTAAAAACTTGTTAAACGTCGTTCTATAAGAGCATATCCGAATTATATTTTGTATTAATAAGTTACCTTAGAACATAACTCATTGTAAATAACTCAACTTGATCAACTGTCTCTCTCCACGATACAAATGCAGACTTCGTCTTTTTAAATGTTATATTGGGTAGTATATGTAAATGGATAATAGTTATAGTAGGGAAAGATATGCAAAATTTAATAGGTTCTGCAGACTTTTATTATAAATAGACAGCTTCATGCAACTTGAGGAACTACACTACTATGCGACTTGATTTATATCAATGTAAATAATTAATAAGTTACTTTAGAATATAACTCATTGTAAATAGCTCAACTTGATCAACTTTCTCTCTCCACGATACTAATTATTACAAATAACTTCATTAAATCAACTTCCATCATTGCTTAACATAATGTAAATAACTACCTTGCAATATCTTCTATCTGCTTTTGTTGTTGCTTATTTGTTTAATATATATGTTTATTCAATGCTGCTTTTCTTAATTGTTTATTTTCTTTTTGATAATTCTGTTACCTACTCTACTACAATATGAATTATTGTAAATAGTTTCAAACGCAATTATCCAGATCGGATATAGCGTGTCTTGTTTGCAACTGGTAACTGGTAATATTGTATCTATATATATAATTGCCTTATTCTGTCTGAAGCTCACGGATAGAATGCGCGCCCATTGGCTGCCGGCGAACACGTGTCCTCCCTGCCCCCCTCTAGACAACCCTGTTATCAGCAGTGTGTTACATCCACCTGTCTATACAGACCACCCTGCCTATAGCGGTCACTTTAGGCAACCCTGTAATCAGCAGTGTGTTACATCCACCTGTCTATACAGACCACCCTGTCTATAGCGACCACTCTAGACAACCCTGTTATCAGCTGTGATACATCCACCTGTCTATACAGACCACCCTGTTTATAGCGGCCATTCTAGATAACCCTGTTATCAGCTGTGTGATACATACACCTGTCTATAGCGGCTACTCTAGACAACCCTGTTATCAGCTGTGTGATACATCCACCTGTCTATACAGACCACCCTGTCTATAGCGGTCACTTTAGGCAACCCTGTTATCATCAGTGTGTTACATTCACCTGTCTATACAGACCACCCTGTCTATAGCGGTCACTTTAGGCAACCCTGTTATCAGCAGTGTGATACATACACCTGTCTATACAGACCACCCTGTCTATAGCGACCACTCTAGACAACCCTGTTATCGGCTGTGTGATACATACACCTGTCTATACAGACCACCCTGTCTATAGCGACCACCCAAGACAACGTTTTTAAAATATATTCGCACTCGGGTAAAACCCGGGCGTTGCCCGGGCCATTCGTCTAGTTATAAATAAAAGAATTGTAAAAGGAAACCAAACCCTAGATTACTTATTGATTTTGTCAAATAGTTATTTATTTGTTGTAGAAACTCGTCAGGTGTAAGTGTAAATTAATATAACAACCTTGATATTAATAGACAAAAATAATAATAAGAAGAAGAAGTGAGAAAGAAGATGTTTCTATTGGGAAAGTATATCAACAAAGTTTGCCTAGGTGCATCAAGTCCCACCCCATCCTACGGGAGCAGTCAGGGAGGTAAAGAAAGAACTTTATTAAATAAATTAGCGAGGAAGAACAAAAAGTTTGACACCACACTAGCTCATCTAGGATGACGTTGATGGATTGGTGATTTATAACAAGGAAGGCAATTAAAATTATTTTTAATTTTACTTTTTTCTCATCAAATTTCTTGGGGAGATCTTGCTTCCTTGTTTACGCGACCTTAACCTGATCCTAACCATAACCGAACCTATAAACTAACCATAACTAATCTTTATAGAGACATCTACTACTGGAATGCCCACTCTTCTTCAACGCTTATTCGGCGGTACATATACTAAATTGGAACGATACAGAGAATATTAGCATGGCCCCTGCGCAAGGATGACACTCTTCTTCACCGCTAGACAACAGACAGTGAATAATGTTGTAGATCTATATCAATTTGTAAATAGCAGAGAGAATTATCACAGATTTAACTATTTTTGTAGATATATTCATGATTATCTTTCTAACCTGAAAGGTTCAGGTTCCTAATATATATTATTGTTTCTCTTTTTTATTTTTGATTACTTTTTCTTGTATAATATGTTTATAACTGCTTCTGTTTTAAAAAAATGTAAATCGACGCAATTATCCTTAGCCGGGATATTGCGTTTTGTGTGTTGAAATAAATATATAACTAATCTTTTTATACCTTATAAAAACTATTTCGATAGAATAGGGTTATAAAAAAAGAAATGCTAGTCTTGAGAACTCCAAATTTTGTTATATTTAAAACATAATGATATTGAAAAGAGGGTCAAGAAATGTAAATTCGAAAATTTTATACTATGACAGGATGATCTAGAAGCTTTATTGAAAACGCCGCTGTCGACTTTAAGCAACAAATCCCTAAAATCGATAAAAAAGTTTTTACTCAGCTCTCAACGGGTGACAAGATATCATCAAAAAGGACAAGAATACATTTTTTAAGGAACATATGTATAAAGTTAAAAAAGTAGTTGATACATTGACAATTGATTCAGAGAACCTCAACTCTTTCATAGCTTTATAAAAGCATAAGCAAACAATCTATATAGAAATCCCATTTATAAAATAAATAGCCCCCAAAGAAAAATAGAGACCAGAGAAAAAAAACCATGAATCACCTACCCACCTTAGCTTTAAAATCATTTAGAGAGAAAAGGATCAAATGAGATACCAAAAAAAAAAAAGAATAAAAATAATATTTAAAAAACTAAATGTTAAAAAAAAGTATGGATATAGAAGAAGGGAGAAAACATTTAACTTGTAAACTGTATATTTATAAATAAAAAATGCGTGGAAACATTTAGAGCTAGGGGAGATAAAGTGGCTTTATGAATGATATTAAAAAATGATGATGAACGACATAACTAATCTTCTGCCATATTTCACCCAGTCTCGGCTGCTTGTGATGCAAAACCGGATCAAACCGAACGGGAAAATGTTTTTCGGATCCGTAGGGATTTCGGTCCGTAGATCCTTCTGACCCAACAGATCTCTTTCATTAATATTTATTTGGAAACAGTCGCTTAAAAAGCTTCTGACCGCATGGAGGGGTGTAATTTATGTTTCTTTGGGTATTGAAATGGCTTGGAATAGGTAATGGACAGCAAAGTGTGTGGTACATTCTCAAAGTCTTGGGGATTTATGTAAGACATTTCCCCTGCATATGTTAGGAAGCTTTAATAGACTAGAAAGGTGTGCCTGTACTTGAAATAACTATATAAAACATGTTTGATAAATGAATCAATTGTTTCTTATTTATAAATTCTATGATATAATTTTAGTAATTCTATATCCTGATTTGTTCTTCTTTTTTTTTAAGAATGAAAATTCTCCGTAAATATGTATATTTTGCATTAGAGAAAAGAAAGCTTATGTAAATATAAAAAGGATATGCATATAAGGTGTGCAACAAATAAGTTTACTGGCAATGCGTTTCTTTTCAATAATATTCATCAAATATTATCTCTACATTGAAAAGAAACACATTGCCCGTAAATTTATTTGTTACAAATTTTATCAATAAATGGCAATTGAATTTATGTACATAAGGTGTGTGTTTGCGCTGAAGTTTCGTCTAAATAAAGGCTTGTTTTCTGTGTTGTTTGATATTTTAGGCAACCAAAATATAGAAAACACTACAATAATAAAATTAATAAAAATATAACGTACGTCTTAATTTTTATAGGTAGAGAGAAAACAATAGTGTGTGTGCTGGATATAGATATTATTATGGATTGCTCAATCTTTAAAATATATAATTATATATTTTTAAATAGAGCAGACTGGGAACTTTTGCATGTATTGATAAGTATCAATAAAATTATTTTAATTGTCAAATTGTCTAGATTGATTAATATTATTTTAATCGTTATTAATTGCAAAAATATAACATTTGAGTTTCTGCGATATTTCAGTTGTATTTACGACAAATTTCTATGGTTACTAAATGAAAGGACGAAAGATAATTTTTCAATTATTCCAGAATATCAGCCGAATACAGTTTCTTGGTTAATCAAGAAAACCACGTATGCCTGCAAGCCATCAGCAACTTTCAGTTGAACGATCTGGAGACGCCTTTTTCTTTATTTATTAACCTGATTGCAGTGCAATTTACTTTTTTACCCTTTTTTAGAATTTATATTTATTTATTTTGTATTTATATTTGTTTGGTTCTCACATTTTACTACAATAGATGACCTATTTGAATGAAATTTCGACATGGTATAGAGATATCTCAGCGATATATATACGGAAATATGCAAATAAGGTTGATAAAAGGTTAATTTGCAAGCTCCTCTTATTCTAATATATTTACATAAAATTTTGTTAATCTTTATTAAACTTTTTGATACCGTTCAGAATTGGGTCTGTAGGAAGGGTTTGCCATATATTTAACTCTTGAAATATGTAAAAAAAGTTTGGTAACAAGTTGATTTGCATATTCCTAGGCAAATATGAATTACTATTCAACTTTATAATAAAAGGAACGAATTACAGTTGCATATTATATCATTCCTGTTAATTATTTCACAATTTTCAATATTTGTAGTTGGTAAATTCTCATAAAAATGACAATATATTTAACTTTTAAAAAAAATCTGACATTTTTAACAACATCTTATTTACACAATGTTAATTCAAATGTAAAAATCCCAAAAAAAAAACATTATTTTTTTCAAAAGCACCAAAACAATGGTGAAAATAATAGCATTTTATTATATAAAAGAATTAATGGTTAACCTTTGGAGCACATTTCATTTATCATGTTGGTTAATACTTATTTTTTCTTCTCTTTTTTACTCTGCACCTCCTTTTTCACGAAAAAAAAACTAAGCAACTTCAAGGAAAAATAGCTTCGTAAAAATCATATCCTAAAATATATGATTCATATTTCTTCGCTATGCCATAGCATTAGTTATATCTCTAATTTTATCTCGGTCGAGTAGTTGATAAATTGGTTAATGAAGGACCAATCATATATTAGGACCAAAGTTATCGCATTGGAGAGTAATAAAGCAGCTGTCTTGGAATATTTATGGTAGCACCACCAAGGAAGATGATAAATCCAGACATAGACAAGTAACAGCGAAACAATCTGCGCAAGCAGAAAAAAAAATGGAAAAAAAAACAAACAAGCTTTCAGGTAGCTAACAAATTGTGGAACTCGAGCTAATAAATCTGCCAAAAGGTGGCGACTCACGTCAAAAACTAATATCACCCACCTTCGTCTGACATAAATTAATTAAAATTTCAAAATATAATTAGCGATAGAAAATAAATTTTAAAGATGCGTTTTTTTTTCTGGTTTAATCCATTCTGTATTTATAATAATGCCAGAGTTTTTTTCTGTTCTTTCAGCT
>CP092869.1:78212856-78255858 GCA_030710605.1 Cordylochernes scorpioides | reverse complement strand
ATACGCTAACCTATGCACGGTGGATTCTGTGGCCACTGGACATACGTCGGACCTGGAGGCTGTTGGGCTCTGCGCTGCCTGGAGTATAGGAGCTCCATCTAAGCTTCTTTGAAATAATAACGGTGGCTGTATGTGTGTATATTATTTTATTTATTAAAGAACGAATTCATTGCTAATGAACCAATTCCTTCTAATAATTATCATCTTTCTATTAACTAATGTAGATATTTCCACTTTTAAGGATAAAACAAGGTTATCATGTTGAAAAAGAGAGTTGTACAACATTGTTTTCTAGTTAAAACATCAATTCTTAGTCAACTATTAGCATTTTACATGAATAGTTTCAGATGAATTATTTTTTAACATTTATTCTGGCCACATTATGGTATTTATTCAAGATCTATCCTATTTCTCAACCACAACAAAATGAGAAAGGAAAGCTTTATGGTTCCACTTTCGAACAAAGATCCAAAACCCGTTTATTTTAAAAAGGAAAACCAAGTTCCAATTCTACTTTTTACGACTTCAAGAGTTTCTGGACACCAAAGTTGATTCCCTAAGTTGAACCTCTGTTTCTAAACAGCTATAAAAAAGTTGGGGATAGGTGAACAGTAGAATGCCATCAGACTATGTGGATTATTATCTAGTGTCATGACAGAAGATACATATGTTTGGAAATGGGAACAGTTTCGTCTGCGTATATATGGAGAATTCAGAAAAACATAATTGAAAACCGTCTGATGTTTTAATTCTTGATTATATGACCATATTAAAATATATTTTAAATATTCAAATTAGTTTTATTTTTTATATCCTTCTGTGGTATTTAAAATTATAAATGCACATTAAATACACTGATGTGCAAAATGCACTGAATTTAAAGAACATAAAAAAGAGAAATATTGAAGATTAAAATTTTTTATTTTATTTCAATTATATGTTATGCTAATCTTCAGAGTTTTCGTTTATGTATGTGAAGTATAAGCCGTAGAATTTTTGACAGAAACGACCCAAGATCGATTCCCATATTGGGAAGGTTTTTCCAAAGAAAAAAAATGCTTTAATTATTTGACCAGCCTTATCTTGATTTTTCAAGAAAATGGGTTGACCAAATATTAGAGAAAAGGCTAAATCAACGTTTAGTTGATTTCTTTTCCACTGGATGGCGCTTTGCCATCTGGAAAGCTAATGTGCTCGTGGTCAGGATATGCCTTTTTTGAATTCAACAATCTTATATGTAGAACAACCTTTGACAATTTTACCGCAATTTTCTTTTTCGAACGAAAAATCGTACTTTATTTTAAGGAGAAATAACGACTATTTCTATCCTTAGGGATGAAGTATGAAAAGATGAATTGTGAAGAGTAATAATAAACGGAAAAATAAAGTGTCCAGGGATGGGATAGAAATAGTCGTTATTTCTTCTTAAAATAAAATACGATTTTTCGTCCCAAAGAAACATTTGCGGTAAAAGTGTCAATCGTCGTTTTACGAGTATATTCATAAGCCGCATTATATTATAAATCTTATATGTAATTAAACAATAAACTTCATATAATATTCCAATTAAAATAATCATTCTTTAAACTTATTTGATGACTTAGCTAGTTTTCATAAATCTTTCTTCACCATATAGTTGGCACCAGAAAAGAATTATGCAAAAAACTTGCATGTTCATAAATATTAACGTTTGTAAAATATTAATTAAAATAACTACTAAATTTGATAATTACTGAATATATTTATATTTTATTACTAATTTCACATGTCACTTTCCTTTATGGTTCATTATATTTGTTTTAAAATAATCAAAATAAATTATAATATTATGTTTTATGTTTATATATATATATAGTCAAATCTCGCTATAATGATATCACTTGGGACTAAAGATTATATGTTGTTAGAACTCGGGTTTAGAAATAATTAGGACATTAAACTTGGGACTTTATAATTATAAAGTTACGGCTAAATTGCTTGGGTATAAATGAAACTGTATTAATTAGGTCCCACTGTACATTTCTTATATAAATATTATATATATTATGATGCATTAGCATTATATATTTATAATTATATGTAATTCTGCTGTTCTTAAAGCTTATGTCTATAGTTAATCTGTAATATCCTTTCCAAGAGTCTAGCATCAGTATAACTATAAAAGGAAGATCGAAATGCAACATAAGAGCGGTATGGTAGATTAAACTGGCGAAACTGCTGGGAAAGTTCACCACTGATGAGTCAGATCCTTCAATTAATTTTTTCCATTGCAGTAATGACAATAGAAATTGTTTTATATTTTTAAAAAGAATCATACGCGTCTATAATAGTTTCGATTTTTCAAATTATATATATATATGTTATATAAAAATATTATTTTATTTTTTAAAATTATAATTTCATAGATTCAAATACTCTGCTAATTCGAACGCCAGAGGTCACTCTTCCCTATAAAAACTCGTTGTTGTTTTATCCCAATGGCCGGCTCAAAACTTTTGTAAATTATGTAAATAATCTTTTGTTTTCCTTATTCTACTCGCCTTAAGCCAAGCAGTACATTAATCAAATTATGTTTTTCATATATATTCCTTAGCTCAAATAAAGAAATCTCTGATCAAGACTTTTTATTTTCAAGATTATTATTCAACCACGGCTGCACCACCATAGCTTAATTCTCAAGATAACCAAAATCAAGATAATCGCAACAATTCCAAAATCAACAGAAAATCTCATTCATCTTTGTTTTATAACATGAATTAAGTAAAGGTCATCTACTTATGGTGCAACTGAAAGTTGCTATCGGAATAAATATCAACTATTCGTTGATTTCTAATTATTACAGAACTGGACAAATACCCGTTCTTGATTAATCAAGTAAGAGCTAACAACGTACGCGTTTAAGGCTGTTGGCCCACGTCAGCGTAATGCAAACTGTACCTCAACGACCAAAAAACTGGTCATTCAGGCATCCTGAAAAATAATGAAACCGGTAGTTAAGGTCAGAAGTGCGTGAGATTCACATATTATATATATATATATATGTAGTAAACCCGATGTGGAATGTGCTGGGTGCAGTCGTGGTAGTGGGTGCGTGATGGGATTCCCGCACTGGGACAGCAAGAGACAGAGGCAGGTCTAGATGGTAACTCCAAGAAAGAGGTAGACCACGGACGAAGACAGCGGACCCGGACGCCACGGATGCCCTACATCGCGGATAGGGGTGAGGGATCCGACCGACTGTAACGGGGTCGCTCTGGAAACAACTAACCCTACCTCCTTCTTTGCTTTATTGTGACATCCATTTTACAAGGTTGATACATAGTTTTATATAGGGATGGGATTACAATGAATATTAGAAGGTTGTGATCTAACTAACTCAAAATATACTACAGAATGTGTCCCCGGTGATGAAGGTTTGGTTGGGGGAACGACATGTAATGAGTGATAACCTAACAAACCTATTATAAGAAAAAAGAAATAATTTGCATACAAATTAGTTAAAATTATTAAAAAGTTACAAGTTAAACAGAGAAAGATGTTGTAAATGTGGTGTATCAATGAAATATAAATCAAGGTTATAAAAAATGAAAAGGCACAAAATGAATGATAAAAGATTAAGGGAAAGTATATAATACAAAATGATAAATATGGTAAAATGATTCGTACAAGTAATAATATCTTATTGCATAAAATATGAGCGGAGAAAAAGTTAGTTTATTGGTTGAACATATAATGTGACGCTAAGGTTGAAAAAGGGAAAGCGGGTATCTGAGCATGTTTCTGCAAAGTTGTATCCCAAGCATTCTGCAATGCAATGCGAACTTGTTTAAGTGAGGCATTGTTTTCATTAACAGAAGGCACAAGATATTCCGTCTGCATCATTAGTTCAGATAGTGAAAAGAAGTGGGAAGATTGATGGGGTAAGAGGGAGAGGTAGAGGCAAGAGGGATTCCTGTTGTCCATAATGATTATGCCGGTTTGAATGATGACAAAAAAAGTGAAAGTTTGAAAAAATGGTTAATTGAAATGATGAGTCGGGCGATGAGAAAAAAAATAAAAAGATCGCGCTGGATATCCTGAACTCATTATTGGGAATGGTATAACGAGGAAGGATTGTTCCAGTCGGATTAATCAATGAAAAAAAATAAAAATGTTTGGCGAACTGGAATCCCTTGGAAGGTTGGAGGTCTGAAGGATGCGGAAAAGGAGAGGTGGGTGCAAGAGCTTTATTGCTGTCAAATTTGATTGTGTCCGGCTTGTATGATGAAAAAAAAAATTGAAAGATGAAAAAAAATGATGAGCCGGACGATGAGAGAAAAAAAAAAAAATCTAACTAGGTCTCCTGAGCTCACTGTTGGGAAATGTACAGCAAGGAAGGGTCTTCTAGTTAGGTTAATCAATAAAAAAAAAAGAAAATGGCTGACGAACAATAAACTCTTGATGGCTGTAAAAGGTTGGGAGGAAAGGTTCATGGGATAGAGTTAAGAGGTTGTAAGGGAAGCGTCAAAAACAACATTTTGAAAATCTATTAAGAAAAATAAAATGATAAATGTTTTATCTGTTTAAGAAATATTATAAATGTTGTTAGGTGTAGGTTTTTTATAATGGTGCCTAAAACAGTTGAAGTTGTAAAATGTTAGGTCTAAACATGATGAAAAAAAAAGAGAAAATAAAAATATTAAAGGTAATAATATATAAAGGGTTGATTGGTAATTGATGGCATTAATTTTGATGATTAATAAACAAAATGATATTATTGATTAAAAGTGAATTGTCTTATCCACATCTGTAAGTTAAAAACAAAGTCCAACACCACAAAACTAGGTAAAACTATAAGTCTATTTACAAATTAATGAGAGAAAAGCTAGTAAACCTATTAAATGGGAAAATTTGGGGCAAAAATTAGTTACTAAAATAAAAATAAAGATAAAGGGGAGTAGTGGTGACACATTGATATAATATTATAAAACTACAAAAAATATATAAGAGGGATACATAGGAAGGATAAATTTAAAGTGAACACATACAATAGTGTGTTACTTAAGGTGTCTTGAATCTTTACAACATAGTTTCAGGGATGTAATACAGGAAGGAGGAGAAGTAGAGATAATGAAAGTGAAATTAAAATATAAAAGAAAATTGACTTAAGCAAAAGGTTTGCGATAGGTAGTGACGCAGTGAGGAATAAAGGAAGAAGGTCTGAATTGGTTTCTGCAAAGGACATCTCAGGAGTCCTGCCCTGCAATACGAGCTTAGAAGCGAAGTATTGTTTTCAGGGTTCAGCGATCTCAAGATGCTCTGTAAGTAGCATTAGATCAGATGGGCAAAAGGCGTGAAGATCGAAGGAGAGGTAGTTAATGGGAGAATATGGGAAAGAAATTTGTTTTTTTCTGAGAGAGGTTAAAAAGAGATGGTGGGGGCCTAATTTTTAAACGGGGTTGACAAAATTATAAACTATCCTATAACATTATAAAATTAAGATTTGGTATAAAAGGATTTTATATAATTTTCCTATCCGTTTTAATCTGGCAGGTTCCTCTGTTAGAAGGATATTAAATTTAATCTGTAATATTGAAATCGTGGGTGTGAATAATTGGGAAAAGGTAGGCTCTATAAAAGAATTAATTAATTAACTAGTGTATAAATAGATGTGTTATGATTATGCGAAATGTGTTAATGGGATATGGAATATGCGAGAGGAATTAAAATTGATGTGAACAATGTAGAAGTGCGAAATAAAAATGTATTTAATACGTAAATAACAACTTAACACAGGCAGGAATGAAATGTAATGGGGTATGGAAATTTTATGGTATGATATTAAGTTTTCGCATTTTACATTTATATTTGTTTTGGTAATTGTGGAAATAGGGGAGGCACATTATGAGATGGGATAATTTAAAATTGATATTTATAAAAATACAAATCTAGGACTATTTTAAAACTTTTAAAATTGAGAAATATCAATTTGAATAGTAATAGGTCAAGTAAAATAAAGAGCGTAATAAATGTAATTATTAATACTATGGCCATAAATAAGGTATTAAAAAAAACACACACAAATAAGTTTAGAAAATATGATTCGAGTAATTAAAATATAATATGATTTTTTCATGTAAAATTGAAAGTTGCATATTTGGATAATGCCATTTTAGGTGAATTTAAGAAAGGCATGTAAGATTATTAAATTGGCAAAAATGCGTGATTGAATATTTTTAATAATAAAATTGAAAATGATTATTTTAAAATTTAATTTGATTAAAATAAGGTAAAAATGATAAATGAGAGTGTGAAAGTTTTAAAATTTGAATAAAAATGATATAAAAAAGGTTATAATTGATTTTAAAATGCTTAAAGTGAAAATATAAGAATAAAATTTTTGGGGAAAATGGCAGAAACAAAGTTTAAAGTACCTTGAAATGGTTGATGCTGGCTGGAGTTGATCTCTGGAGATGGCTGTTTGGAAGAAGGCTGCTTGTTGCGTGGGATCAGTCGAAAGAAGAGATAATGGCTTCCTCCACACGAGGCACGGCTTGTCCCCGCATGGCGTCTGCCAGGTGGCTTACTAGGTCTTCGCAGTGGGGCTGCATGTTGGTGAGGGCATCCGCGACGTGTTCGTCTTCGACCTCCGTCATCCTCTGCTTGTCCTCAGTCATCCTGTCGACTTTAACGGTTTCTGTAGTAAACCCGATGTGGAATGTGCTGGGTGCAGTCGTGGTAGTGGGTGCGTGATGGGATTCCCGCACTGGGACAGCAAGAGACAGAGGCAGGTCTAGATGGTAACTCCAAGAAAGAGGTAGACCACGGACGAAGACAGCGGACCCGGACGCCACGGATGCCCTACATCGCGGATAGGGGTGAGGGATCCGACCGACTGTAACGGGGTCGCTCTGGAAACAACTAACCCTACCTCCTTCTTTGCTTTATTGTGACATCCATTTTACAAGGTTGATACATAGTTTTATATAGGGATGGGATTACAATGAATATTAGAAGGTTGTGATCTAACTAACTCAAAATATACTACATATATATATATATATATATATATATATATATATATATATATATATATATATATATATATTAGGAAAAGTAAAATATTCTGTAATACACTGCGTGACATTGAAAATGGAACACCAAGAAATAGTGGCCAGAAAGTAATGAAACTCGGCAGACAGAGAGAGACAGGGACGAACAATAAGTGATCTTTATTTCAAAATGATAGTCATAATACAGAGCGAGAACGGCGTCGGCTTAGTAAGAAGTAGGACCACCGCGGACGGCGATGCACGCAGCAACACGTCTAGGTAGAGAGTCAATCAGAGTACGGATGGCGTCCTGAGGGATGGCTCTCCATTCCCTCTCAACCATTTGCCACAGTTCGTCTTCTGAACGCGGCTGTGGCAAGGCATGCAAACGGCGTCCAATGATGTCCCAGACGTGCTCGATTGGTGAGAGATCAGGAGAGTACGGTGGCCAGGGAAACATCTGTACATCTTGCAGAGCTTGTTGGCTAATGCGAGCAGTGTGCGGTCGGGCGTTATCCTGCTGATAAAGGGCATTGGGTACCCCCTGAAGGTAGGGGAGTGTCACCGGTCGCAGCACATCATCAACGTATCGTTGGGCCGTCATAGTGCCCTGAATACGAAGTAAAGGTGACCTGGAATCATACGCGATTGCGCCCCAAACCATGATTCCACGTTGTCGCACGGTGGGGGCGTTCCACAATTGCTGCCGGATTGGACCTTTCTCCACGTCGACGCCACACGCGTACACGGCGACTATCACTGGACAAGCAGAAACGCGACTCATCTGAGAACACGACCCTGTGCCATTCCGTCATCCACGTCGATCTAGCCCGGCACCATTCCAAACGTTGGCGCCTATTCGGTGGGGTCAATGGCAGTCTTCTTAGCGGACGGCATGAGTGCAAGCCATTAGCAACCAATCGACGGGAAATGGTTCTGGTCGAGATGGAATGATCTAGGGTGTCTTGCACATGTTGCAGGATGGCGGTACAAGTGGCTTGTGGGGCCGCCACTGCTTGTCGAAGGATACGCCGATCCACACGTGCTGACGTCACTCTGGTTGCACCGACATTCCTATTAATTGCCACATTTCCTTGTTCCAACCATCTTCTCCACAGTCGGTGCACCGTGGACGCAACAAGGTGTGTATCAGCTGCGATTTGACGTATGGACCAACCTGCCCTTTTCAGTCCGATCACCATGCCCCTCGTAAAAGCGTCTGTCTGCTTGAACTGCCTCCGTTTACGATGACTTGGCATTCTCTGTTATTACACGTGTCTTTTGACACAAGAACAAAATTTCTACAATGATTTTCCTTGAAAAAATAACGACACGAATACTGTCCTTTCTGCAAGTTCCTTCCCTTATATCTTACTCCATGTGCGCACGAGAGCTGCGCATTTTACATCATTTGCATAACTCGGTTATGCGCGTCTACCCTGAAATTTGCATAATTTTCTGGCCACTATTTCTTGGTGTTCCATTTTCAATGTCACGCAGTGTACATATAAATAATAATCAAAACGGCTTCCAAGGATGGTTTTCTTGCTTTTTATATATATTATATGTATATATTATTTTATATAAATTTTATGTACATATATACCGAAAAGGCACCACTCTTATAGACATATTTATGTCCAGGGTAGCCTAGTGGACATGGCATCTGCCCGGTGAGCGGAACACTGTGGGTTCGATTCCCATCCCTGGACACTTTTATTTTTCCGTTTATACTTTCATACTTCATCCCTAAGGAAAGGAATAGTCGTTATTTTTACTTAAATAATGAAAATTACGATTTTTCGTTCTGTAAAAAGAAACATTTGCGGTAAAACTTGTTAAACGTCGTTCAATAAGCATATCAGCATTATAATAACGAATAGATTCAAAAAGGATAAGTTTCTTTATTTGAAAAATCAATTCGAGCTTTCGGGCGCAAGCTGCCCTTCTATAGCATTATATTGTATTAATAAGTTACCTTAGAATATAACACATTGTAAATAACTCAACTTGATCAACTGTCTCTCTCCACGATACAAATGCAGACTTTTTAAATGTTATATTGGGTAGTATATGTAAATGGATAATTGTTATAGTAGGGAAAGATATGCAAAATTTAATAGGTTCTGCAGACTTTTATTATAAATAGACAGCTTCATGCAACTTGAGGAACTACACTACTATGCGACTTGATTTATATCAATGTAAATAATTAATAAGTTACCTTAGAATATAACTCATTGTAAATAGCTCAACTTGATCAACTTTCTCTCTCCACGATACTAATTATTACAGATAACTTCATTAAATCAACTTCCATCATTGCTTAACATACTGTGAATAAACTACCTTGCAATATCTTCTATCTGCTTTTGTTGTTGCTTATTTGTTTAATGTATATGTTTATTTAATGCTCTTTTTCTTAATTAATTATTTTCCTCTTGATAATTCTGTTACCTACTCTACTACAATATAAATTATTGTAAATAGTTTCACGCGCAATTATCCAGATCGGATATAGCGTGTCTTGTTTGCAACTGGTAGCTGGTAATATTGTATTATAAATAAAAGAATTGTAAAGGGAAACCAAACCCTAGATTACTTATTGATTTTGTCAAATAGTTATTTATTTGTTGTAGAAACTCATCATGTGTGTAAGTATAAATGAACATAATATCCTTGATATTATAAACACAAGGTAATAAGACCCAATCCAAATAAATAAAGTGTGTGACCTTCCAGTAACAGCGTTGTTATCATCTTCAGACAAAAGTGCTGAATAAGAAAAAATATCACAGTATATATATTTCTTATTCAGCACTTTTGTCTGAAGATCAAAGCCGAAATTAAAAGTTTAGCGGAAGGGAAAGAAGCAGGACCGGATAATATTCCCAATGAATTTTTGAAGAAATTACCAATACCTATTTTTTTCTAGAAAAACTAAGAACTATATTCAACAAGATAATGATAACAGAGAAATATCCAGAGATTTGGACGAATTAAATTATACATCCTATTTTTAAAAACGGAGACAGAAATAACCCATCTAACTACAGAGGAATTGCACTATTACCTTGTGTTTATAATCTATAATCCAAATTGTGCCTTATTATCCTTAATATTAATAGACAAGAAGAAGAAGAATATCACATGTGTAGACATATGGTGCAGTTACAGCAAAAGCAGTCGCCTTCTTCTACCCACCATAATTTTCATGGCCTGTAACACGTGGTACTAGGGATAAGCAAAAAAAAAAAAAAGAAGAATAAGTGAGAAAGAAGATGTTTCTATTGGGAAAGTATATCGTCAAAGTTTGCCAAGGTGCATCAAGTCCTACCCCATCCTACGGGAGCAGTTAGGGAGGTAAAGAAAGAACTTTATTAAATAAATTAGCGAGGAAGAACAAAAAGTTTGACACCACACTAGCTCATCTAGGATGACGTTGATGGATTGGTGATTTATAACAAGGAAGGCAATTAAAATTATTTTTAATTTTACTTTTTTCTCATCAAATTTTCTTGGGAAGATCTTGCTTCCTTGTTTACGCGAACCTTAACTTGATCCTAACCATAACCGAACCTATAAACTAACCATAACTAATCTTTATAGAGACATCTACTACTGGCATGCCCACTCTTATTTAACGCTTGTTCGGCGGTACATATACTAAAATTGGAACGATACAGAGAATATTAGCATGCCCCCTGCGCAAGGATGACACTCTTCTTCACCGCTAAGACAACTGACAATAAATAATGTTGTAGATCTTCAATTTGTAAATAGCAGAGAGAATTATCATATATTTAACTAATTTTGTAAATATACGTATTTATGATTATCTTTCTAACCTGAAAGGTTCAGGTTACTAATATATATTATTGTTTCTCTCTTTTTTCATTTTTGATTACTTTTTCTTGTATAATATGTTTATAACTGTTTCTGATTAAAAAAATGTAAATCGACGCAATTATTCCTAGTCGGAATATCGCGTTTTGTGTGTTGAAATAAATTTATAAATAATATTTTTATACTTTATAAACACTATTTCGATAGAATAGGGTTATAAAATAAGGTAGATAGTCTTGATATCTCCAAATTGTGTTATATTTAATACATAATATTGGAAAGAGGGTCAAGAAATGTAAATTCGAAAATTTTCTACTTTGACAGGATGATCTAGAAGCTTTATTGAAAACGCTGCTGTCGTCTTTAAGCAACAAATCCCTAAAATCGATAAAAAGGTTTTTACTCAGCTCTCAACGGGTGACAAGATATCATCAAAAAGGACAAGAATACATTTTTTTAAGGAACATATGTCTAAAGTTTAAAAAAAGTAGTTGATACATTGACAATTGATTCAGAGAACCTCAACTCTTTCATAGCTTTACAAAAGCATAAGCAAACAATCTATATAGAAATCCCATTTATAAAATAAATAGTCCCCAAAGAAAAATAGACCAAAGAGAAAAAAACCATGAATCACCTACCCACCTTAGCTTTAAAATCATTTAGAAGGGGAAAGGATCAAATGAGATACAAAAAAAAAAGAATAAAAATAATATTTAAAAAACTAAATGTTGAAAAAAGCGTGGATATAGAAGAGGTAGAAAACATTTAACTTGTAAACTGTATATTTATAAATAAAAAATGCGTGGAAACATTTAGAGCTAGGGGAGATAAAGTGGCTTTATGAATGATATTAAAAAATGATGATGAACGACATAACTAATCTTCTGCCATATTTCACCCAGTCTCGGCTGCTTGTGATGCAAAACCGGATCAAACCGAACGGGAAAATGTTTTTCGGATCCGTAGGGATTTCGGTCCGTAGATCCTTCTGACCCAACAGATCTCTTTCATTAATATTTATTTGGAAACAGTCGCTTAAAAAGCTCCTGACCGCATGGAGGGGTGTAATTTATGTTTCTTTGGGTATTGAAATGGCTTGGAATAGGTAATGGACAGCAAAGTGTGTGGTACACTCTCAAAGTCTTTGGGATTTATGTAAGACATTTCCCCTGCATATGTTAGGAAGCTTTAATAGACTAGAAAGGTGTGCCTGTACTTGAAATAACTATATAAAACATGTTTGATAAATGAATCAATTGTTTCTTATCTATAAATTCTATGATATAATTTTAGTAATTCTATATGCTGATTTCTTCTTCTTTTTTTTTTAAGAATGAAAATTCTCCGTAAATATGTATATTTTACATTAGAGAAAATAAAGCTTATGTAAATATAAAATGGATATGCATATAAGGTGTGCAACAAATGAATGTTCTGGAAATGCGTTTTTTTTTCACTAATATTCATCAAATATTATCTCTACATTGAAAAGAAACACATTGCCTGTAAATTTATTTGTTACAAATTTTATCAATAAATGGCAATTGAATTTATGTATATAAGATGTGTGTTTGCGCTGAAGTTTCGTCTAAATAAAGGCTTGTTTTCTGTGTTGTTTGATATTTTAGGCAACCAAAATATAGAAAACACTACAATAATAGAATTAATAAAAATATAACGTACGTCTTAATTTTTATAGGTAGAGAGAAAACAATTGTGTGTGTGCTGGATATAGATATTATTATGGATTGCTCAATCTTTAAAATATATAATTATATATTTTTAAATAGAGCAGACTGAGAACTTTTGCATGTATTGATAAGTATCAATAAAATTATTTTAATTGTCATTTTGTCTAGATTGATTAATATTATTTTAATCGTTATTAATTGCAAAAATATAACATTTGAGTTTCTGCGATATTTCAGTTGTATTTACGACAAATTTCTATGGTTACTAAATGAAAGGACGAAAGATAATTTTTCACTTATTCCAGAATATCAGTCAAATACCGTTTCTTGGTTAATCAAGAAAACCACGTATGCCTGCAAGCCATCAGCAATTTTCAGTTGAACGATTTGGAGATGCCTTTTTCTTAATTTATCAACTTGATTGCATTACAATTTACTTTTTTACCTTTTTTTTTAGAATTTATATTTATTTATATTACATATACATGTAATGGAAAATCTAATGCGTTGATAAAGTTTGGCATTCAGCCAACCGAAATATTAGCAAATAAATCTTTTATTAAATCCAATATATACCTTTTTATTATTTAATATATATATGTGTTTGTTTCTCACGTACATTTTACTACAATAGATGACCTATTTGAATGATATTTCGACATGGTATAGAGATAGTTTAGACAATATATATATACGGAAATATGCAAATAAGATTGATAAAAGGTTGATTTTGCATTGCTTTTTATTCTCATATATTTGCATAATATTTATATATACAGATTAAACTTTTCGATACCTTCTATAGGTGGATCTGTAGGAAGAGTTTGCCATATATTTAACTCTTGAAATATGTAAAAATAAGTTTGGTAACAAGTTGATTTGCATATTCCCAGGCAAATATGAATCACTAGTAGAACAAGGGGAAAACAAAATATTGTTTACATAATTTACAAACGGTTTGAGCCGGCCATTGAGAAAGAGAAAATATATTTATTTACGGGGCTGCTAATCAAAATAAGACCATTGAGAAAGAGAAAATATCTTTATTTTATGGGGCTGCTAACCAAAATGAATGATTTTTGAGCCCCGATGGGCGCATAAAGCGGAATATATACAAAGCATAGTTGGAGGGGCCTGGGGATGGGTGGCCAGGGATCATCGCCAGGTGAGGCCAGGAGAGCCGGGATGTAGAGGAGGACCGGGGGGGGGGGGGGGGGGGGGGGGGGGGGAGCAGGGTGGTGATCCAGGGAGTTCAGGGGGTGGCAGAGACGGGTTCACTGGTGTTGAGCCCAGGGGTGACCGTGGAGGGCAGACAGACCGCAATGATTAAAGTATACGATTTTTAAGCCCAAAAGGTGTAGCAGGCAGACAAGCCGCAATGCACAATGTCAAAGTATCAGGGTGCTGCACGCTCCAAGGCTGTTCAAAAAGGTTAGATTCCCCAGGCCAGGGAAAATAAAAGAAAGACAGCTGTTGTTTAAATAAGAATATTAGAATAAGCGAGAATGATTCAGCAACTGATGGGAAAAGATAGATTATTATTATTTATTTATTTATTTTTTTATTATTATTTTTTTTTTGTAAAAATGAATATATTAAAGTTTTAGGTAAGATTACTGGTGAGGGTACCAGTGCTAAGACGACCAACCAGAAAAGTACACCATGGATTGCCTAGCGCGTTCAAATGGGTCGCTGCGTAAGTCGATTTCTCGAGCAGCCCGCGCCGTCGAATCGCCAAACCATTTGCCCTCTGTCATTGGGTTACAGAGACAGCGTCAGGGGCGATCACATACGCTGGGCAGGTCGCGAAACCGATCTTAAGCAGCGGCACAGGCCAGAGTTACGTCTACGGGCAGCCGCCAATGACCGGTGTTAACCATGAGGTGAGGAGTCCGAGTCACTCAGGTGATCGGAATCCTCCGCGCGGACGCGTGGCTTAAGTCTATCAGAGGCCTTTAGGAACTCCAGGCAGGCTCGCCAAGTGCTCCTGTTGAAAATAAAGTCTTTGAGTGACCGCGGAGTGTACCCTAATTCTTCTGCACAGGTGGAAAGAAGGGGGAATCTAAGGGCATCAAGGCTGCTGCACTCAAGCACGATGTGAGACAGAGTTTCTTCCCTGTCAGCGTCGCAGTAAGGGCAGGAAGGATCGTCAATGACGCCTATCCTGTGGGCGAAACTGTCCGTCCACGTGTGTCCCGATAGCAGGCCTACCACAATGTGCTCGCTAGGGACGATGTACGCATACCTTTTGTCTAAAAGACTCATTGGAGTAAGGCCAAAGCGGGTGTGGATAGAAGGAGCTAGAGAGAGGAATCTGCTTTCCCATGCTTCACGCGCCCGGCCGTAGATTGCCGATTTTACAAACGACAAAGGAGCGAGTTTGTAACAGCTTAGGTTAGCAGACTCAGCACCCCGCTTTGCGAGTGTGTCCGCAATGTCATTACCCACGTTCCCACTGTGGCCCTTGATCCATTGTATGGTGCATCTGTTCCCATTGCGATTCAATCGCGAAATCAGTAGCAGAGCTCTGTCGATAAGGTAATTACCAGTCTTAGAGTTCAGAACTGACTTCACGACTGAGAGGTTGTCCAGGAAGAATCCTAAGGTTAGATGATTTGGTAAAGTGGTTGCGTTTTCAAGAGCCTTAACCAATCCAAGGGCTTCCGCCTGAAAGACAGAACAATGAGGGGACAGAACATGAGATTCACGTATTTCAGGTGCACAATCGAGACAAGAGAACCTGTACACGCCGGCGCCAACTCCATCTCTGGTTTTGGAACCATCTGTATAGTATGCCACGTGGAAGAAAAGAGCAGAAATATTACTGGGAGCGGAGTAATAGGGGGGGTAGGGGAGGGGATGTGGAAAGGGAGGAGGCTCGAGTGGAATTTCAGCGTCAACCAATCCATACTTTTTAAGGTATAGCTCAGTTTTAGCCAAGATTTCCAGATCGAGAGGAAGGACTCTAGAGAGGGAGATTAGAGCAGCGTTGCTGGTTGATCTGAAAGCTCTACAAGCTCTCACTAGGAAAGGCCTTTGAGCACTCAGTAGAACATTCAAGGAGCGTTGAGAAAGATTAGGAAACCATACCGCCGAGGCATAGGCAATGGCCGGAACAACCACTTGCAGATACAGAGTTCTCAAGGCGCGGTAGCCAAAACCAAAGTTGAGATTAGCGGCTGCGGTCAAACGCGGCAACATGCCGCGGACCTTGGCGCAGACTTCAACTACGTGCTGGTAGAAAGATAGATGTTGATCAAATCTCACTCCCAGCACCTTAATTGAGTCGCACCATTGGATTGGCCGTCCGTGGATAACCAGATCCCGGCGCGGTTCAGGCAGTCTCCCGTGTGGTCTGAGGAGAACCATAGCCTGGAACTTCCCCACGCTGAGTTCCAGTTTATGCAAACTGCACCACATAGCGATCATATATATGGTGTGTTGGGCCGCGGGAAGTTGACTAGGTCGGCATCCCGAGACCACCACGACCAGATCATCCGCGTAGGCTTGCGGGAAAACATTATTCCTGTAGTCCAGCGTGAGGAGTTCATCAAAGACAATATTCCAAAGGAATGGGCCGAGAACTGAACCCTGGGGACATCCTTTGGAAACTCGTCTCGACACAGTACAACCATTCATAGATAGTCTCACAACACGGTTACATAGAAACGAGTTTATCAGGTGATAAATATTTCTGGGACAGACGCTTTTGTGCAACGCTCTCAAGATACTGGAGTGGAGCACGTTGTCAAAAGCGCCTTTAACATCAAAAGAAAGAAGAAGACAATATTTCCTATTTTTAATCGTCCGGGTTATAGTAGATTTTAGATTTAAGAGTGCGGCTGTAGTAGATCTACAAGGCTTAAATCCGAACTGGTTTGGAGGCGCTTTACACATCCTATCGGCCATCCACGACAGTCTAGCAAGAATTAGACGCTCAAGGATCTTGCCCAAACCAGGCAGCATCGTGATTGGACGGTGTGATGCGAGAAAGTCCTCCCCACTTCGCTTGGGGACGAGAACGACGTCCCCCAGCTTCCATGTAGATGGAAAGTGGCCAGTGGTTAAACACTTGTTGAAAATACTTAGAAAAAACGTCCGAAAATGTTTAACAAGTTTTACGATAAGAAGAGGTGGCATGCCATCACTACCAGGAGAAGAAGATAAGTTTACCTTATCCGCTGTCAACAACAACTCGTTATCTGTAAACAAAGGGTCGTTATCAGATGACGATGCGATGACTTTGCTTAAATCTTTGTGTTCTAACATGGTATCGGGCGGGACGCGGCCGAAATAGTAATCTAATACGTGATTTAATGTGTCCCGCGGACCTTCAGTGAAGCCGCTACCAACTGGGAGAGCTGAGAGGGGTTTGCGCTTAAAATTTCCCTTGATGAAACTGTAGATTCCACCCCAAGGGCTGATTTCGCAACGCGAGCAGGCTGCCCTCCATGCTTCTTTCTTAGCCAGTCTCCTCGCACGGCGATATCTTGCCTTAAGTCTTTTGTAAAAGACCTCCAGCACACCCTTAACGACACCGCGTGCCTTTATAAAGGCCCGCTGTGCCTTTTGAGTGGCCCTTTTGAGAGGATTCAAGTCAGGTTTCCACCAAGAGATGGACTTGAGGTATTTTTCACTTCTGGGACGGGATGGAATGGTGTTTAGACATGTGTGAAAAATCTATTCGCCGAGTAAATTAATTACATCGTCGAGGGAGGATGAGTCACGCACATTTTCTAAAAAAATATTAATATTTTCTATTTTTTGGCTGAAATGTTCAAAAACTCTATCCCAGTCAGCGCGACCAAAGCTGAAGTATATTTCGCTAAATTTGTTTAATTTAAATCTGGTGTTGTCCTGTGAAGAGGGAGCGAAATTTAGGTTAAAGACGAGGCGTTTGTGGTCAGACAACTCCTGGTACTCAGGATGCCAATCGGTAACGCTATTTACAAGGCCAGCACTACAGCAAGTGACGTCGATGGAAGAAGAGCGGTTGCCCTCCTCCCACGTCACTGCGCCGTGAGTGTTGAGCACATGCAAATAGTTGGCATCAATAAAGTTTTCAACTAGATCTCTCTTAGGTGAGTGATGCCTGAGGAGCAGAGGTTTATCCGACCACCTAAAAGATTCAACATTTAGATCGCCGCAAAAATGACCTCGTCATAGTTCAGTGAATTAAGGCTATAATTTATCTTATCGAGAAGAGGGGAGGGATCACATGATGGCGGAAGGTACACATTACAAAGAAGAATACTTTTACCACTCAATTCACACATGGCAAACACGACATTAACACTGGACAAATGAGACAAATGAACAAATTTAAGGCTAGGATTTACTACAATGACCATAGCTCCCAACCTAGAGTTTGTAATAGGGCCATAGCAAACTCTGTTAGATGGGATTGGCAGCGATGGGATTTTGCCGCGCGCGGCTGGGAGCTCTTGTAAAAGTAGTAAATCTATGTTCTCCTCACGACAATCACTCAATACTGAATACAAACAAGGCTGAGAGCGTCTTATATTGATTTGTAGGCACTTGAAAACAATCATTTGACTATCAACTTATTGAAGTGATCCTGGGCATCTCGCATGTGCTTGCACATCATGGAGTTGGCATTGTGCTTGTCACCGCACCTGTGACACTTAAGCGCGCTTTTATTTTCACAGGCAGTGGTAAAATGTGCACCTGTACAATTGGCGCACTTGGGCGCATTGGTGCACTTTTTACCATCAGTGTGCGTCCTGTGAGAGAGGCAACCGCAGATACCACATAGGAAGACGCGTTTCGCCTGGGCGAGCCTGAGGGACAGGAAGTCAACAGTGACGCGGCCGCGTGCAAGGAGAGCTTCCTCGATACCCTTATTGACCTCTATGATAGCGGTGGAAGGCGAACCTTCCTTCCTAATCAATTTAACCAGCTTCAAGCCGCCGCTGTTATTAATTAACTGCGGGGCTATCACAGGGTTTTCCATCAGATCAGACACCAGATCAGATTCAGATTTCTCGACAGGGATGCCGAAAATTGCCAACCTGGGCCTGAATGTCGGGTTTGGTAGGACTTTAAGTCCGTCAATGTTGGCGGTCTTAAATCCGTCCACAAACCGCTTTGATTCTGCAGAATTAGGAAAGTGAAGGACAAGTTTTTTGTCCTTCCCAGTTACCGCCGTCACATCACAACTCTTCAACTGTTGAGTCTTGGCAATTTTGGCTCTGATGGCCTCGAAAGATAGGTTGTCTGAGGCAATTTTTACATGGTTTACACTGTTCTTTAACGTTTGCGCGTAGGTTGAAAGCGCTGGCACTCTAGGGTGTACAGTTGTGGGTTGGTTGGACCTAATTTGGATAGTAGAAGTATCTAGTTGGGGGATAATTTTAACGGGGTAAGGAGGAGAGGGAGGCTTGGCCAACCTTTTCCTAAGTTGGATGACCTCATTTTCAACTATTTTTACATTTTTTTTTGAAGATTCTCAAGACTTCAGTTTGTAAAGCGTTAAAAATACGCCTTACGTCGTCTTTAACTGAGTCAGATAACCCAGTGCGGGTGGTAGCAGGAAGGTTAGAGGCAGCGATATCCGCTACCTCATGAAAATTTTTGTTGAAAAGAGAATCTATCTCTTCCCAGCAGTCAGAGGATCCAGAATGGGTACAGGAAGGAATGGAAGTAGGGGCCTGGGGGATCTTACCATGGGCAGTCCTATTAATAGGAGCGGAGACCTCTTCGGCCACGGTCCCAGAACTTGTTACATTTTCTGCTATTACAGGTCGTATTCTTGGCTTTTTTGCATGTGTGACTTTTGTCCAAGGACCATCTTCATCAATGTTTTCTTCGTTAACCTGAGAAGGGGTAGCTGCGGACGTTTCTTGAGGGACTTCAGTTGCCTCGTTCATGGAGACAACGTTTTCATTATGCTGTGAGACAACTTCCATTCTCGGTGTCTTATGGCTACGTGGTGTTGAAACTGAGGGGGATTCGCGAGTTCGTTTCTTTGTTGAAGGAGTTTCTTCAACTTTGTACTCGATGCCACATCTTTCAAGAATTTTCAAAAGTATGTTGGTGTCGATTATACTGACCTTTTCGCCAGCTGGGCCGATCGTTGATTTGATTACAATAGGCTGCATCTTTTTTAGCTCAACATGCGTTATGAATTCCTCTGTCACTTCTGCTGCAAATCTATTAAACGATACGAGCTGCTGACCAATGAGAAACAACAACAATGAGTTTTTATAGGGGAAGCGTGGCCTCTGGCGGTCGATTTAACAGAGTATTTGAATTTATGAAATATAATTTTAAATAAAATAATATTTTAATATAGCATATATACAGCATAAAATGAAGGAATTAAAGTTGCATATTATATCATTCCTGTTAATTATTTCACAATTTTCAATATTCGTAGTTGGTAAATGCTCATAAAATGACAATATATTTAACTTTTCAAAAAAATCTGACATTTTTAACAACATCTTATTTACACAATGTTAATTCAAATGTAAAAATCCACAAAAAAAAAAAAAAAAACATTATTTTTTTCAAAAGCACCAAAACAATGGTGAAAATAATAGCATTTTATTATATAAAAGAATTAATGGTTAACCTTTGGAGCACATTTCATTTATCATGTTGGTTAATACTTATTTTTTTTTCTTCCTTTTTTACTCTGCACCTCCTTTTTCACGAAAAAAACTAAGCAACTTCAAGGAAAAATAGCTTCGTAAAAATCATATCCTAAAATATATGATTCATATTTCTTCGCTATGCCATAGCATTAGTTATATCTCTAATTTTATCTCGGTCGAGTAGTTGATAAATTGGTTAATGAAGGACCAATCATATATTAGGACCAAAGTTATCGCATTGGAGAGTAATAAAGCAGCTGTCTTGGAATATTTATGGTAGCACCACCAAGGAAGATGATAAATCCAGACATAGACAAGTAACAGCGAAACAATCTGCGCAAGCAGAAAAAAAAAATGGAAAAAAAAAACAAACAAGCTTTCAGGTAGCTAACAAATTGTGGAACTCGAGCTAATAAATCTGCCAAAAGGTGGCGACTCACGTCAAAAACTAATATCACCCACCTTCGTCTGACATAAATTAATTAAAATTTCAAAATATAATTAGCGATAGAAAATAAATTTTAAAGATGCGTTTTTTTCTGGTTTAATCCATTCTGTATTTATAATAATGCCAGAATTTTTTCTGTTCTTTCAGCTGATGTAGTTTTTACCAAGAACACCCTCCCTATTTCTATACGCCTGTTATAAATATAGGATTAAAGATTAATTATTTTGGAAAGGTGATTAGGAAATTTTGTTATTCAAATAAATTTGTTTGTTCTTAATTAAATAGTATTAATATTAAAATAGAAATGGTGGTTGGAGATGTACAACGAGAAAACAGAAAATGTAAAACAACACCATTAATTATCTGATTTCTTAGAGTTGAGCTTTAAATTTTGATATTTTTTTGTGTTCATTGTTTTGTTTTCATCTTTTGTTATTTTATGTAAGCATTTTTGTGTATTCTTTCCAAGTATAATATAAAATACTTTAAAAAGCATCTATATGATAATATATTTATAATAAAGTAAGAAAAAGGTCAGGTGTTGATATTAAAAATAAGAAAAGGAATAGCCTGATCGCCCTTCTTCTATATAGAGTCATCCTTGAGTTCTAGAAAGTAAGAAAAAAAAACAAACAAATAATGGTAGAAAGTATCAATATGTAAATATGAAGCAAGAAAATGATTATTCTTTGAGTGTGAAAGCTTGTAAAAATAGGAAATTACCCTCTACCATTTAATTTGTTTATTTTTCTTTGTCGTCTGTTTTGCATAAGTTGAATCTGGTTAGAACGATGTATGAAGATTAGATGATTCTTTTGTTACCTTAAATACGAGGTAATTAACTCGTTTCTCTCTCTATATCTAAAAATGTTTAAAGTTTTAATTTTATAAATCAGAGAGTTGTCTTCAAAAACGATCCAGTAAAATAGGTAATCAGATATATACAGTCTAGATGGACAGACATAACAACCATTGCGTGTCTTTTAGTCTTTTTCCATTTTTAACGATACTCTTAACTTTTCTACTGAGCTGTCGAAACAGACAAAGTACAAGTAGACCATCCATTATCAACCAATGAATCAGAGAAGAGTTTGTAAATCTTTGATTTCTTACAGACAGCCTTGAGAAACTGCCAATTTTTTGTTTTTCTCTCTGAAGCCGAGAACAATGAAAACCACTAAGGGACATCTTACCTTGAATTTCAACTCCGCATAACTTCCACTTTTTAAGCAAATGTCTTTCTTCTAATATTCTGACTAGCTTTTAAAAAATAAAAATATATAATACCTCTCTCTTGTATATCTAATTAAACTGAAACTAAACCATCCAGGTATGAGTGTCTTTTAATAGTATATATTAATATTCATTTATTAATAAACCAGAGAGAAGGGCGATATTGAAATATTTACGCCTATTACAAAGGAAACAAACAAAACACCATACAAATTAGAGAACTTAGGATCCAATATTTACAAATTTACATGTATTAATCGAAAGTGTTCATAAAATTTATATAAACAAAGTGGCTGGTCTAAGAGAGTTAAATCATTTAGATCAGGAAACAATCAATGTCTCACTTCTGTAAAGTTCGGATAGTTGTAGATAAGGTGAAGAGCAGTTTGTTAAGTTTGTCCGCAGGAACATTTTGGTGTTTGTGATAGACCTCTTTCATATATCCGTGTGATGTGACAAATTGAGTGACTATAATATTTGGATGGAACTGTGTAGGAATTCCGTTCTGATAATATATTTAATATCTCTAGCTTCAGGAGAGCTTAAAGAAGGCCCTTATATATGAGAATTATATTAACTTTTGTGAAATAAAAAATTATATATAAACAAAACATTTTGATATTTTAAATTTGCTAATTCGTGACAGAACCCCCTATGAGAGGACCCACTAACATCTCGAGATAAGAGATTTGTGTCTTCGAAGTTATAATTCTGTATATTGTAAATAGTGTCTGACATTCCTTCCCCAGTGAGAGCTCTTCCTGTTTTATTGTAGACCCGTGGGTATCTTCTTTAAATCCGACATCTAGATGAATTAATAATATTTCGTATTTTTATTTTATTGGAAGTTTTATTTAGATAAAAATAATTGCGAGAGGGGAAATTGACAAATCTTAAGAATGTTGTACCTTTTAGCATTTATATAGGGATTCAGATATTAACTCTGAAAGTTATTTGATCCACGGTGACCTTTATTAAAGATACACACGAGATAACTAAGTGTGAACAAAATTGTCTCTGTTTCCTTAAAACAAAATACAAAAGGCGACATCGAATACTTTACACTTCCATAAGATTTATCGATGAATGTACGAGAGATTGGTCGTTTCAATTTTCAAGAAATACACGAGTCAGGTGTACGAAACCACTTCTGCCGCAATGCGGAGGATTACAATAGTTTTATTCAGCTCTAAATGAACCTTTTAGACATTTCGCTGCCAGACACGCTAGTGTATAATGTTAGCCATTGCCGATACCATAGTCCTAGACTTGTTCCAAGTGCTGACATTCTTTTTAAACACAGTTTATCCAATAAATTAAATACTTTTTTATATATAAAGTCGAAACAAAAATGGACATTTACATTAGGGTTTGAATTGTTAAATCTCCTAGCGCGCGCACCCTTATAAAATACAGTTACATTTTAATCCATAATGAACAAGAAAAATACATTCAGATCTTAAATAACACCTGGGCATTTTATAAGCCCCTGAGGAAAGTCTCATAATCACATATTGGGGCTTGAATGGTCAGTGAGGAAAGGCACATAATTATATGATTGGGTGTGAGTGGCTCCTGAGGAAAGACCTCATAATTACACGTTGGGGTGTGAGTGGCCCCTGAGGAAAGGCTCATAATTACACGTTGGGGTGTGAGTGGCCCCTGAGGAAAGGCTCGTAATTACACGCTGGGGTGTGAGTTGCCCCTGAGGAAAGGCTCATAATCACAGGCTGGGGTGTAAGTGGCTCCTGAGGAAAGACCTCATAATTACACGTTGGGGTGTGAGTGGCCCCTGAGGAAAGGCTCGTAATTACACGCTGGGGTGTGAGTTGCTCCTGAGGAAAGGCTCATAATCACAGGCTGGGGTGTAAGTGGCTCCTGAGGAAAGACCTCATAATTACACGTTGGGGTGTGAGTGACCCCTGAGGAAAGCCTCATAATTTCACGTTGGGGTGTGAGTGACCCCTGAGGAAAGCCTCATAATTACACGTTGGGGTGTGAGTGGTCCCTGAGGAAAGTTTAATAACTACACGTTGGGGTGTGAGTGGCCCCTGATGAAAGGCCTCATAATTACACGTTGGGGTGTGAGTGGCCCCTGAGGAAAGCCTCATATTTACACTTGGGGTGTGAGTGATCCCTGAGGAAAGGCCTCATAATTACACGTTGGGGTGTGAGTGGCCCCTGAGGAAAGCCTCATATTTACATTTGGGGTGTGAGTGGTCCCTGAGGAAAGCCTCATAATTACACGTTGGGGTGTGAGTGGCCCCTGAGGAAAGACTCATAATCACACGCTGGGTTGTGAGTGTCCCCTGGGGAGAAACTTATAATCACATTCTGGGGTGTAAATGGCCCCTGATGAAAGGCTCATAATTACACGCGAAAGCGTTTAATCAATTCCAAAATCCGTCTTATTATTAGTGTTAAATTCATAAATATTCTTTTCTATCCACCAATATAACTTCTAAAGTTGAAAAGGAACAAAATCTATCAAAACTACTTAGAGAGGGGTTTAATAAGAGACCTTGAATCAATTTCTAAACTAAGCGGAAGCGACAAGTAGTAAATTAAATTTGTTTAAAAGTTTCCCTCTACAGACTTTTTGTTCTGTCTGGCTTTAATCAATAACTTATAAAGTCTCATCTGTAAATACCTTCTTACATCGAGTTGAAGGAAACCTTTATTTAGAATATATGACTACACGTTATTATTTAATTGAGACATTGGAATAAACACAAATTTATTTTAATTTATAAATAAATAAATCACATAATGATAGATATGAATATAAAATCCCTTTCTTATATAAGCGTCAATGTATGGAAGTTTTTTTAGAATATTCTAGAATATTTTTAGAACTATTAGAGAAAAACTGATAGGCCTCTTTAATTCGATTACGCCTGTTACACATTTTACAACCCATCTATATCGATTTCTGAAGACTTCATGGAAATACCTCACAAATCTAATGTAATCATGCCATATCCCTGGACTGAAAAGGATCATTACTTGAAACTATCGTCTCCATGTCGACCTTAGGAATTTGTTAAAGCTGGTAATGAGGATTTGTCATCCACCAGAGTCTGCTCAATTGTTCACAGAAATTTATGACGACATCAAAATGTAAAATATCATCATTTAATAACAAAAAATACAAAAGAATATAATTAATATCGAATCCTAAGTTAGATTTGGGGAATAATTATAAAGGACCTTAAACGATATATCAATCGAAATAATTGTGCAAAAGGTTTCTTTATTCAATAAAAATGGCAAGCTTTCAGGCGTTAGATCATCATCAGACCAATTGTTTCTCGAATTCCTACAATATATATAGTTATCCTACATCTCTATATATATTGTAGGAATTTGCTAAACAATTAGCCCGATGATGAGCTAACGCTTGAAAGCTTACCATTTTTATTGAATAAATAAACTTTTGGAATTATTTCGATTTATATATCGTTTTATTATATCGTAGCGTAGAAATCAAGCCTTGAAATATCCTAAGATGTAAAAGTATTTATTGATGACGTCACAGCGAAGAGTCGACAATTATTAACAGGTCAGCCAAACTATTTACACCTAGAGAATCTTAAGCAAGCAAGCAAAGAAATATTTTAAAGATGATTTCACAAATACAGATTAATATATATTTTTAGAATCTGTTGAATATATTTTCATTGAATAATATTAAATTAAATAATAAAATATTTCTTCGCCACAATATAATACAATTAAAACAAATTGATACCCCATTTTTCATAGTAAATCAAATATAAAGTAGATTAGTGTAAATAATAGATCATTTTTCAATCATTATAAAAAATACAACAATATACTATAAAAATAACATAATACCGTTTCAAGGTGAATACAATTCAGGTTATAAAGAGTGGTGAGAAGGTAAAAATTCAGATTTATATTATAAATTTAAACATTTTCCGCAGTGCGACGTGAGGGCAGAGAGAGAAATGAAATAATAAAAATAAGTTCAATTTAAAGGTATCTGACATTATATTGGTGAAGAAGAGAAGGCCCAATACCACATTGTCTCAAATTATTGTAATGGATTCCGACTGAATCGATCCGCCTTAATGTCCCTCGTTCACTTCAATCGGATTAAATATAATCTTCTTGAGTCCATCCGGCGGACCGGTGTCAATTTATTTATACTCAGCTGGAATTGTTAACTTAGGCCTTGTACCTCCAGTTACTTGTACGGTTGGGATATGGTATGCTGTCAATTTATTTATACTCAGCTGGACTTGTTAACTTAGGCCTTGTACCTCCAGTTACTTGTATGGTTGGGATATGGTATACTGTCAATTTATTTATACTCAGCTGGACTTGTTAACTTAGGTCTTGTACCTCCAGTTACTTGTATGGTTGGGATATGGTATACTGTTAATTTATTTATACTCAGCTGGACTTGTTAACTTAGGGCTTGTACCTCCAGTTACTTGTATGGTTGGGATATGGTATACTGTCAATTTATTTATACTCAGCTGGACTTGTTAACTTAGGCCTTGTACCTCCAGTTACTTGTACGGTTGGGATATGGTATACTGTCAATTTATTTATACTCAGCTGGACTTGTTAACTTAGGCCTTGTACCTCCAGTTACTTGTATGGTTGGGATATGGTATACTGTTAATTTATTTATACTCAGCTGGACTTGTTAACTTAGGGCTTGTACCTCCAGTTACTTGTATGGTTGGGATATGGTATACTGTTAATTTATTTATACTCAGCTGGACTTGTTAACTTAGGGCTTGTACCTCCAGTTACTTGTATGGTTGGGATATGGTATACTGTCAATTTATTTATACTCAGCTGGACTTGTTAACTTAGGCCTTGTACCTCCAGTTACTTGTATGGTTGGGATATGGTATACTGTTAATTTATTTATACTCAGCTGGACTTGTTAACTTAGGCCTTGTACCTTCAGTTACTTGTACGGTTGGGATATGGTATACTGTCAATTTATTTATACTCAGCTGGACTTGTTAACTTAGGCCTTGTACCTCCAGTTACTTGTATAGTTGGGATATGGTATGTTGTCAATTTATTTATACTCTGCTGGACTTGTTAATTTAGGTCTTGTACCTCCAGTTACTTGTACGGTTGGGATATGGTATGCTGTAAATTTATTTATACTCAGCTGGACTTGTTAACTTAGGCCTTGTACCTCCAGTTACTTGTACGGTTGGGATATGGTATGCTGTAAATTTATTTATACTCTGCTGGACTTGTTAATTTAGGCCTTGTACCTCCAGTTACTTGTATGGTTGGGATATGGTATGCTGTCAATTTATTTATACTCAGCTGGACTTGTTAACTTAGGCCTTGTACCTCCAGTTACTTGTACGGTTGGGATATGGTATACTGTTAATTTATTTATACTCAGCTGGACTTGTTAACTTAGGCCTTGTACCTTCAGTTACTTGTACGGTTGGGATATGGTATACTGTCAATTTATTTATACTCAGCTGGACTTGTTAACTTAGGCCTTGTACCTCCAGTTACTTGTATAGTTGGGATATGGTATGTGTCAATTTATTTATACTCAGCTGGACCTGTTAACTTAGGCCTTGTACCTCCAGTTACTTGTACGGTTGGGATATGGTATGCTGTCAATTTATTTATACTCAGCTGGACTTGTTAACTTAGGCCTTGTACCTCCAGTTACTTGTATAGTTGGGATATGATAGACTGTCAATTTATTTATACTAAGCTGGACAACCGGACTAGTTAACTTGGGCCTTGTACCTTCTTCATTTGTTTGAACATTCGAGGCATTGGGAGGTCCATAACTAAAATGAAAAGAAATATTTCAAATGTAATTACAATATTATATTTATACTATTATGCGTAACTTGCTTGATATATGTTATACAAATAAAACATAAGAAACGTAAAAAAAAGTTTCAAAAAAAATTGATCAGTATATACAATATTTATATTTTTATATTCAAAAGGGCAAACTGATATCGATTGGAACTCTTACCATCGAAACTCTTCCTTTTAATAAACTCAAATTGAGATGGTTATGGAGTAAACAGGTGATATACATATATGTAAGCAACGATTAAGATTAAAGTGAAGACACACTTACGACCTTTTATGAAAATATTAACAAAACAAAATAAACAAAAAACTTTATTAAGACACTATTGTCTTACAAGGGCATTCCCCTAAAAGCTTATTCTATATACAGTTACGAGCGTCATCAATTCTTTTTCATCTCTGTCACCGTTTGCTTTTTTTTTTTTTTGGAATGGCGCTCTCCTATTGGTTGGCTACGATCACGCCACCTTTGCCCACCCCCCCACTCGCTTTGCTGTTTTTGTAACTATTGTGTTGGAGCGGGTCGCTCCTTGAATAATCTATTGTTAACAATAACTCATTATAGGTCCGCAAATATCGAAAGTATAGGTATGTAGCTTTTGTACTATTAAGGTGTATATATATACACATACTTTATGTATACATACATTATGCTGATGCAAACAAATATATAATGCTAATAACAAACAATTATTTTTGAAATATCTTATCTAAATATATATCACTCGGGTAGATATGCACACGGGTCAATCCCGGGGCGAGGCCGGGTCACCCGACTAGTATATGTACATGAGTAAGGAGGAAAAGCAATTTAGAGGGGAGGGGGAGCAATCAGCCGTTGTCTGTGGAGTTGAGCACTTCTTCTCTCATTTTATCAATCGCCTTTAAAAAAAATTAAATATTCAAAAACAAATGCTTTATCCAGAAGGAGAGTAGTAAAAATATTATATACATGTTGCTCATTATAGTGAGTTAGCCCCGAAATTTCACGAAATTCAAGTCTCTTTTCCTGTTTATGAAAATATAAATAAGATACATATATATTAATGCAAATACCAAACATTCATCTAAAGTTAATTCTTCTTTACCGAGACTACAGATCGCCTTTATTCATTGTTGGCCTTTCTAACGTGCCATTATTGTTGAGCAGACTTGGAATAAACATCATAAAAGAGGGAAAAAATCAAGAAAATCTTCTCTGAGGCTAGGTTTGTCTGTCATTCATTACGGAAAGGTAATGGCCCGTTCTCTTAACACCATATCGCTCAAAGTTCTCCGCTTGCTTCTTTCCTTGAGCCATTTATTGTTATTGACGCAGGTGGCTTAGTGAGTTTTTTTTTTTTAAGTTGGATCATTATTTTTCCGAGCCACAGTCTTCTTCCTTTAGTCGCTGGCTGTTAAATCTATAACGGTTGAATGCGACATGATGGCAATTTAAAATCATCAAGACAATTTAATATAAGAATGGTTAATATAACTACAATGAAGAAATTATATTAAAACTGATGAATTAACGCACTCTTTGATATTAGAAATGTAAATTATTTATTTTAATTAAATCAATAAGTAATCTAGGGCTTTTTTTCTTTTCATAATTCTTTTATTTCTCGATCTTATCTTCTGATGTCTCCGTGTTGAAGGGCATATTAGCCCAAAACTCTAGAAATAAAAGAATTATGGTCACTAGGCGTTTCCAAGAGTCTTTTATTCCAATGGTTGCTTTTTGCATAGCAAATTAAATGGAAACTTTTTCGTGGTAGACGAAGGCTTGTGCAGGTTTAACGAATATTTATTTGTGAAAAATTGTACAAAAGTGAAATTGTACTTGAAGAGAGAGATCAGGTGGATATATTAAGATATAAAATGGCATTTCCTGATCGTACAATTAAAAGTTGCTAATGGCGAAAATATTTGTATTTACCAATTTTTTAATAATAATTAAAAATCAACGATTAGTTTATAATTATTCCGATAGATGGCGCAAGCCGTCAGCAACCATTAGTTGTACGATCAAGATATGACTTTTTTTACTTCTAAAATAATTATTTATAAAGAAAATCAACCCTTTGAAGTGAGTGATAACGTATTTACATTTTGAAGAAGATATTTAAAAGGAAAATAGCCTTTTTACAACCAATATATCTACCACACTGAAAACATATATAGAGATATTGTCAGAAACAGTAATGCAATTTCAAAGGTAAAATTACCAATATATTTAGTTATATATATAATTATAAGGCAATAACGTGCCGTTTATATAGAAGAAATAGAGCCATTATGAGCACGAAAGTTCCTTTTACAAATAAAAAAAAAAAAACGTTCTACACTGTCCTTACTGCTATTTAAAAAATATTGGGATTGTTTGGCTCATCAGTGGTGAACTCTTCCGATATTTTGCATATTTAATCTATCAGAACACTTTATAGAGTTCTAATACTGTAGTGGACAAATATGATTTTATATGCGACACTGAAAGATGATACGTTAGTTGGGATATTTAATAAAACTATAGGCATTAAGCTTTCTGGATGGTAGAAACATGTAAATTGAATTTATTTGTAAATAAAATTCCATCTTAGTGTTGTTGTTGCCGTGTCCAGTGAAGATTCTCAGATGTCTCCATGCATCTCTATCACAGCAGTCACAATGTCCACTATCTTGGGTGTGTAAAGCTGCTGCTCTGGATCCATGTCAATTTTCTGTTGTTGTAGTTGTCGTGTCCAATGAAGAGCCTCAGATGTCTCCAAGCATCTCTATGACAGCAGTCGCAATGTCCACTATCTTGGTTGTGTAAAGCTGCTGCTCTGGGTCCATGCCAAATTTCTGTTGTTGTTGTTGCCGTATCCAATGAAGAGCCTAAGATGTCTCCATGCATTTCTATCACAGCAGTTGCAATATCCTCTATCTTAGGTGTGTAAAGCTACTGCTCTGGGTTCTTGCCAATGTCTTTAGTGTTATATATTATATATTGATAACGTGTTATTGCTCTATGATTATCATAAATCTAACTAACTTTGTCTCTTAATGGTTTGCGGAAGAAAATTGCTGAAGAGACAAATATTTCTATATGATTTATCAGGGGAGAAGGATGTTGGTTTATCAACCATAATTGTTAAGGTTGTCATGGATATATTATAAGATTATAAGCTCAAAAGGAGCTTCTTCTATAGAACATGTTTATTTTGTTAGCTTTCGAACGACATCGTATTTCAACTGGCGTAAAGACAAGGTGTGATGTGAGATGTGTGTAAACTATATAGATGTACATTGAGAGCCAAGATTATTCAAATTTGTAACTCAGGTAGAATTAGAAATAGATAAATAAACCAGTTATATAAATCCTTGTTTAAGAGTAAGATAACAATTACAGTTTTTGTATATATCTTGGATTTCAATGTACGTCTATATAATTGCACACATCTCACATCACACCTTGTCTTTACGCCCGTTGAAGAACAATGTCGTTCGAAAGATAGCGAAATAAAGATGTTCTATAGAAGAAGCTCCTTTTGAGTTTATAATCTTACAATATAGTTATGGTAATGTTGATGTCTACATAGTCTTGGATATGTTTTCAGAAATGAACAATTATTCTTTTTCAAAAATTCAATCAGAATTATATTTTTATTCTTTAACGAATTCAAGATAACAAAATTAAGAAAGTGGACAAACATTATAAATATAGAATATATAAATTTCAATATATAATATCTGCATTAATTTAGTTTTAGGGTGAACGAGAATATAGAATAAACTATTTATATTATCAAAAACAAACTTGGAAAATATTATAGATTGTTTTTTTTTTTCAGTTTATAAAAATATATCCTAGCGGTTACTCTGTGAGAAATGTACTTTATCATCAAATTTATAAATTATTTATCGATGTCTTTTTCCCCGGATTTATTAGTTTTGGTTTAGAAAATTTTCTTCGAGCACTTTTAATCTTTTATTTTTAAGAATTTATCTTTTGGCTTAAATCTTTTTTTTTTCTTCTAAGAAAAAAAAAATGGATAATAAATCGACAAATTTATTTAAAGTCGAAAATCAATGAAATAAATATTTATGGGGATTGTTAGCATCTCTTTAAATCAATAATCACAGACATCTAATTTGCAAATACAAAATTTTTATTCTAAATATATTAAAATTTATATATATACTCTGTTTAAATTTTAATAAATGTCAAATGAACAAATGAAAAATAATATCTTGACTTTAATTAGAGAAATTAAAAGCAAATTAAAGTGGAAAATATATTACCAATTTAATCGAGTTTAATTTCTAAAATATTTCTAGGATAAACTTCTAAGATATCGTGAGGGCTAATATTCACTTTGACTTTTGACCTAGCTAATTAGAGACCCATTGATCAGTCCAATTATCCAACGCTAAATTTAAATGGAAAGGCAGGAGCTAATTGTGGGCACTTTGCATAATTAATCATAATTAACAGCTAACCTATCTTCCCCTCTACTCTCCCCAAAATTTACTTCAATTTAGAGGAGACCTTTAAGTGGTTGTCATACTAGGCTATAATTACACCGAGCGAGCGAGAGAATTAAATTTTAACATGATTTAAACTTTGTGAGCCAAAACTTTCAGTAAATTTTCTCTAAGTCTAACACACACTACCTTATATTAGAAACCTTAAATCCTGTTGGGCTCAATGAAACTAATTTGAATATTTTCCCTCCCTAATAAAAATGTGTTACGCTTCTCTCAGTTAAAATGAAGGATTCTTGTTGTAAATAGAATATTATGTTTGGAAGGATCTAAGTATAATTCTATTGTGTAACTCACAGCTATTCTCTCTGAAACTAATTGATATTCACTATCGAATCTGTGTATATAGAATTGAGTAATCTGTGGGGTTTAGAATCTATCTCAATGTTTACCAATAGCTAGCTACATATTGTATACTCTGAGAATTAAAATTTGTATTTTTGATTTTTTAAAAATACGTTTTTTCGCTAATACTTAATATCATCCGATAGATGTTTCTGATTATTATATATAAAGTCGAAAAAACTTGAGACACTGCGTATATATTGATAATTAATTTATTAATATTTACAAAAAGAAAGTAACATTCTGAAATTGTAAACAAGGATAATAGCTAATCTAATCGTCTGTGCTTAACAAAATATTTCACCTATACAAGATAAGCTCTCTGTATCTTACAATTTTAAACCTACACTCAGCAAAAATATACCATTGACTCTTTGAACAAAATATACATACAGTTAAACCTGCAGATAATAAAAAGAAACTCTTTGCGAAAGGTTTTATTCTCATTTTTTAAATATTTCTTGCGCAATATTTCGTTAACTACAGTTAAACCTGTCTATAGCGCCCCCTCTAAATACCGTCTTCCTCTCTATAGCGCCCGATTTTAAATACGTAATACGATGCGATTTACATTAAAAGTGACCTATATATAGCATCTCCTCTCTATCGCACCCTATTTTGGTGAGTCTAAAGAGAGGGCGCTATAGACAGGTTTAACTGTATATATAAATAAATATTCTCAGCGGTTTATATATGAAAATAAAAATTATTTACGAATACTTCCATAACTGTAAAGAAAAATTTGCATTTGTTCATTTATTACTTTGTTTTTTTTTTACAACGAGAGTGGCTAACCTGCCCAAGTGATTTAGTTTAAATCACAGAAAAATATCGATAAAGAGAGACGAATTGCAGTTCGAAAATATAAATTCAATATATGCGGAATATTTATATATAGATAATAATATGGATTGCGCTCCATCTTTATTTATATTGAAAAATACGTATATAGATTAAACCTTTTTATAAACATGGGATATCATCTTCAAATAATAGTCATGATCAATCCCAAAGAAAATATATTGCTCCATTCCATATAGCAACGGCTGAGAAAGAATTTCCTGAATTTTGAAGAGCTATGCTATTATTACAACATATCAACCGTTTAAAATATAAAAAATACGCCACTCAGATACTAAAAATATTTCTAAAAAAACAGGAAAATAAATCCAATGTAACTTACAAAATTCCTTGCAAAACATGCCAGGCTACTTACATAGGAGACGAGAGGCGAGTTTTTCCTAAAATATTGGAACTATACAAATTTATAAATCCAATAAAAACTTAAGGAAAAAAAAAGGAAATGAAGGTCAGTATGTATCAAATATCTTTCAGAGTTATTTTCTGAATCCCGATATACATGCTAAAAGGTACAACTTCCTTAAGATTTGTCTATGAGTGTATTTGGCAAACTCCTACGAAACGAGTTATAGGCCAATCTGCAAAATAGGTTTTATATATAGCTCAGGGTAAAATAAAAATTCTAATATTTCTTGGATGTTGATTTTAAAAATATGACTATATACAACTTTTTTGATGATAAAATAGGGTAATATACATATACAGTTATCTGTAGTTTTGCAGAGGATATGCAATATGTTGATAGATCATAGAACGTTGGTCTTTTGTTCTGATATTTCTATTGAGTTCGTTAAGTCTAATCTATCAACATATTGCACAGACCGGATACCAATTCAACATAACAGAAACGAAATGTCACTACAAAAATATTACGAACGAATATCAACGGTTACTCTTAGAATCTCTCATTTCCAATGAATATAACAGCATAAAAAGGAAGATAGATTTACCATCACAATACCTTAGAAGAAATCTATAGATCAATTTTATAGGTTCTGGATGCTCTAAAAATGTTAATAGACATATTCCATAAAATTGTTAAATTACATACCAATCCAAAATTTTTCAGTTGTAAATATCCACGCTGCTCGCGTATGTTTTTGTAAATATTTCTTGTAAGATATAGTCGATTCCTAGGTATCACCAACATATGTCCAGCATCCCTAGAAAATCTCCCATGAAAGAAATCTGCCTGGCAACACCTCATTAATTGGACTTCCACTGGCATTGTATATAAATCCAAGAAGACTTAGGTCAGAAGGACATCCCGGGTAGTTGGCGACTTCTGTACGCTCCAGGAACCTGGGTTGCTTAAATAAATAATATAGTCGATGTTTTTTTTATTAAGCCCGTTGAAGAGAGATTATCGTTTGAAAGCTAGTGTTTTGTAATAAAAAAAAATCATTGTGAGAAAATAGTTTGTATAAACAACTTATTTGAAAGAACCAAATGACATAACTCTATTTGATTGGATAAGTTCTAAATAGATTTAATCCTCTGAAAAACTACAGATATCTGTACATACAAATATAGATTTATCTTTGAAGCGAACATTTTATTCCACATGTTTTTAACAGAGCTGTTTATTATTTTGAAAGCAAGAATTGGTCAATGTGTTTAATCGTTACTATATATAAATATTTATGTAGATTTGGAAGTTTATAATAAATAGAAATATTAAGATACAATTTTTCTATGTCGTGGTTTTGGTTCTAAAGTTCAACCTGTTTATACGGTTAATTCCTCAGTGCATCGATATGGTCTAGGTTTTATAAAGGTGTTTTGTCTAATATAGATTATTTCCAGAGTCCAAGAAAAAAGATAAAGTGAAAATAAAAATATCAACAAGAAAAATGGCTACTAACTATATACACTTTTGGCGAAGAAACATAATAAACACTACGTTTCTTTCCGTTAAATATTTAGAATTTTATTTTCAAACGATATTCAAAGATTTTCTGCAAAAGTGTAGTGTAGCAATCCTCTTGCGTATTCTTATCCTTCTTATCTTCAATCAATCATATTAGGGTATTAACCAGAAGAGATTGTTGATGGTGTTTGAGACTCATCATGACTGGGTGAAGTAGAATGCGTCTGCCTTTGTCATTAAGACTGGGATCACTACTCAGTGGCAGGCCGACTTAGCTCCAATCTGAAATGGCCGTCTCTGACATGAGGAATAGACGCCATGTGCAGCCGCTCCTAACATGGAGTACAGACTCATCCTGTATCCCTGGATTAGGAGCCCTTACAAGATACTATCAGCCGGGCCAGCTGAGCCCAAATATTTTAGTAAGCTTGTTACTGCTTCCCCTCCTTTTTCATCCGGGTTTGGGACCAGTAAAGCTGAAGTTTCCACTTGCGTTAAACATCTGAGAGAGGCTCGTAATTTTTCTGCTCTTTTAATAAATATTGAAAAATTATTTAAAAAAAAACTATTACTCTCAATTAAATTAGCACAAATCAAATATAACTATAGAGATTACCAATTAATATAACTTCAACCATACAATCTAAATTATTTATTAACAAAAACAACATTCAAAATGATTATAAAGAAATAAAAGAACAATTCTCTAAAAGCTAAGAAGAATAAAGCACAAAGATATTTACCAAAGAAATCATATTTGCTGAGAAGAAACTCGATCTAGGAGTGGCTCAAAATTAGACCAATTAAGAAAAGCCCATCTAGGGAATGTAACGATAGCAGTTTTTTGTTGTTTCCAGCTCACCGAATTTTTCTCATATATTTCAAACTTCACCTACAATCCCTTCACCTTTATATATATAAAACAATATTATAAGATATATAAAAACATAAAAATAATTTATTGTGACAATTCAAAACTATTATAGACGCGTATCATCCTTTTTAAAAATTAAAAACTTTTCTACTGCCCTTACTGCAATGGAAAATTAATGGGAGGGCCTGTAAGGGCAGTAAAACATTATTTAATTTTAAAAATTAATCATACGCGTCTATAATAGTTTCGAATTATCATAAGAGATTGTGCACTAATGCATCATATAATGATTTATTCTACAAATACCAAATTTATATTCCGAATTAGCCTAAAATTATAATTAATTTTGGTGTCTACATAAGAAGATGGTGATATTTAGGCCAATAATTTATTTAAAAATTTATTATCAAAGAATATTAGATGAATAGATTTAATTTAAAAGTTATCAAAACTGCTTACCCTTCGTTCTATCTAACATATCATAACCTAACTAAATTGAAACTAAGCTAATTTAATTAAACATAACGCCTGGTTTAATATATAATATATAAAACTTAGTCTATAACTTTATATACAATCAAATCTTACTTAACATAATCTTAATCCAACCTATGTAATAACACACACAAATATTGTCGTGAAATTGGTTATGTTAGAGTAAATTTAAAGCGAATGTGTCTATAGTTAGTAAATATGTAAATATTTTTTTTTTAGTATATATACGCATATTAAAAACAAAGTAGGCATATCCTGACCAGAAGCACATGTGCTTTTAAGAAGGCAGAGCGCCATCTGGTGGAACAGAAATCAACTATTCATTGATTTAACCTGTTCCAAATATCAGGGAACAGGTTAAATCAATGAATAGTTGATTTCTGTTCCACCAGATGGCGCTCCGCCTTCGGAAAAGCACATGTGCTCCTGGTCAGGATATGCCTACTTTGTTTTTAATATCAACTCCTGACCAACTTATTTTGTTTTCTATTGTTTTCATATACGCATAATTGTAGTATGTATAAATATTATGCAACTAACCTTCCTTATTGTTATGAGGATAACATCACTGACTAAGTATATCAATAGAATAATAAAACTTGCTTAGAGAACTGTGTGCCTCTAATCTGAAATCGCGATAATAAAAATAACGTTATTCAGGGAAGCGTGTAACAATCTCCAGTGTTAAAAATAGCAAAAATATGAAGTTTCGACTGAAATATTTTAATTATATTTATTCATATTTTAAAATATTGTCGCGATATCAATTAAAAGTTTTATTGATCTAATGATAAACTTTGTGAGTGATGTTTTCCTCACAACAAAACTAGAAACAAGAAATGAAAAATCAGTTATTGAATTTACATACCTTCCCTATATAACATTAAACATTAAAGTATTTACATACTTACTAATAGAGACATTTGTTTCACATTTGATTACATTTGATTTACATAAACCAATTTCGTGACAATATTAATATATAAGATAATTTATATAAAGGAGAGTCACTAACTGGTTAGTAAGTTATGAAAAAACCTAGGAAAGACCATCTGTGAGATGGGAAGATCCTATTAATTTCTTTTCATTAAGTAATGAAGTATATTAGAGGCATTTAGGATATCTATGGTTGTTGTTATCGTGTCCAAAGAAGAGCCTCAGATGTCTCCATGCATCTCTATCACAGCAGTCGCAATGTCCACTATCTTGGGTGTGTAAAGCTGCTGCTCTGGGTCTAAGTCAATTTTCTGCAAGGCTGCGGCCATTGCTGGGTATGAGAATATGTGAGTAGGTGTTAGTTCCACACCAGGACAGTTGTTGAATGCTCTATAAGTTCTTGTGGCATCTGGATGTATTGTCATTCCTTTATAGATATCTATGGTCCTGAACATATAAGTCAACAGAAGTGTCTATATAGAATTACAGGTAGATACAACGAGAGCAACGTTCTTCTACAAGTAATTTTTAATCTATTAAAGAATTGTTATTAAAAAAAAAAAAACAGCTTCCGAGAATGAGTTTTTTTGGTTTATGTTATTATTTTCAAGCTTTAAGTTATCATAAACCCTTCTATAGAAATATATTCGGCTACATGAACTCAGTAGATTTTAACACAAAGCAATAACGCGCCATCTATAAACATAAAATGAAAGGATTTAAAAGCACGAATGTTTCTTTTATACATAATACAAACTTCTACTGTCCTTACTGCGATGAAAAAATATATTGGGAGGGCTTGGCTCATCAATGGTGAACCCTCCCAGCGGTTTCACAAATTTAATCCACCAGACCGCTTCTAAGAGCTCCAATACTGTATTGGACGATTCTGCCTATATACGCAGCACAGAAGGATGGAATCTCAGAAATGGTTTTCAAGAAAACTATGGACATAAGCTTATATTTGAATGTAATTCTACTGTCCTATAAGCTTATGTCCATAGTTTTCTTGAAAACCATTTCTGAGATTCCATCCTTCTGTGCTGCGTATATAAGCATAATCGTCCAATACAGTATTGGAGCTCTTAGAAGCGGTCTGGTGGATTAAATTGGCGAAACCGCTGGGAGGGTTCACCACTGATGAGCCAAACCCTCCCAATATATTTTTTCATCGCAGTAAGGACAGTAGAAGTTTGTATTATGTATAAAAGAAACATTCGTGATTTTAAATCCTTTCATTTTATCAGTAGATTCTGTTTAAATATATACGAATAAAAGATTACATGAGGAGCTTCTTTTTCGATTTATTGCTAGCTTTCGGACCTTTCGGTTCTTCTACAGGCATGGATAGTATGAATATACTATATTTAGTTAGTCATACTATCCATGCCTGTAGAAGAACCGAAAGGTTCGAAAGCTAGCAATAAATCGAAAAAGAAGCTCCTCATGTAATCTTTTAATCGTATATATAGAAATATATGCTCAAAATAATCATAAATTAAAAATTAATATAATCATTACTGTGAAAAACAATTTAAAAATATTAAAAAAGTCAGGTTTGATATTAATATGGTTCTGCCATCTAAAAATGTTCATGTGAGCCTGTTCTCAGGATATGTCTCTTTTAATTTTAATAATCATTCCTATAAGATTTATTTTATTATAAATCCCTGTAGAAGGGTTTGTTATATCCAAAGGTTTGAGAAGAATATAAAATAAAACAAGATACTCACCCTCAGAAGTTGTTTTGTTGATTGTTTATATGTATTGCATATGATTCGACTTTTCTGTTAAGGTTTTAGCTATATAAGGATAAAAATCGATTATCTTCTTCTTCTTTCTTATCTCCATTCAATCATATTAGGGTATCAAGCTTGTAGAGCTTGAGACTTGACAACCATCATGACTGGGTGAAGTAGAATGCGTCTGCCTTTGTCATTAAGACTGGAAGCACTACTCAGTGGCAGGCCGACTTAGCTCCAATATGAAATGGCCGCCTCTGACATGAGGAACAGATACCATGTGCAGCTGCTACTAACATGGAGTACAAACGCTGCTCATCCTGTATTCCTGGATTAGGAGCCCTTACAGGGTACTATCAGCCGGGCCAGCTGAGCCCAGGTTTTTAGTGAGCTTGTTACTGCTCCCCCTACACCTTTTTCATCCGGGCTTGGGAACGGCAAAGACGGAGTTAAAAATCGATTATTATGTATAAGAACAATTCTAATCAAAAGTTTTTAATATGTTGGTTTGCACTTACATTTTTCGACGAACAGATCCCGAGATCAAAGCCTGAAATTTTTAACTTTACAAATAAATGGAACAGAATTTAAAAAAAGATAGAAATATAAAACCACAAATTTAATGAATTTCATAAAATATTTAAAGTTGAATGATAATATTCAATTTTTTAAATTAATCCTATTTTCTTAAATTTAAATTTGATAAATTCTTGTTAACAACATTATCAAAAACAAATTAGAGGTATCGAATAAAAGAAAAACGATTTTAATAAATACATAAACTTGTGCAGGTAATAAAATAAACAAAATATAAAACAAATTTTATGAATAAAGAAATCGTAATAAATATTAAAAACATAACTTAAAATGAAAAATTGTACAAATGTGATATTGTACTGGGAGAAGGTGTATAAATTATGAAAAGAAAAAGTCATTTCTTTATCATGAAACTGAGAGTTTCTTGATGGCCATCTATCGGACCAAATATCAATTATTTTCGTTGAATTTTAATAATTCCAGAATTGGCCAAATACAGATAGGTACAACTTGCACCACGTTGACGAGGACTAACAGCCCTAAACACATACGTGGTTAGCTTTTCTTGATTAATCAAGAAAAGGTATTTAGCCAATTCTGGAATAATTAAAAATTAACGAGAATAGTTGATATTTATTCCGATAGGTTGCGCCAGCCATCAATAATCTTTCAGTTGCATGATAAGGATATGCCTTTTTCTTTTTCATAACTTAAAATGTTAATAGATTATATTGGATTCCAAAATGTGAATACGGAAACAAATCTATGTTTTTTCAGCCCCCACACAGCCATTCACCCAAAGTTAAAAATGATTTTTTTGCTTATTCCTAGTACACGTGGTCCAGGCCATGATAATCATGGTGGGTAGAAGTAGGCAACTGCTTTTACTGTAAGTGCATCACATGTCTACACATGTGAAAAGCAGTTCGACTTTGCACTTACAAATGTGCCAGACCCGTTTGTTTACTTGCACTCGCTGGTGGCGTTGGACTTTTGCAAGAATCAGAGGCCGTTGGAGCAATTTTTTTTTATCAGAAAAAAAGTTGAGCCCCAATGGACGCATAAAGCGGAATATATATAAAGCACAGTTTGAGGGGCCTGGGGATGGGTGGCCAGGGGATCATCGCCAGGTGAGGCCAGGAGAGCCGGTGGGGGGGGGGGGGGGGGTGCAGGGTGGTGATCCGGGGAGATCAGTGGCAGGCAGAGACGGGTCCAATAGTGTTGAGCCCAGGGGTGATCATGGAGAGTAGACATACCGCAGTGCTTGAAGTGTACGATTTTAAACCCAAAAAAATGTAGCAAGCAGACAAGCCGCAATACACTATATCAAAGTACCAAGCATTTAGACCATCCTTTCACCGGCCCCCATTAAAAATGATTGATAACCTCAGTCGAAATATAAAGTTTAATTTCATAACCAACGTCTAACATTTCACTCAAGTTAACTAATGTTAGTTTACATAACAAATATTTCACCATTTTTCAATATAACAAGTTAATTTGCTTCTCTCTCTGTTAATCTCTTTAAGTGCCTTTTGTTTACAACAATGGCAACGGCAGTTCATCAATAACTCCAACTTGCTATTCTTCGGGATTTTTCTTTTTTTTTTTGTGGACTGATTCTTCTTTTTTTTTACTTTGATTTTATAACATTTATCCACACATATCTCTCCATTAATATTATATATAAATAAAAGAAAATTGGCTGATAATTCTTTATCATAAATATACATAAATTGGAATAAAACTCGAAAGACAAAAATAAAATAAAATAAATAAATATTACTATAAATAAATACCTTATTATCTCAATATTTTTTTTTTTTTAAACGTAAAAATCTCAATTTAGAAATCTTCTAAAATATATATTATTATTTATTCAACAAAGTGAAAAAATTGTATCTTTGTATTTTTATAAAACAGAAGAATATATGTAATTTAGAAAAAATCAATTCTAATTTAACTTAATAATTATACTGGGGCTATTCAAAAATGACAACGCAATAAGAGCAACATATGGAAAAATAAATACAGCCCAAAGATGTCTATCTATATAAAGAAGATAAAGCAAAGAATTTCAAGTTATTATTACTTTTAATTAAATATACTACACCCAAATTTAAAACTATTCTAATTTGAGATAAAAATATATATATACATTTTTATAAAATTGCAATCAAATTAAGAAAATTTCATAAAAATTTATTCCATTCAAATTTGTTTTCCTTCAAATAAACCAACAAATAAATTTTCTTTAAATTTTAAATTAAAGTATTCAACCTCTTCGGATTAAATAAATTCAAAGAAATCAAAGCTATATTCAAAGACGGAGATTCAAATTTAAATCACAGCCGAATTACTTTAATATATTTCTATATAGCTAGACTCTCTCTCTCTCTCTGAGTTTCTCTTCATTCCACACACTTATTACACTATATATATTTATATGTTATATAAAAATTATGAGGGGTCGGTGGAAGGATGGTCTAAACCGTTGGTTTTCGACCGCTACGACCCGGGTTCGATTCCCGCATTGGACACTTTTTTCTGATTTAAAAAAAAATGCTCCAATAGCCCTCGATTCATGCAAAAGTCCAATCTCACCAGCGAGTGCAAGTAACCAAAACGGGGCTCTGGCACATTTGTAAGTACAAAGTCGAACTGCTTTTCACATGTGTAGACATATAGTGCACTTACAGTAAAAGCAGTCGCCAACTTCTACCCACCATGATTATCATGGCTTGTACTATGAGTATTAGGAATAAGCAAAAAAAAAAATAATAATAAAAATTATTTTTGTAGAACAACATTTAAAAAATTATCCCGCGTGTGTTATTTCTCCTTAAAATAAATTTCGATTATTCGTTCAAAATAAACACATGCGGGATAATTTTATTTTCAAATGTTGTTCTACAATCATAAACCGCGCATTTATTCTATTAAAAATTATATTATATTTTAAAATTATAATAATCAGATCAAATTATTTCGTAATGTCGACAGCCAGATGTCGCCACTTTCCCTTTATGAACTCATTGTTGTTGTTTCCTGTTGGCCGGCTCAAACCCTTCTGTAGATATGTACATAAGTCTTTTATTTTCTTCTTCAAGCCTCA
>CP092869.1:78170314-78212756 GCA_030710605.1 Cordylochernes scorpioides | reverse complement strand
CACCTTCGTCTGACATAAATTAATTAAAATTTCAAAATATAATTAGCGATAGAAAATAAATTTTAAAGATGCGTTTTTTTTTCTGGTTTAATCCATTCTGTATTTATAATAATCCAGAGTTTTTTTTCTGTTCTTTCAGCTGATGTAGTTTTTACCAAGAACACCCTCCCTATTTCTATACGCCTGTTATAAATATAGGATTAAAGATTAATTATTTTGGAAAGGTGATTAGGAAATTTTGTTATTCAAATAAATTTGTTTGTTCTTAATTAAATAGTATTAATATTAAAATAGAAATGGTGGTTGGGGATGTACACGAGAAAACAGAAAATGTAAAACAACACCATTAATTATCTGATTTCTTAGAGTTGAGCTTTAAATTTAGATATTTTTTGTTCATTGTTTTGTTATTGTCTTTTGTTATTTTATGTAAGCATTTTTTGTGTATTCTTTCCAAGTATAATATAAAATATTTTAAAAAGCACCTATATGATAATATATTTATAATAAAGTAAGAAAAAGGTCAGGTGTTGATATTAAAAATAGGAAAAGGAATAACCTGATCGCCCTTCTTCTATATAGGTTCATTCTTGAGTTCTAGAAAGTAAGAAAAAAACAAATAATGGTAGAAAGTATCAATATGTAAATATGAAGTAAGAAAATGATTATTCTTTGAGTGTGAAAGCTTGTAAAAATAGGAAATTACCCTCTACCATTTAATTTGTTTATTTTTCTTTGTCGTCTGTTTTGCATAAGTTGAATCTGGTTAGAACGATGTATGAAAATTAGACGATTCTTTTGTTCCCTTAAATACGAGATAATTAACTCGTTTCAACCTCTATATCTAAAAATGTTTAAAGTTTAATAAATTAATTTTATAAATCAGAGAGTTGTCTTCAAAAACGATCCAGTAAAATAGTTAATCAGATATATACAGTCTAGATGGACAGACATAACAACCATTGCGTGTCTTTTAGTCTTTTTCCATTTTTAACGATACTCTTAACTTTTCTACTGAACTGTCGAAACAGACAAAGTACAAGTAGACCATCCATTATCGGCCAATGAATCAAAGAAGAGTTTGTAAATCTTTGATTTCTTACAGACAGCCTTGAGAAACTGCCAATTTTTGTTTTTTTTTTCTCTCTGAAGCCGAAAACAATGAATACCACTAAGGAACATCTTACCTTGAATTTCAACTCCGCATAACTTTCACTTTTTAAGCATAATTCTTTATTCTAATATTCTGACTAGCTTTTAAAAATAAAAAAATATATAATACCTCTCTCTCGTATATCTAATTAAAATGAACCTAAATCATCCAGGGATGAGTGTATTTTAATAGTATATATTAATATTCATTCATTAATAAACCAGAGAGAGGCACGATATTGAAACATTTGCGCCTATTACAGAGGAAACAAACAAAACAACAAACAAATTGGAACTTAGAATTCAATATTTACAAATTTGCATGTATTAATCGACAGATTTCATAAAATTTATATAGACAAAGTGGTTGATGTAAGAGAGTTAAATCATTTAGATCAGGGAACAATCAATGTTTCACATCTGTAAAGTTCGGACAGTCGTAGATAAGGTGAAGAGCAGTTTGTTCAGTTTCTCCGCAGGAACAATTTGGTGTTTCTGATAGACCTCTTTTATGTAAGTATTTCTGGCCGTGTGATGTGACAAATTGAGTGACTATAAAATTTGGATGGAACTTTGTAGGAATTCCGTTTCAATTGTATATTTAATATCTCTAGCTTCAGAAGAGCTTAAAGAAGGTCCTTATATATTCCTTAAAAATTATATTAACAAAACCTTTTGATTTTTTAAAATTTATAATTCGTGACAGAACCCTCTATGAGAGCACCCACTAACACCTCGAGATAAGAGATTTGTATCTTTGAAGTTATAATTCCGTATATTATAAATAGTTATAAAATAAAAGGATTTAAAAGCGCGAATGTTTCTTTTATACATAAAACGAACTTCTATGTATCTGATGAGCCACTGATGAGCCAAGCCCTCCCAATATATTTTTTCATCGCAGTAAGGACAGTAGAAGTTCGTTTTATGTATAAAAGAAACATTCGCGCTTTTAAATCCTTTTATTTTATATGTATAGATGGCGCGTTATTGCTTTGTGTTAATATTATAAATAGTGCTTGATATTGCCTCCCCAGTGAGAGCTCTTCCTGTTTTATTGTAGACCCGTGGGGTCTTCTTTAAGTCCGAAATCTAGATGAATTAATGATATTGCGTATTTTTTATTTTATTGAAAGATTTATTTAGATAAAAATAATCTCGAGGGGTATTGGACAAAACTTAAGGAGGTTTTACTTTTTAGCATTTATATAGGGATTCAGATATTAACTCTGAAAGTTATTTAATCCACAGTGACCTTTATTAAAGATACACACGAGATAACTAAGTGTGAACAAAATTGCCTGTCTCCCAGAAAAAAAATAGACAAAAGGCGACATCAAAGACTTTACACTTCCATAAGTTTTATCCATGAATGTACGAGAGATTGGTCGTTTCAATTTTCAAGAAATACACGAGTCAGGTGTACGAATCCACTTCTGCAGCAATGCGGTGGAATACAAACGTTTTATTTTGCTCTAAATGAACCATTTAGCCATTCCGTTGCCAGACACGCTAGTGTATGTGGCTAGCCAAGTGCCGATACCATAGTCCTAGACTTGTTCCAAGTGCTGGCATTCTTTTTAAACACAGTTTATCCAATAAATTAAATACCTTTTATATATAAAGTTGAAACAATGGACATTTACATTAGAGTTTGAATTGTTTTGAAAATAGAGCAATCCATAGATAAATCTTTAATTAAAAAGGCATATATTGGATCAAAAAATTATTTATTTTACCAATATTTCAGCTGGCTGAACGCCAACCTTTATCAAGGTGTTATAATTTTTATACGAAAAATATTTTTACACATAGTGCAAATAATTTTAAAATATAAAATAGGCGTTATTGTTAATTTTCAAAATATTCACACCCATATTTTACAAAAATTATTTTGTTCATAATATAAATATATTTTTCAAATTTTTCTCCCCATTGAATATAACAAAATATTTTAAAAACTTAATGCTGTTGACGTTATGTGGGGCTGAGTTTGTTGTTGACACACTTTAAAATGTCATAACACCTTGATAAAGGTTGGCGTTCAGCCAGCTGAAATATTGGTAAAATAAATAATTTTTTGATCCAATATATGCCTTTTTAATTAAAGAGTTTGAATTGTTAAATATCCTAGCACCCTTATAAAATACAGTTACATTTCAATCTAGAATGAACAAGAAAATACATTTTAGATCTTAAATAACACCTGGGCATTTTATAAGCCCCTGAGGAAAGACTCACAATCACATACTGGGCCTGAATGGTCCGTGAGGAAAGGCACATAATTATATTATTGGGTGTGAGTGGCTCCTGAAGAAATTCTTATAATTACACGCTGGGTGTGAGTTGTCTCTGAGGAAAGGCTCATAATCACGCACTGGGGTGTAAGTGGTCCCTGAGGAAAGACTCATAATCACGCACTGGGGTGTAAGTGGTCCCTGAGGAAAGACTCATAATCACGCACTGGGGTGTAAGTGGTCCCTGAGGAAAGACTCATAATCACGCACTGGGGTGTAAGTGGTCCCTGAGGAAAGACTCATAATCACGCACTGGGGTGTAAGTGGCCCGTGAGGAAAGGCTCATAATCACACTGTAGAGTGTGAGTGTCCCCTGAGGAGAAACTTATAATCACATTCTGGGGGGTGTAAGTGGCCCCTGAGGAAAGGCTCATAATCACACTGTGGAGTGTGAGTGTCCCCTGAGGAGAAACGTATAATCACATTCTGGGGGGTGTAAGTGGCCCCTGATGAAAGGCTCATAATCACACTGTAGAGTGTGAGTGTCCCCTGAGGAGAAACTTATAATCACATTCTGGGGGGTGTAAGTGGCCCCTGAGGAAAGGCTCATAATCACACTGTGGAGTGTGAGTGTCCCCTGAGGAGAAACGTATAATCACATTCTGGGGGGTGTAAGTGGCCCCTGAGGAAAGGCTCATAATCACACTGTGGAGTGTGAGTGTCCCCTGAGGAGAAACGTATAATCACATTCTGGGGGGTGTAAGTGGCCCCTGATGAAAGGCTCATAATTACACGCGAAAGCGTTGAATCAATTATAAAATTCGTCCTATTATTAGTGTTAAATACATAAATATTTTATCTCTCCACTAATATAACTTCTAAAGTTGAAGGAACAAAATATATCAAAACTACTTAGAGAGGGGTTTAATAAGAGACCTTGAATCAATTTCTAAACTAAGCGGAAGCGACAAGTAGTAAATTAAATTTGTTTAAAAGTTTCCCTCTACAGACTTTTTGTTCTGTGTCTGGCTTTAATCAATAACTTATATAAAGTCTCATCTGTAAATTACTTTACATCGAGAATTGAAGAAAACCTTTAGTTAGAATATGTGGCTATAGTTTATTCTTTAATTATAAGACATTAGATTAAACACAAATTCATTTTAATTTATAAATACATAAATCACCTAATGATGATAGATATGAATATAAAATCTCTCTTCTTATAAAAGCGTCAATGTATGGAAGTTTTTTTTAGAATATTCTAGAATATTTTAGAACTATTAGAGAAGAACTGTATGTGGCTATAGTTTATTCTTTAATTATAAGACATAGGATTAAACACAAATTTATTTTAATTTATAAATAAATAAATCACATAATGATAGATATGAATATAAAATCTCTCTTCTTATAAAAGTGTCAATATATGGAAGTTTTTTAGAATATTCTAGAATTTTTTAGAACTATTAGAGAAGAACTGATAGGTCTATTTAATTCGATTACGCCTGTTACACATTTTACAACACCTCTATATCGATTTCTGAAGACTTCATTAAAATACCTCACGAATCTAATGTAATCATGCCATCCCTGGACTGAAAAGGATCATTACTTGAAACTATGGTCTTCATGTCGACCATAGGAATTTGTCAAATCTGGTAATAAGGATTTGTCATCCACTAGAGTCTGCTCATTTGTTTACAGAAAGTTATGACGACATCAAAATGTAAAATATCATCATTTAACAAAGATACAAAAGAAAAGAAAATAATTAATATCTGAATCTAAGTTATATTGTGAAATATTTGCAAAAGACCTAAAACGATATATCAATCAAAATAATTGTAAAAAGTTTCTTTATTCAATAAAAATGGTAAGCTTTCAAGTGTTAGATCATCATCAGGCTAATTGTTTCTCAAATTCCTACCTTATATATAGATCTCCTACACCTATATATTTATATTGAAGGAATTTGCGAAACAATTGGTCTTATGATGAGCTAACGGTTGAAAGCTTTCCATTTTTATTGAATAAATAAACTTTTGCAATTATTTCGATTGATATCTCGTTTTATTATATAATACAATTAAAACGAATTGATACCCCATTTTACATAGTAAATCTGATATAAAATAGATTAGTGTAAATATTAGATCATTTTTCAATCATTATAATAGAATACAACAATATACTATAAAAATAACATAATACCGTTTCAAGTTGAATACAATTCATGTAAAATAGAGTGGTGAGAAGGTAAAAATTCAGATTTATATTATAAATTTAAACATTTTCCGCAGTGCGACGTGAGGGCAGAGCGAAATGAAATAATAAAAATAAGTTCAATTTAAAGGTATCTGACATTATATTGGAGAAGAAGAGAAGGCCCCAATACCACCACCACATTGTCTCACATTATTGTAATGGATTCCGACTGAATCGATCCGCCTTAATGTCCCTCGTTCACTTCAATCGGATTAAATATAATCTTCTTGAGTCCATCCGGCGGACCGGTGTCAATTTATTTATACTCAGCTGGACTTGTTAACTTAGGCCTTGTACCTCCAGTTACTTGTACGGTTGGGATATGGTAGATTGTCAATTTATTTATACTCAGCTGGACTTGTTAACTTAGGCCTTGTACCTCCAGTTACCTGTATAGTTGGGATATGGTATGCTGTCAATTTATTTATACTAAACTGGACTTGTTAACTTAGGTCTTGTACTTTCAGTTACTTGTACGGTTGGGATATGGAATGCTGTCAATTTATTTATACTCAGCCGGACTTGTTAACTTAGGCCTTGTACCTTCAATTACTTGTATGGTTGGGATATGGTATGTTGTCAATTTATTTATACTCAGCCGGACTTGTTAACTTAGGCCTTGTACCTTCAGTTACTTGTACGGTTGGGATATGGTATGCTGTCAATTTATTTATACTCAGCTGGACTTGTTAACTTAGGCCTTGTACCTCCAGTTACTTGTACGGTTGGGATATAGTATACTGACAATTTATTTATACTCAGCTGGACTTGTTAACTTAGGCCTTGTACCTCCAGTTACTTGTACGGTTGGGATATAGTATACTGACAATTTATTTATACTCAGCCGGACTTGTTAACTTAGGCCTTGTACCTCCAGTTACTTGTATAGTTGGGATATGGTATGCTGTCAATTTATTTATACTCAGATGGACTTGTTAACTTAGGCCTTGTACCTTCAGTTACTTGTAAAGTTGAGATATGGTATGTTGTCAATTTATTTATACTCAGCTGGACTTGTTGACTTAGGCCTTGTACCTCCAGTTACTTGTATAGTTGGGATATGGTATGTTGTCAATTTATTTATACTCAGCTGGACTTGTTGACTTAGGCCTTGTACCTCCAGTTACTTGTATAGTTGGGATATGGTATGTTGTCAATTTATTTATACTCAGCTGGACTTGTTAACTTGGGCCTTGTACCTTCAGTTGCATGTACGGTTGGAAAATGGTATGCTGTCAATTTATTTATACTCAGCTGGACTTGTTAACTTTGCGCTTGTACCTTCAGTTGCTTGTACGGTTGGGATATGGTATACTGTCAATTTATTTATACTCAGCTGGACTTGTTAACTTAGGGCTTGTACCTTCAGTTGCTTGTACGGTTGGGATATGGTATACTGCCAATTTATTTATACTCAGCTGGACTTGTTAACTTAGGGCTTGTACCTCCAGTTACTTGTATAGTTGAGATATGGTATGTTGTCAATTTATTTATACTCAGCTGGACTTGTTAACTTAGGCCTTGTACCTCCAGTTACTTGTATAGTTGAGATATGGTATGTTGACTATTTATTTATACTCAGCTGGACCTGTTAACTTAGGCCTTGTACCTCCAGTTACTTGTACGGTTGGGATATGGTATGTTGTCAATTTATTTATACTCAGCTGGACTTGTTAACTTAGGTCTTGTACCTTCAGTTACTTGTATAGTTGGGATATGGTATGCTGTCAATTTATTTATACTCAGCTGGACTTGTTAACTTAGGTCTTGTACCTTCAGTTACTTGTATAGTTGGGATATGGTATACTGTCAATTTATTTATACTCAGTTGGACTTGTTAACTTAGGGCTTGTACCTCCAGTTACCTGTACGGTTGGGGTATGGTATACTGTCAATTTATTTATACTCAGCTGGACTTCTTAACTTGGGCCTTGTACCTCCAGTTACTTGTACGGTTGGGGTATGGTATGTTGTCAATTAATTTATACTCTGCTGGACTTGTTAACTTAGGGCTTGTACCTCCAGTTGCTTGTACGGTTGGGATAAGGTATACTGTCAATTTATTTATACTCAGCTGGACTTGTTAACTTAGGCTTTGTGCCTTCAGTTACTTGTATGGTTGAGATATGATATGCTGTCAATTTATTTATACTCAGCTGGACTTGTTAACCTAGGCCTTGTACCTTCATTTACTTGTACGGTTGGGATAAGGTATACTGTCAATTTATTTATACTCAGCTGGACTTGTTAACTTAGGCCTTGTACCTCCAGTTACTTGTACGGTTGGGATATGGTATACTGTCAATTTATTTATACTCAGCTGGACTTGTTAACTTAGACCTTGTACCTTCATTTCCTTGTACAATTGGGATATGGCATGCTGTCAATTTATTTATACTCAGCTGGACTTGTTAACTTAGGCCTTGTACCTCCAGTTACTTGTACGGTTGGGATATGGTATACTGTCAATTTATTTATACTCAGCTGGACTTGTTAACTTAGGCCTTGTACCTCCAGTTACTTGTACGGTTGGGATATGGTATGTTGTCAATTTATTTATACTCAGCTGGACTTGTTAACTTAGGCCTTGTACCTCCAGTTACTTGTACGGTTTGGATATAGTATACTGACAATTTATTTATACTCAGCTGGACTTGTTAACTTAGGCCTTGTACCTCCAGTTACTTGTATAGTTGGGATATGGTATACTGTCAATTTATTTATACTCTGCTGGACTTGTTAACTTAGGTCTTGTACCTTCAGTTGCTTGTACGGTTGGGATATGGTATGTTGTCAATTTATTTATACTCAGCTGGACTTGTTAACTTAGGCCTTGTACCTTCAGTTGCTTGTACGGTTGGGATATGGTATGTTGTCAATTTATTTATACTCAGCTGGACTTGTTAACTTAGGCCTTGTACCTTTAGTTACTTGTACGGTTGGGATATGGTATGCTGTCAATTTATTTATACTCAGCTGGACTTGTTAACTTAGGCCTTGTACCGTCAGTTACTTGTGCGGTTTGGATATGGTATGTTGACAATTTATTTATACTCAGCTGGACTTGTTAACTTAGGCCTTGTACTTTCAATTACTTGTATAGTTGGGATATGGTATGTTGTCAATTTATTTATACTCAGCTGGACTTGTTAACTTAGGCCTTGTACCTTCAATTACTTGTATGGTTGGGATATGGTATGCTGTCAATTTATTTATACTCAGCTGGACTTGTTAACTTAGGCCTTGTACCTTCAGTTGCCTGTAGGGATGGGATATGGTATGTTGTCAATTTATTTATACTCAGCTGGACTCCTGGACTTGTTAAATTAGGCCTTGTACCTTCAATTACTTGTATGGTTGGGATATGGTATGCTGTCAATTTATTTATACTCAGCTGGACTTGTTAAATTAGGCCTTGTACCTTCAATTACTTGTATGGTTGGGATATGGTAGACTGTCAATTTATTTATACTCAGCTGGACTTGTTAGCTTAGGCCTTGTACCTTCAGTTACTTGTATAGTTGGGATATGGTATGTTGTCAATTTATTTATACTCAGCTGGACTCCTGGACTTGTTAAATTAGGCCTTGTACCTTCAATTACTTGTATGGTTGGGATATGGTATGTTGTCAATTTATTTATACTCAGCTGGACTCCTGGACTTGTTAAATTAGGCCTTGTACCTTCAATTACTTGTATGGTTGGGATATGGTATGCTGTCAATTTATTTATACTCAGCTGGACTCCTGGACTTGTTAAATTAGGCCTTGTACCTTCAATTACTTGTATGGTTGGGATATGGTATGCTGCCAATTTATTTATACTAAGCTGGACTCCTGGACTTGTTAAATTAGGGCCTTGTACCTTCAATTACTTGTGTGGTTGAGATATGGTAGGTTGTCAATTTATTTATACTCAGCCGGACTTGTTAACTTAGGCCTTGTACCTTCAATTACTTGTATGGTTGAGATATGGTATGTTGTCAATTTATTTATACTCAGCCGGACTTGTTAACTTAGGCCTTGTACCTTCAATTACTTGTATGGTTGAGATATGGTATGCTGTCAATTTATTTATACTCAGCCGGACTTGTTAACTTAGGCCTTGTACCTTCAATTACTTGTATGGTTGGGATATGGTATGTTGTCAATTTATTTATACTCAGATGGACTTGTTAACTTAGGCCTTGTACCTTCAGTTGCTTGTACGGTTGGGATATGGTATGTTGTCAATTTATTTATACTCAGCTGGACTTGTTAACTTAGGCCTTGTACCTTCAATTACTTGTATGGTTGGGATATGGTATGTTGTCAATTTATTTATACTCAGCTGGACTTGTTAACTTAGGCCTTGTGCCTTCAATTACTTGTATAGTTGGGATATGGTATGTTGTCAATTTATTTATACTCAGCTGGACTTGTTAACTTAGGCCTTGTACCTTCAATTACTTGTATAGTTGGGATATGGTATGTTGTCAATTTATTTATACTCAGCTGGACTTGTTAACTTAGGCCTTGTACCTTCAATTACTTGTATGGTTGGGATATGGTATGCTGTCAATTTATTTATACTCAGCTGGACTTGTTAACTTAGGCCTTGTACCTTCAGTTGCCTGTAGGGATGGGATATGGTATGTTGTCAATTTATTTATACTCAGCTGGACTTGTTAACTTAGGCCTTGTACCTTCAATTACTTGTATGGTTGGGATATGGTATGCTGTCAATTTATTTATACTCAGCCGGACTTGTTAACTTAGGCCTTGTACCTTCAGTTGCCTGTAGGGATGGGATATGGTATGTTGTCAATTTATTTATACTCAGCTGGACTTGTTAACTTAGGCCTTGTACCTTCAATTACTTGTATGGTTGGGATATGGTATGTTGTCAATTTATTTATACTCAGCTGGACTTGTTAACTTAGGCCTTGTACCTTCAGTTGCCTGTAGGGATGGGATATGGTATGTTGTCAATTTATTTATACTCAGCTGGACTTGTTAAATTAGGCCTTGTACCTTCAAATACTTGTATGGTTGAGATATGGTATGCTGTCAATTTATTTATACTCAGCCGGACTTGTTAACTTAGGCCTTGTACCTTCAATTACTTGTATGGTTGGGATATGGTATGTTGTCAATTTATTTATACTCAGCTGGACTTGTTAACTTAGGCCTTGTACCTTCAGTTGCTTGTACGGTTGGGATATGGTATGTTGTCAATTTATTTATACTCAGCTGGACTTGTTAACTTAGGCCTTGTACCTTCAGTTGCCTGTAGGGATGGGATATGGTATGTTGTCAATTTATTTATACTCAGCTGGACTTGTTAAATTAGGCCTTGTACCTTCAATTACTTGTATGGTTGAGATATGGTATGCTGTCAATTTATTTATACTCAGCCGGACTTGTTAACTTAGGCCTTGTACCTTCAATTACTTGTATGGTTGAGATATGGTATGCTGTCAATTTATTTATACTCAGCCGGACTTGTTAACTTAGGCCTTGTACCTTCAATTACTTGTATGGTTGGGATATGGTATGTTGTCAATTTATTTATACTCAGCTGGACTTGTTAACTTAGGCCTTGTACCTTCAGTTGCTTGTACGGTTGGGATATGGTATGTTGTCAATTTATTTATACTCAGCTGGACTTGTTAACTTAGGCCTTGTACCTTCAATTACTTGTATGGTTGGGATATGGTATGTTGTCAATTTATTTATACTCAGCTGGACTTGTTAACTTAGGCCTTGTACCTTCAATTACTTGTATAGTTGGGATATGGTATGTTGTCAATTTATTTATACTCAGCTGGACTTGTTAACTTAGGCCTTGTACCTTCAATTACTTGTATGGTTGGGATATGGTATGCTGTCAATTTATTTATACTCAGCTGGACTTGTTAACTTAGGCCTTGTACCTTCAGTTGCCTGTAGGGATGGGATATGGTATGTTGTCAATTTATTTATACTCAGCTGGACTTGTTAACTTAGGCCTTGTACCTTCAATTACTTGTATGGTTGGGATATGGTATGCTGTCAATTTATTTATACTCAGCCGGACTTGTTAACTTAGGCCTTGTACCTTCAGTTGCCTGTAGGGATGGGATATGGTATGTTGTCAATTTATTTATACTCAGCTGGACTTGTTAACTTAGGCCTTGTACCTTCAATTACTTGTATGGTTGGGATATGGTATGTTGTCAATTTATTTATACTCAGCTGGACTTGTTAACTTAGGCCTTGTACCTTCAGTTGCCTGTAGGGATGGGATATGGTATGTTGTCAATTTATTTATACTCAGCTGGACTTGTTAAATTAGGCCTTGTACCTTCAATTACTTGTATGGTTGGGATATGGTATGTTGTCAATTTATTTATACTCAGCTGGACTCCTGGACTTGTTAAATTAGGCCTTGTACCTTCAATTACTTGTATGGTTGGGATATGGTATGCTGTCAATTTATTTATACTCAGCTGGACTTGTTAAATTAGGCCTTGTACCTTCAATTACTTGTATGGTTGGGATATGGTAGACTGTCAATTTATTTATACTCAGCTGGACTCCTGGACTTGTTAAATTAGGCCTTGTACCTTCAATTACTTGTATGGTTGGGATATGGTATGCTGCCAATTTATTTATACTAAGCTGGACTCCTGGACTTGTTAAATTAGGCCTTGTACCTTCAATTACTTGTATGGTTGAGATATGGTAGGTTGTCAATTTATTTATACTCAGCCGGACTTGTTAACTTAGGCCTTGTACCTTCAATTACTTGTATGGTTGAGATATGGTATGTTGTCAATTTATTTATACTCAGCCGGACTTGTTAACTTAGGCCTTGTACCTTCAATTACTTGTATGGTTGAGATATGGTATGCTGTCAATTTATTTATACTCAGCCGGACTTGTTAACTTAGGCCTTGTACCTTCAATTACTTGTATGGTTGGGATATGGTATGTTGTCAATTTATTTATACTCAGCTGGACTTGTTAACTTAGGCCTTGTACCTTCAGTTGCTTGTACGGTTGGGATATGGTATGTTGTCAATTTATTTATACTCAGCTGGACTTGTTAACTTAGGCCTTGTACCTTCAATTACTTGTATGGTTGGGATATGGTATGTTGTCAATTTATTTATACTCAGCTGGACTTGTTAACTTAGGCCTTGTACCTTCAATTACTTGTATAGTTGGGATATGGTATGTTGTCAATTTATTTATACTCAGCTGGACTTGTTAACTTAGGCCTTGTACCTTCAATTACTTGTATAGTTGGGATATGGTATGTTGTCAATTTATTTATACTCAGCTGGACTTGTTAACTTAGGCCTTGTACCTTCAATTACTTGTATGGTTGGGATATGGTATGCTGTCAATTTATTTATACTCAGCTGGACTTGTTAACTTAGGCCTTGTACCTTCAGTTGCCTGTAGGGATGGGATATGGTATGTTGTCAATTTATTTATACTCAGCTGGACTTGTTAACTTAGGCCTTGTACCTTCAATTACTTGTATGGTTGGGATATGGTATGCTGTCAATTTATTTATACTCAGCTGGACTTGTTAACTTAGGCCTTGTACCTTCAATTACTTGTATGGTTGGGATATGGTATGCTGTCAATTTATTTATACTCAGCTGGACTTGTTAACTTAGGCCTTGTACCTTCAGTTGCCTGTAGGGATGGGATATGGTATGTTGTCAATTTATTTATACTCAGCTGGACTTGTTAACTTAGGCCTTGTACCTTCAATTACTTGTATGGTTGGGATATGGTATGTTGTCAATTTATTTATACTCAGCTGGACTTGTTAACTTAGGCCTTGTACCTTCAGTTGCCTGTAGGGATGGGATATGGTATGTTGTCAATTTATTTATACTCAGCTGGACTTGTTAAATTAGGCCTTGTACCTTCAATTACTTGTATGGTTGGGATATGGTATGTTGTCAATTTATTTATACTCAGCTGGACTCCTGGACTTGTTAAATTAGGCCTTGTACCTTCAATTACTTGTATGGTTGGGATATGGTATGCTGTCAATTTATTTATACTCAGCTGGACTTGTTAAATTAGGCCTTGTACCTTCAATTACTTGTATGGTTGGGATATGGTAGACTGTCAATTTATTTATACTCAGCTGGACTCCTGGACTTGTTAAATTAGGCCTTGTACCTTCAATTACTTGTATGGTTGGGATATGGTATGCTGCCAATTTATTTATACTAAGCTGGACTCCTGGACTTGTTAAATTAGGCCTTGTACCTTCAATTACTTGTATGGTTGAGATATGGTAGGTTGTCAATTTATTTATACTCAGCCGGACTTGTTAACTTAGGCCTTGTACCTTCAATTACTTGTATGGTTGAGATATGGTATGTTGTCAATTTATTTATACTCAGCCGGACTTGTTAACTTAGGCCTTGTACCTTCAATTACTTGTATGGTTGAGATATGGTATGCTGTCAATTTATTTATACTCAGCCGGACTTGTTAACTTAGGCCTTGTACCTTCAATTACTTGTATGGTTGGGATATGGTATGTTGTCAATTTATTTATACTCAGCTGGACTTGTTAACTTAGGCCTTGTACCTTCAGTTGCTTGTACGGTTGGGATATGGTATGTTTTCAATTTATTTATACTCAGCTGGACTTGTTAACTTAGGACTTGTACCTTCAATTACTTGTATGGTTGGGATATGGTATGTTGTCAATTTATTTATACTCAGCTGGACTTGTTAACTTAGGCCTTGTACCTTCAATTACTTGTATAGTTGGGATATGGTATGTTGTCAATTTATTTATACTCAGCTGGACTTGTTAACTTAGGCCTTGTACCTTCAATTACTTGTATAGTTGGGATATGGTATGTTGTCAATTTATTTATACTCAGCTGGACTTGTTAACTTAGGCCTTGTACCTTCAATTACTTGTATGGTTGGGATATGGTATGCTGTCAATTTATTTATACTCAGCTGGACTTGTTAACTTAGGCCTTGTACCTTCAGTTGCCTGTAGGGATGGGATATGGTATGTTGTCAATTTATTTATACTCAGCTGGACTCCTGGACTTGTTAAATTAGGCCTTGTACCTTCAATTACTTGTATGGTTGGGATATGGTATGCTGTCAATTTATTTATACTCAGCTGGACTTGTTAAATTAGGCCTTGTACCTTCAATTACTTGTATGGTTGGGATATGGTAGACTGTCAATTTATTTATACTCAGCTGGACTTGTTAGCTTAGGCCTTGTACCTTCAGTTACTTGTATAGTTGGGATATGGTATGTTGTCAATTTATTTATACTCAGCTGGACTCCTGGACTTGTTAAATTAGGCCTTGTACCTTCAATTACTTGTATGGTTGGGATATGGTATGTTGTCAATTTATTTATACTCAGCTGGACTCCTGGACTTGTTAAATTAGGCCTTGTACCTTCAATTACTTGTATGGTTGGGATATGGTATGCTGTCAATTTATTTATACTCAGCTGACTTGTTAAATTAGGCCTTGTACCTTCAATTACTTGTATGGTTGGGATATGGTAGACTGTCAATTTATTTATACTCAGCTGGACTCCTGGACTTGTTAAATTAGGCCTTGTACCTTCAATTACTTGTATGGTTGGGATATGGTATGCTGCCAATTTATTTATACTAAGCTGGACTCCTGGACTTGTTAAATTAGGCCTTGTACCTTCAATTACTTGTATGGTTGAGATATGGTAGGTTGTCAATTTATTTATACTCAGCCGGACTTGTTAACTTAGGCCTTGTACCTTCAATTACTTGTATGGTTGAGATATGGTATGTTGTCAATTATTTATACTCAGCCGGACTTGTTAACTTAGGCCTTGTACCTTCAATTACTTGTATGGTTGAGATATGGTATGCTGTCAATTTATTTATACTCAGCCGGACTTGTTAACTTAGGCCTTGTACCTTCAATTACTTGTATGGTTGGGATATGGTATGTTGTCAATTTATTTATACTCAGCTGGACTTGTTAACTTAGGCCTTGTACCTTCAGTTGCTTGTACGGTTGGGATATGGTATGTTGTCAATTTATTTATACTCAGCTGGACTTGTTAACTTAGGGCCTTGTACCTTCAATTACTTGTATGGTTGGGATATGGTATGTTGTCAATTTATTTATACTCAGCTGGACTTGTTAACTTAGGCCTTGTACCTTCAATTACTTGTATAGTTGGGATATGGTATGTTGTCAATTTATTTATACTCAACTGGACTTGTTAACTTAGGCCTTGTACCTTCAATTACTTGTATAGTTGGGATATGGTATGTTGTCAATTTATTTATACTCAGCTGGACTTGTTAACTTAGGCCTTGTACCTTCAATTACTTGTATGGTTGGGATATGGTATGCTGTCAATTTATTTATACTCAGCTGGACTTGTTAACTTAGGCCTTGTACCTTCAGTTGCCTGTAGGATGGGATATGGTATGTTGTCAATTTATTTATACTCAGCTGGACTTGTTAACTTAGGCCTTGTACCTTCAATTACTTGTATGGTTGGGATATGGTATGCTGTCAATTTATTTATACTCAGCCGGACTTGTTAACTTAGGCCTTGTACCTTCAGTTGCTGTAGGGATGGGATATGGTATGTTGTCAATTTATTTATACTCAGCTGGACTTGTTAACTTAGGCCTTGTACCTTCAATTACTTGTATGGTTGGGATATGGTATGTTGTCAATTTATTTATACTCAGCTGGACTTGTTAACTTAGGCCTTGTACCTTCAGTTGCCTGTAGGGATGGGATATGGTATGTTGTCAATTTATTTATACTCAGCTGGACTTGTTAACTTAGGCCTTGTACCTTCAATTACTTGTATGGTTGGGATATGGTATGCTGTCAATTTATTTATACTCAGCCGGACTTGTTAACTTAGGCCTTGTACCTTCAGTTGCCTGTAGGGATGGGATATGGTATGTTGTCAATTTATTTATACTCAGCTGGACTTGTTAACTTAGGCCTTGTACCTTCAATTACTTGTATGGTTGGGATATGGTATGTTGTCAATTTATTTATACTCAGCTGGACTTGTTAACTTAGGCCTTGTACCTTCAGTTGCCTGTAGGGATGGGATATGGTATGCTGTCAATTTATTTATACTCAGCCGGACTTGTTAACTTAGACCTTGTACCTTCAGTTGCCTGTAGGGATGGGATATGGTATGTTGTCAATTTATTTATACTCAGCTGGACTTGTTAACTTAGGCCTTGTACCTTCAATTACTTGTATGGTTGAGATATGGTATGCTGTCAATTTATTTATACTCAGCTGGACTTGTTAACTTAGGCCTTGTACCTCCAGTTACTTGTACGGTTGGGATATGGTATGTTGTCAATTTATTTATACTCAGCTGGACTTGTTAACTTAGGCCTTGTACCTTCAGTTGCCTGTAGGGATGGGATATGGTATGTTGTCAATTTATTTATACTCAGCTGGACTTGTTAACTTAGGTCTTGTACTTTTAGTTACTTGTAGGGTTGGGATATGGTATGCTGTCAATTTATTTATACCCAGCTGGACTTGTTAATTGGACATTTGAGGCAATGTGCGGGCTAAAACTAAAATGAAAAAAAATATTGCAAAACTAATAGCAATATTATATTTATATTATTATGCGCAACTTACTTGATATATGTTATACAAATAAAACATATGAAACGTAAAAAAAAGTTTCAAAAAATTTGAGTAGTATATACAATATTTAAATATTTATATTTAAAAGAGCAAACTGATATCGATTGGAAAACTCACCATCGAAACTCTTCCTTTTAATAAACTCAAATTGAGATGGTTATGGAGTAAACAGGTGATATACGCATATATAAACAACGATTAAGATTAAAGTGAAGACAAACATACGACTTTTTATGAAAATATTAACAAAACAAAATAAACAAAAAACTTTATTATGACACTATTGTCTTACAAGGGCATTCCCCTAAAAGCTTATATATGTACATGAGTAAGGAGGAAAAGCAATTTAGAGGGGAGGGGAAGAAATCAGCCGTTGTCTGTGTAGTTGAGCACTTCTCTCATTTTATCAATCGCCTTTAAAAAAATTAAATATTCATAAACAAATGCTTTATCCAGAAGGTGATTAGTAAAAATATTATATACATGTTGTTCATTATAGTGAGTTAGCCCCGAAATTTCACGAATTTCCAGTCTCTTTTCCTGTTTAAGAAAATATTAATAAGAAACATATATTGAGTAAAATCAATCATTCCTCCAGGGAAAAGTGTCTTTTTGAAAATATTTCTATTGTTCTCTAGCTTTCGGGCACATACGCCCTTCTACAGGAGAAAACATGGTATAATGATGCATTTATGCAAGGGATTATTTTATAGAAGATACATATATCTTAATGCAAATACCAAACATTCATCTAAAGTTAATTCTTCTTTACAGAGACTACGGATCGCCTTTCGTAATTGTTGGCCTATCTAGCGTGCCATTATTGTTGAGCAGACTTGGAATAAACATCATAAAAGGGGGAAAAAATCAAGAAAATCTTCTCCGAGGCTAGGTTTGTCTGTCATTCATTACGGCGAGTTAATGGCCCGTTCTCTTAACACCATATCGCTCAAAGTTCTCCGCTTGCTTCTTTCCTTGAGCCATTTATTGTTATTGACGCAGGTGGCTTAGTGAGTTTTTTTTTAAGTTGGATCATTATTTTTCCGAGCCACAGTCTTCTTCCTTTAGTTGCCGGCTGTTGAATCTATAACGGTTGAATGCGACATGATGGCAGTTTGAAATCATCAAGACAATTTATTATAAGAATGGTTAATATAACTACAATGAAGAAATTATATTAAAACTGATGAAATACCGCACTATCTGATATTACAAATGTATATAAAGTAAAATTAATCATTCCTTCAGGGAAAAGTGTCTTTTCAAAAACATTTTTATTGTTCTCTAGTTTTTATAGCTATTATATTTATATAACTTCATAAAATTATGTAAAATAGTATCCGATTATATTTTATTCGTGTTCTATTGGGGTATCATTATACCATGTTTTCTCCTGTAGAAGGACGTCCGTACCCAAAAGCTAGAGAATAATAAAAATGTTTGTGAAAAGATACTTTTCCCTGGAGGAATGATTGATTTTACTCCACATTGATGCAAGGGATTATTTTTATAGAATAAATGTATATTATTTATTTTAACTAAATCAATAAGTGATCAAGGGTTTGGTTTCTTTTCATATTTCTTTTATTAAAGCCCTTCAATACGGAGACATCTTACTTCAGATGTCTTTATGTTGAAGGTCATGTTAGCCCCAAAGCTTTAGAAAAAAAAAGAATTATGAAAATAAACCAAGCCATAGATTTATTATTAATTTAGTTTAAACGTAAAAGCAGGCAAAAATATTTATTACATATCAAAAATTATTTATTACACCCACGTTTCTCTTTAGATAAAACAAATTTTTACTGACCTTTATAGTATTTGAGAGCTATATGATATGGTGAGGAATTGATGAAAGGGTTCATCCACTGAAAAGCTAGCCAGGCCCTCCTAGTTTTAATCATTTCTGTAAAGTCAGTAAATTTTTGTTTATTCAAAAAGAAGAATTTGCGACTATAAACAGTTTGCATTTATAATAAGGATCTTTGTTCTCAATATGCAGAAATTCTTATTACAAAATGTTGAACAAACAAAATAAAAGATAAGAATCATTTCGAGAAACAACAGTTTGTTTTGATTATCTCCCTAGTACACATGGTGCAGACCATGATAATGATCATCATGGTGGGTAGAAGTTAGCGACTGCTTTTACTCCAAGTGCACTGCATGTATACACATGTGAAAAGCAGTTCGACTTTGGAATTACAAATGTGCCAGAGCCCCGTTTGGTTACTTGCACTCGCTGTGGGGTTGGACTTTTGCAAGAATCGGGGGCCATTGGAGCATTTTTATTTTAAATCATAAAAAAGTGCCCAATACGTAAATCGAACCCGGGTTGTAGCGGTCGAAAACCAACGGTTTAGACCATCCTTCCACCGACCCCCGACCCTGAAATACATTAAAAAGTCAATGGACAAAGTGTTCTAAATCGTTGGGTTTCGCCAGTCACGGCCCGGAATCGAATCCCGAATTGTGAGCACATTTTTCCAAATTGAATATGTTTCAATGATCCCCGATTCTTGCAAATGTCCACTCCTACTAGCAAGTGAAAGTAACCAAACAAGGCTATGACACACTTGCAAGTGTAAAAGTCGAACTACTTTTCACATGTGTAGACATGTGATCTACTTAGAGTAAAATCAGTCGCCAACTAATACTACCCAATTAATATATACAGTTATCAGCGTCATGCGTTCTTAATTCTGTCACCGTTTGCTTTTGGTTCAGTGGTAGAATGCTCGCCTGCCACGCGGGAGCCCCGGGTTCGATTCCCGGCCGATGCATTTTTTTTTTTTACAATTTTTAAAACTCATTTATATATTATACAAGAATTACATCCACGGCGCCAATTTATAATTGTAACGAATAGTATTTGAATAAAAGCATTTAATCGGGTAAACCCCGGGCGTTGCCCTGGTCATTCGGCTAGTATGATTATAATGGCCTGTACTACGTGTACTAGGGATAATTAAAATCTGTAAAAAGTAAAATGCAGCTCTACCGCTGTGAGGCACTGTCATCTCTCTCTTTCTGATTGATAGGTCTTCCTGCGCGTGGACCTGCGAGTAACCCACGATGTTCTTTGCGACCTTTCAGGATCTTTCTAGAATTTTCTTTCGATGTCACATTAACAATTTTGTCACGCTACTAATAACGAGGCTTCTCCAAGTTGTGGTTATACCTGTCAAAGAGTAGTTCACTCGAAAGATTACAAGTTAAAAATCAAAATAAACGGTAAATATGCCAAGGTAGGAGGAACATGGGGTCACAAAATTTGTCATTAGGCCTGTCCAAGAGTCTTTTATTCGAATAGTTGCTTTTTAAATATAAAAATCATTGACAAATATGTCACAGTAGACGAAAGCTTGTTCATGTTTAGCAAAGACTTATTTGTGAAAAATCGTACAAAAGTGAAAATGTACCTGAAGAGAGACATCAGGTGGATATATTAAGAAATAAATGGCATTTCCTGAACGTACAACTAAAAGTTGCTGATGGCGAAAATATTTGCATTTGTCAATTTTTTTTGGAATAATTAAAAATCAACGATTAGTTGATACCTATTACGATAGATGGCGCAAGCCGTCAGCAACTTTTAGTTTTACGATCAAGAGATGACTTTTTTTTTCTCCTTGAATATTTATTTATAAAGAAAATCAACTCTATGGAGAGAGATAACGTATTTACATTTTGAAGGAAGATATTTATAAGGAAAATAGCCTTTTTACAGGCCATATATCTACCACACTGAAAACATATATAGAGATATTGTCAGAAAGAGTAATTCAATTTCAATGGTAAAATTACCTATAAATTTGATTATAAGGCAATAATGTGCCATATCTATATATGAAATAAAGCCATTATAAGCACGAATGTTCCTTTTACAAATAAAAAAACTTTCTACACTGTCCTTACTGAGATAAGAAAAATATTGGTAGGGTTTGGTTCATTAGTGGTGAACTCTCCTAAAGGTTTCGCCAATTTAATCTATCAGAACGCTTCTTATAGCTCTAATACTGTATTGGATAAATATGCTTTTATATGCGACACTGAAAGATGATACGTTAGTTGGTATATTTAATAAAACTATAGGAATTAAGCTTTTTGGACGGTAGAAACATGTAAATTGATTTTTTTGTGAATAAACATTCCATCTAGTGTTGTTGTTGTTGTCGTGTCCAATGTAGAGCATGAGATGTTTCCATGCATCTCTATCACAGCAGTTACAATATCCTTTATCTTGGGTGTGTAAAGCTGCTGCTCTGGGTCCATGCGAAATTTCTGTTGTTGTTGCCGTATCCAATGGAGAGCCTAAGATGTCTCCATGCATCTCTATCACAGCAGCAGCAATGTCCTCTATCGTGGGTGTGTAAAACTGCTGCTCTGGGTCCTTGTAAATGTCCTTAGCGTTATATATTATATATAGATGACGTGTTATTGCTCTATGATTAATATAAATCTAACTAACTTTGTCTCTTAATGGTTTGCGGAAGAGCATTGCTGAAGAGATGAATATTTCTATGTGATTTATCAGGGGAGAAGGACGTTGGTTTGTCAACCATTATTGTTAAGGTTGTCATGGATGCATTGTAAGATTATAAACTCAAAAGGAGCTTCTTCTATAAAACATGTTTATTTCGTTAGCTTTCGAACGACATTGTTCTTTAACGGGCGTAAAGACAAGTTGTGATGTGTGCAATTGTATAGACGTACATTGAAAGCCAAGATTATACAAATTTGTAACTCAGGTAGAATTATAAATTGAGAAATAAACCAGTTATATATAAATCCTTGTATAAGAGTAAGTTAACAATTACAAATTTGTATATATCTTGGATTTCAATGTACGTCTATATAATTGCACGCATTACACCTTGTCTTTACGCCCGTTGAAGAACAATGTCGTTTGAAACCTAGCAAAATAAACATGTTCTATAGAAGAATCTCCTTTTGAGTTTATAATCTTACAATATAGTTATGGTAATGTTGATGTCTACATAGAGAGAGAGAGTCATGGATATGTTTTCAGAAATAAACAATTATTCTTTTTCAAAAATTCAAGACAGAATTATATATTTATTCTTTAACGAATTCAAGATAACAAAATTAAGAAAGTGGACAAAGATAATAAATATAGAATATATAAATTTCAATATAATATCTGCATTAATTTAGTTTAATGGTGAACGAGAATATTGAATAAACTATTTATATTATCAAAAACAAACTTGGAAAATATTATAGATTGTTTTTTTCAGTTTATAAAAATATATCCTAGCGGTTACTCTGTGAGAAATGTACTTTATCATCAAATTTATAAATTATTTATCGATGTCTTTTTCCCCGGATTTATTAGTTTTGGTTTAGAAAATTTTCTTCGAGCACTTTTAATCTTTTATTTTTAAGAATTTATCTTTTGGCTTAAATCTTTTTTTTCTCTTCCAGGGTAAAAAAATGGATAATAAATCGACAAATTTATTTAAAGTCGAAAATCAATGAAATAAATATTTATGGGGATTGTTAGCATCTCTTTAAATCAATAATCACAGACATCTAATTTGCAAATTCAAAATTTTTATTCTAAATATATTAAAATTTATATATATACTCTGTTTAAATTTTAATAAATGTCAAATGAACAAATGAAAAATAATATCTTGACTTTAATTAGAGAAATTAAAAGCAAATTAAAGTGGAAAATATATTACCAATTTAATCGAGTTTAATTTCTAAAATATTTCTAGGATAAACTTCTAAGATATCGTGAGGGCTAATATTCACTTTGACTTTTGACCTAGCTAATTAGAGACCCATTGATCAGTCCAATTATCCAACGCTAAATTTAAATGGAAAGGCAGGAGCTAATTGTGGGCACTTTGCATAATTAATCATAATTAACAGCTAACCTATCTTCCCCTCTACTCTCCCCAAAATTTACTTCAATTTAGAGGAGACCTTTAAGTGGTTGTCATACTAGGCTATAATTACACCGAGCGAGCGAGAGAATTAAATTTTAACATGATTTAAACTTTGTGAGCCAAAACTTTCAGTAAATTTTCTCTAAGTCTAACACACACCACCTTATATTAGAAACCTTAAATCCTGTTGGGCTCAATGAAACTAATTTGAATATTTTCCCTCCCTAATAAAAATGTGTTACGCTTCTCTCAGTTAAATTGAAGGATTCTTGCTCTGTAAATAGAATATTATGTTTGGAAGGATCTAAGTATAATTCTATTGTGTAACTCACATAGCTATTCACTCTTAAACTAATTGATATTCACTATCGAATCTGTGTATATAGAATTGAGTAATCTGTGGGGTTTAGAATCTATCTCAATGTTTACCAATAGCTAGCTACATATTGTATACTCTGAGAATTGAAATTTGTATTTTTGAATTTAAAAAATACGTTTTTTTGCTAATACTTAATATCATCCGATAGATTTTTCTAATTATTATATATAAAGTCGAAAAAAACTCGAGATTATATATATTATATATATATATATATATATTGATAATTAATTCATTAATATTTACAAAAATAAAGAAAAATGATATTCAAAACAAGGGTATTAGCTAATATAATCCGTCTGTCCTAAACAACATTTTTCACCTATACGAAATAAGCTCTTTGTATCTTAAAATTTTAAACCTACACTCAGCAAAAATATACCATTGACTCTTTAAACAAAATATACATACAGTTAAACCTGTCTATAATGCCCACTATAAATAGCGCCTTCCTCTCTATAGCCCCCGATTTTAAATACGTAGTACGCTGCGATTTACATTAAAAGTGACCTGTCTATAGCATCCCCTCTCTATAACACCCTATTTTGGTGAGTCCCAAGAGGGGACGCTATAGACAGGTTTAACTGTATATATAAATAAATATTCTCAGTGGTTTATATTCAAATAAAAATTATTTACTTCCATAACTTTAAATAAAAATACATATATTGGATCAAAATATCATTTATTTTACCAATATTTCAGTTGGCTGAAGGCCAACCTTTATCAAGGTGTTATAACATTTTAAAGTGTGTCAATGTAAAATGTTATAACACCTTGATAAAGGTTGGCGTTCAGCCAACTGAAATATTGATAAAATAAATGATATTTTGATCCAATATATGTATTTTTATTTGAATCTTTATTTATGGATTGCTCTATTTTCAAAACCTCCATAACTGTATAGCGAAATTTTCATTTGAACATTTCTTACTTTGGTCTTGTACAACAAGAGTGATTCACCCGCCCAAGTGATTTAGTTTAAATCACAGAAAAATATCGATAAAGAGAGACGAATTGCAGTTCAAAAATATAAATTCAATATATGCGGAATATTTATATATAGATAATAATAGGGATTGCGCTCCATCTTTATTTATATTGAAAAATACTTATATAGATTAAACCTTTTTATAAACATGGGATATCATCTTCAAATAATAGTCATGATCAAAATCCCAAAGAAAATATATTGCTCCATTCCATATAGCAACGGCTGAGAAAGAATTGCCCGAATTTTGAAGAGCTATACTATTATTACAACATATCAATCCGTTTCAAATATAAAAAAAAAATACGCCACTCAGTTACTAAACATATTTCTAAAAGAACAGGAAAATAAAACCAATGTAACTTACAAAATTCCTTGCAAAACATGCCAGGCTACTTACATAGGAGACGAGAGGCGAGTTTTTCCTAAAATATTGGAACTATACAAATTTATAAATCCAATATAAACTCAAGGGAAAAAAAAGGAAATAAAGGTCAGTATGTATCAAATATCTTTCAGAGTTATTTTCTGAATTCCAATATACATGCTAAAAGATACAAATTACTTAAGGTTTGTTCATGAATGTATTTCGCAAAATCCTACGAAACGAGTTATAGGCCAATCTGCAAAAGAAGTTTTATATATAGTTCATAAACGAATACAATAAAGCATCAAGGGCTGCGTATCTTTATTAAAACGACAATTTACGAGCTTTCGAGCACATACGCCCTTCTACAGGAATTAATAATACAATAATACAATAATACATTATTGTATTATTAATTCCTGTAGAAGGGCGTATGTGCTCGAAAGCTCGTAAATTGTCGTTTTAATAAAGATACGCAGCCCTTGATGCTTTATTGTATTCGTTTATAAATTGTACAGGGTTTTTTCATTCTATATATAGTTCAGGCTGAAATAAAAATGTTAATATTTCTTGGATGTTGATTTTAAAAATATGACTATATACAACTTTTTTTGATGATAAAATAGGGAAATATACATATACAGTTATCTGTAGTTTTGTAGAGGATATGCAATATGTCACTACAAAAATATTAAGAACAAATATCAACAGTTACTCTTAGAATCTCTCATTTCCAATGAATATAACAGAGAGCATAAACAGGAAGATACCATCACAATACCTTAGATATCTCGGAAGAAATCTATAGATCAATTTCATAGGTTCTGGATGCTCTAAAAATGTTAATAGACATATTCCATAACATTGTTAAATTACTTACCAATTCAAAAATTTTCAGTTGTAAATATCCACGCTGCTCGCGTATGTTTTTGTAAATATTTCTTGTAAGATATAGTCGATGTTTTATTAAGCCCGTTGAAGAGAGATTATCGTTTGAAAGCTAGCGTTTTGTAATAAAAAAATATCATTGTGAGAAAATATTTTGTATATACAACTTATTTGAAAGAACCAAATGACATAACTCTATTTAATTGGATAAGTTCTAAATAGATTTAATCCTCTGAAAAACTACAGATATCTGTACATACAAATATAGATTTATCTTTGAAGCGAACATTTTCTTTGACATGTTTTATAACAGAGCTGTTTTGTGATTTTTGGAACAATAATTGGTCAATGTGTTTAATCCTTATATATATATATATATATATTTGGAAGTTTATAATAAATAGAAATATAAAGATACAAAATTTTTCTATGTCGTGGTTTTGGTTCTAAAGTTAAACCTGTTTATACGGTTAATTCCTCAGTGCATCGATATGGTCTGGGTTTTATAAAGGCGTTTTGTCTAATATAGATTCGTTCTAGAGTCCAAGAAAAAAAATAAAGTGAAAATAAAAATTTCAACAAGAAAAATGGCCACTAACTATATACAGTCTTGGTGAAAAAACATAATAAACACTACGTTTCTTTCCGTTAAATTTTAGAATTTTATTTTCAAACGATATTCAAAGATTTTCTGCAAAAGTGTAGTGTAGCAATCCTCTTGCGTATTCTTATCCTTCTTATCTTCACTCAATCATATTAGGGTATTAAGCTTGAAGAACTTGTTGATGGTGCATGGGAATCATCATGACTGGGTGAAGTAGAATGCGTCTGCCTTTGTCATTAAGACTCTGAGCACTACTCAGTGGCAGGCCGACTTAGCTCCAAAATAAATTGCCGCCTCTGACATGAGGAACAAACGCCATGTGCAGCCGCTCCTAACATGGAGTACAAACGCTGCTCATCCTGTATCCCTGGATTAGGAGCCCTTACAAGATACTATCAGCCGGGCCAGCTGAGCCCAAATATTTTAGTAAGCTTGTTACTGCTTCCCCTCCCTTTTTCATCCGGGTTTGGGACCGGCAAAGCTAAAGTTTCCACTTGCGTCAAACATCTGAGAGAAGCTCGTAAATGTTCTACTCTTTTAATAAATATTGAAAAAATATTTTAAAAAACTATTACTCTCAATTAAATTAGCACAAATTGAATATAACTATAGCGATTACCAATTAATATAACTTCAACCATACAATCTAAATTATTTATTAACAAAAACAACATTCAAAATGATATAAAGAAATAAAAGACCAATTCTCTAGAAGCTAAGAAGAATAAAGCACAAAGATATTTACCAAAGAAATCATATTTGCTGAGAAGAAACTCGATCTAGGAGTGGCTCAAAATTAGACCAATTAAGAAAAGCCCATCTAGGGAATGTAACGATAGCAGTTTTTTGTTGTTTCCAGCTCACCGAATTTTTCTCATATATTTCAAACTTCACATACAATTCCTTCACCTTTATATATATATGACAATAGTAAGATTTATAAAAACATATAAACAATAATTTATTATGACAATTCAAAACTATTATAGTCGCGTATCATCCTTTTTAAAAATTGAACAATTTTCTACTGCCCTTACTGCAATGGAAAATTAATGGGAGGGCCTGTAAAAGCAGTAGAAAATTGTTTAATTTTTTTTAAAAGATTCATTCGCGTCTATAATAGTTTCGAATTATCATAACAGATGACGCGCTAATGTATCATATGATAATTAATACATACAGTTATCAGCGTCATAATCAAGCAACAATTCTTAATCAATTCTGTCACCGTTTGCTTTTGTGAATGGAATAAATACCCAAATATGGCCACTTCTCATAACAATCGGTGGTTCAGTGGTAGAATGCTCAACCTGCCACGCGAGCGGCTCGGGTTCGATTCCCGGCCGATGCATTTTTTTTTTACAATTTTTAAAACTCATTTATATATTATACAAGAATGACATCCACGGCGCCAATTTATAATTGTAACGAATAGTATTTGAATAAAAGCATTTAATCGGGTAAACCCCGAGCGTTGCCCGGGTCATTCGGCTAGTTTATTATATAAATAACAAATTTATATTCCTAATTTGCTTAATATTGCAATTAAGTTGGTATCTGCATTAGAAGATGGTGATATTTAGGAAAATAGTTTGTTAAAATCTTTTTCATCAAAGAATTAGATATGAATATAGATTTAATTTAAAAGTTATCAAAACTGCTTACCCCCTTCGTTCTATCTATCATATCATAACCTAACTAAATTGAAACTAAGCTAATTTAATTAAACATAACGCCTGGTTTAATATATAATCTATAAAACTTAGTCTATAACTATATATTTACAATCAAATCTTACTTAACATAATCTTAATCTAATCTATGTAATCACACACACAAATATTATCGTGAAATTGGTTATGTTAGAGTAAATTTAAAGCGATTGTGTCTATTAGTAAATATGTAAATAATTTTATAGTATACTAGACGGGTGACCCGGGCTTCGCCCCGGGATTGACCCGTGTGCATAATCTACCCGAGTGATATATATTTAGATAAGATTTTTTTATAATTGTTTGTTATTAGCATTATCTATTTGTTTGCATCAGCATAATTCAATCTTATCTTTGATAGATGGCGCTGTTCGTGAGCTAAGTAGAATAATTTGAATATATAGTTTTAATAATTGATTTATATATATTTTAAAATAGACTATCGTCTTCCCCGTATATTTTTACCTATGTATGGAAATTTTGGCTTGAATTAGTGAACTACTGCGAATTTGTATACCGGACATACAAACAAACAAACATACAAACATTGATTTATATATATATAGATATATGCATATATGTAGTATGTATATAAATTATGCAACTAACCTACCTTCTTGTTATGAGGATAACATCATTCAATAAGTTTATCAATAGAATAATAAAACTTGCTAAAATAGAGCTGTGTGCCTCTAATCTGAAATCGCGACAATATAAAAAAGTAATTCAGGGAAGCGTGTATCAATTTCCTGTGTAAAAAAAATAGCAAAAATAATGACGTATTGACTGAAATATATTAAATATATTTAATATTATTTGTGAATATCAATATATAAGATAATTTATATATAAGGGGTCACTAACTGGTACCCAAGTAATGTAAAACAAACAAGATATAAAACAATTCGCAATTAATATTAAAAACAATACTTAAAATGTTAATAGATCATATTGGGTTCCAAAACGTAAATACACACACACAACACACACTGAAACAAATCAATTATTATCTCATCCACCACATAGCCATCCACCCAACATTAAAAATTATTATTTATTGCTTATCCCTAGTACACGTGGTATAGTCCATGATAATGGGTAGAAATAGGCGAATGCTTTTACTGTAAGTGCACCACATGTCTACACATGTGAAAAGCAATTCGACTTTGCACTTACAAATGTGCCAGACCCGTTTGGTTACTTGCACTCGCTGGTGGCGTTGGACTTTTGCAAGAATCAGAGGCCATTGGAGCAATTTTTTTATCAGAAAAAAAAAGCCCAATGCGGGAATCGAACCCGGATCGTATCCTGGAAAGGAAATATCTTTATTTACGGGGCTGCTAACCAAAATGAATGATTTTTAAGCCCCGATGGACGCATAAAGCGGAATATATATAAAGCACAGTTGGAGGGGCCTGGGGATGGGTGGCCAGGGGATCATCGCCGGGTGAGGCCAAGAGACGGGATGTAGAGGAGGGGGGCAGGGTGGTGATCCGCGGAGATCAGGGGAGGCAGAGACGGATCCAATAGTGTTGAGCCCAGGGGTGACCGTGGAGAGCAGACATACAGCAGTGCTTGAAGTGTATGATTTTTAAACCCAAAATAATGTAGCAAGCAGACAAGCCGCAATACACTATATCAAAGTACCAAGGTGCATTTAGACCATCCTTTCACCGGCCCCCGTTAAAAATGATTGATAACCTCAGTCGAAATATAAAGTTTAATTTCATAACCAACGTCTAACATTTCACTCAAGTTAACTAATGTTGGTTTACATAACAAATATTTCACCATTTTTCAATAGAACAAGTTAATTTGCTTCTCTCTCTGTTAATCTCTTTAAGTGCCTTTTGTTTACAACAATGGCAACGGCAGTTCATCAATAACTCCAACTTGCTATTCTTCGGGATTTTTCTTTTTTTTTTTTTTGTGGACTGATTCTTCTTTTTTTTTACTTTGATTTTATAACATTTATCCACACATATCTCTCCATTAATATTATATATAAATAAAAGAAAATTGGCTGATAATTCTTTATCATAAATATACATAAATTGGAATAAAACTCGAAAGACAAAAATAAAATAAAATAAATAAATATTACTATAAATAAATTCCTTATTATCTCAAATTTTATTTTTTTTTAAACATAAAAATCTCAATTTAGAAATATTCTAAAATATATATTATTATTCATTCAACAAAGTGAAAAAAATGTATCTTTGTATTTTTATAAAACAGAAGAATATATGTAATTTAGTAAAAATCAATTCTAATTTAACTTAATAATTATACTGGCCATTCAAAAATGACAACGCAATAAGAGCAACATATGGAAAAATAAATACATCCCAAAGATGTCTATCTATATAGAAAAGATAAAGCAGAGCATTTCAAGTTATTATTACTTTTAATTAAATATACTACACCCGAATTTAAAACTATTCTAATTTGAGATAAAAATATATATATACATTTTTATAAAATTGCAATCAAATTAAGAAAATTTCATAAAAATTTATTCCATTCAAATTTGTTTTCCTTCAAATAAACCAACAAATAAATTTTCTTTAAATTTTAAATTAAAGTATTCAACCTCTTCGGATTAAATAAATTCAAAGAAATCAAAGCTATATTCAAAGACGGACATTCAAATTTAAATCACAGCCGAATTACTTTAATATATTTCTATATAGCTAGACTCTCTCTCTCTGAGTTTCTATCCATTCCACATACTTATTACACTATATATATGTTATATGTTTTTTTTTTCTTTATTTCAACACACAAAACGCGATATCACGGCTAGGGATAATTGCGTTGATTTACATTAAATTACATTAAATAGAAACAGTTATAAACATATTATACAAGAATGTAATTAAAAATGAAAAGAGAAACCAATTAATATATTAGGAAACTGAACCTTTCAGGTTTGAAAGATAATCATAAATATATTTACACAAATAGTTAAATCTGTGATAATTTACTCTGCTGTTTACAAAATATATATATCTACAACATTGTTTACTGTCTGTTGTCTAGCGGTGAAGAAGAGTGGGCATTTCAGCAGTAGGTGTCTCTAGTCCTGGAATTCGTTGCCACAATGACAACTAGAGTCAATATATATGTTATATAAAAATTATATTTGTAGATCAACATTTGAAAATATCCCGCATGTGTTTCTTTTGAACGAAAAATCGAAATTTATTTTAAGGAGAAATAACGATTATTTTTAACCTTTGGGATGAGGTATGAAAGGGTGAATTGTGAAGAGTAATGATAAACGGAAAAATAAAAGTGCCCAGGGATGGGAATCGAACCCACAGTGTTCCGCTTACAGGGCAGATACCATGTCCACTAGGCTACCCTGGACATATTTTTCCGTTCGTAAATAATACATAAAGTAATTTATAATACAATATAATATAATGCGGCTTGTGATTGTAAAACGACATTTGAAATACTATCCCGCATGTGTTTCTTTTCAACGAAAAATCAAAATTTATTTTAAGGATAAATACCGATTACCTCTAACCTAAGGGATGAAGTATGAAAGGATGAATTGTGAAGAGTAAGGATGAACGGAGAAATAAAAGTGTCCAGGGATTATCATTACTCTTAAAAATTCATCCATTCATACTTCATTCCTAACGTTGAAGGTAATCGTTATTTCTCCTCAAAATAAATTTCGATTATTCGTTCAAAATAAACACACGCGGGATAATTTTTTAAATGTTGTTCTACAATCATAAGCCGCATTATATTGTATTGATAATTATACTATATTTTAAAATTATAATTTCCAGATCAAATTACTTTGTAAAGTCGACCGCCAGATGTCGCAGCTTTCCCTTTACAAACACATTGTTGTTGTTTCCCGTTGGCCGGCTCAAACCTTTCTGTAGATATGTAAATATATAATCTTTTATTTTCTTCTTTACGCCTTAAGTAAGGTACTACTTTCTCAAATTATGTATTTTATATTTTATTAGCACAATTTAAGCAAATTGTGATTATGTTTTATTATTTTACCACGACTGTAATATAAATACTCATGTATACCAACCTCAAGCAAATTCTCAATTCTCTAAACCAATCAGCAAGTAATAATTCTATAATTCTAATTCCAAATTCATTAGAAATATATATGGCGTTCTGCCATCTAAAAAACACATGTGCTCGTGGCCAGGAAATGCCTTCTTCATTTTTAATATATATATGTGATATATAGCTAGCAATAAATATGTATATATTTTGGAAAATAGAACAATCCATAGATAAATCTTCAATCAAAAAGGCATATATTGGATAAAGGCATATATAAATGATATTTTGATCCAATATATGCCTTTTTTATTAAATATGTATATATATGTTTCTATGAAAATGTTAATCTGCAAGACGCAGGTTATCATCATCCCTTTTTTTGATTTGTTTTTGTCACTTTGGCGGTTTGCAAATAAACAACAAAAGATGTATCAGACATTATAAAGACAATAAATATTTTCTGATAATAAGAAGGTACAAAGATATTGCAATATGTTGTGAATATTTATTTGTTTGTGTTGTTGAAAAAGATAGAATTTGAGGTGCAGTCGTGAAAAAGAAAGATAGTTATTTACCTTTCAAGTAGTTTTTATTTTGAATTACTTGAAGTAAATTACACATAAAACTATTTTTCACAGTAATATAGAATTTATAAAATGAATTATATAATCGTGAATAAAAAATAGGTAGGTCAATTATACATATTTGCAACAATATTTAAAGTGGTATGTTATAAATCTATGGTCGAAAAATTTAGAACAGTCAATGAATGAAAATAAAATGCATGTTTTTAAAAAAATAAATATTTGCATTTTAGAATTATATAATATATATATTTCAGATGAATCAATGAATAGTTGATTTCTGTTCCACCAGATGGCGTTCTGCCTTCTGAAAAGCACATGTGCTCTTGGTCAGGATATGCCTTTTTCATTTATATATATACATATATATATAGATGGCACGTTATTGTTTTGTATTAATTTATGCCTAACTGGCATTGTCTTTATTGTTTGCGGAAGAGCATTGCTCGATGTAAATATTTGAATGTAATTCTACTGTCCTATAAGCTAATGTCCATAGTTTTCTTGAACCATTTCTGAGATTCCACCCTTCAGTGCTGCGTATATAAGCAAAATCGTCCAACACAGTAATAGAGCTCTGAGAAGCGGTCTGGTGGATTATATTGGCGAAACCGCTGGGAGGGTTCACAACTGATGAGCCAAGCCCTCCCAATATATTCTTTTATAGCAGTAAGGACTGTATAAATTTGTATTGTGTATAAAAGAAGCATTTTTGCGTTTAAATTCTTTAATATTTATATATACATCTATAATAAAGGTTCTTTTCTGATTTTATATTTTAATTAAATAAATAAGAAATCTAGGGTTTGGTTTCTTTTCATAATTCTTTTATTTCTCGAACATTCGGGCCAAAATACCCTTCAACACGGTGACATCAGAAGTACAACTTATATTTATGTGAAAGAATAGTAAAAATGTGATATTGTACAGGGATAAGGTGCATAAATTAAGAAAAAGGCATCTCCTTATCGTGCAACTGAAAGTTGCTGATGGCTTGCGCCATCTATCAGAATAAATATCAACTATTCTCGTTGATTTTTAATTATTCCATAATTGGCGAAATTTCTTGATTAATCAAAAATGGGTATTTAGCCAATTCTGGAATAATTAAAAAATCAACGAGAATAGTTGATATTTATTCTGATAGATGGCGCAAGCCATCAGCAACTTTCAGTTGCACGATAAGGATATGCCTTTTTTCATAACTTCTATATAATTATAACGCGCCGAATATCACACCTGGTGTCTCCATGTTGAAGAACATGTGTTAGCCCCAAAGGTCGAGAAATAGAAGAATTACGAGAAGAAACCGATCTCTAGATTCTCCATTAATTTAGTTAAAATATACATCTATATAATATAGCAAAATAAAACGGAGATTGAAGAAGAGTATCTTGTGCGAATTTTATTAGCAAGCTTTCGGAAGTCCTTCTACAGGCTTTACGATGACTAAACAGAAAAAGAACAAGATGAGAATTATTAAGATAAGATATGTTTGCATGCTAGAGAAAAAAAATATATGCAAAATTATCTTATCTTATTAATATTCATCTCGTTCTTTTTCTGTTTAGTCATCGTAAAGCCTGTAGAAGGACGTCCGAAAGCTTGCTAATAAAAATTCGCACAAGATACTCCTCTTCTATCTCCGTTTTATTCTTTTATTTTAACCCGAGGAGTTTATTTTAGTCTATCAATATAATAGGTAGGATTAAATATAAAACCTACAATATAAATGAGACAAAGCTCACACTCAATATTTTTATCATTGCAGTATGAGCAGTAATAAAAATAGTATTATAAAAAAAAAAAGTTTGCGCAATAAATAGTTAACATATCTGCAAATAGATGTCGCCCTAAAATATTATATTTACACAATATGAACCATGATACTCATAAAGATGATTACAAACTTTGTTTTACATAAATATAATGATTATTCTTTCGATTAAAATATTGTTCACCTTTTTATTTAATAGACACCTTTCAAAAATAAAACGATAATCTTATATAATAAAAATATACTTTAGATGAAATTAGCTCATGATTCTATGAAGGACGTGTATATTTTACTAGGATTTTAACACCTAAAACCTATCTCTTCCTCAACAGGTACAAGAAACTCTTGCTCCTTCTGAAAAGGGACCATTTCAGAAGGTTTGTAAAGTTTAAAATCTTAATATCTTTCATCAAAAGTTTATTTTGTTAAATTAAATTTGTATCTACGCCTTATCTTTCCAAAGAGATTGTTAATAGAATAAAAATGGAGAAATCTAAATATTATTAGAATTATTAAAAAAGAAGGGGGAAAGAATGACGCAAGGTTATTTCTTCATATAGTTTCTCTTTTTATTTTCATTTTTTTATTTCAGGTTTCCTTGTATATTTGTGGGTAAATGTGTATATATCAGAAACGATTTTAGATGCGTAAGATTATTTTTGAAATTAAACAATTTCTACTGCCCTTACTGCAACGGAAAAATTAATGGGAGGGCCTGGCTCATCAGTGGTGAATCCTCCCAGCGGTTTCGCCAGTTTAATCTACCAATTTTCATATTTTCTTTTCCTATTTCAGGTTTCCTTGTATATTTGTGGGTAAATGTGTATATATTAGAAAAATATTTTAGACGCGTAAGATTCTTTTTTGAATTTAACAATTTCTAAATGGTAGATAAAACTGGCGAAACCGCTGGGAAGGTTCACCACTGATGAGCCAGGCCCTCCCATTAATTTTTACATTGCAGCAAGGGCAGTAGAATATTGTTTGATTTCAAAAAAAATCTTACGCTTCTAAAATTATTTCTAATTTTTATAACAGATGGCGCTCTAGTGCATCGTAATATAAATGGGTATATATGTTATATAAAAATTTTATTTAATTTTAAAAATATAACTTTTAGAGCAAACTACTCTGTAAAGACGACTGCCAGAGGTCACCGCTTTCCCTTTATAAACTATTGTTGTTGTATTCCGTTGGTCGGCTCAAATCTTTTTCTACATATGTAAATATCTAATCTTTTATTTTCTTCTTAGAGCCTTAAATCAGTCAATACTTTCTCAAATTATGTATTTTATATTTTATAAGCTTAATTAAAACAAACTCTAAAATAATGATTTAAACAGTTTTTATTATTTCTACCACGATTGCGATATCACAAATATTCGTATATATAACGAATAAAAAAAAAAAAAAAAAAAAAAGACATTAAAACAAATAAATTTCACAAATAAATCAAACTTCTCTACTGTCCTTACTGCGATGAAAATATTATTGGGAGGGCTTGGCTCATCAGTGGTGAACCCTCCCAGCGGTTTCGTCAATTTAGTCTCCCAAACCGTTTCTTTAGAGCTCTAATACTGTATTGGATTATTCTGCTTTTATATGCTACACTGAAGGGCGGAATCTTAAGATTTCATAAAACATTCATCGCAGTACGGACAGTAGAAGCTTAATTTATTTGTGAAAATAAACATTCACGTATTAATGTCTTCATTCGTTAATATTCCAAATATTATCTGAAGTAGAAACGACATTTGACAATTATTCCGCAAATGTTTCTTTTGAATGAAAAATCGAAATTTATTTTAAGGAGAAATAACGATTATCTCAACCTTAGGGATGAAGTATGAAAGGACGAATCATTACTCTTCACAATTTATCCTTTCATACTTCATCCCTAAGGTTGGAGGTAATCGTTATTTCTCCTTAAAATAAATTTCGATTTTTCGTTCAAAAGAAACACATGCGGGATAATTTTCAAATGTTATTCTACAATCATAAACCGCATTATATTTTATTTAAAATTATATTATATTTTTAAATTATAATTACCAGATCAAATTACTTCGTAATGTCGACAGCCAGAGGTCGCTTCTTACCCTTTATAAACTCATTGTTTTAAAATTACAAAATATTTTCTCACAATGAGTTTCTTATTATTTCAAAACGCTAGCTTTCAAGCGATAATCGCTCTTCAACGGGCTTAATAAAACATCGACTATATCTTACAAGAAATATTTACAAATACATACGCGGGCAGAGGCGATATAGTCGATATTAAGCCCGTTGAAGAGCGATTATCACTTCATAGCTAGCGTTTTGAAATAAAAAGAAACTCATTGTGAGAAAATATTTTGTAATTTTAAAACGTGTCTCACAATTTCATCATGAATAAACTCATTGTTGTTGTGTCCCGTTGGCCGGCTCAAACCTTTCTGTAGATATGTAAATAAGTCTTCTGTTTTCATTATACTTCAAGCCTCAATTAAGTTAGTACTTTCTTAAATTATGTATTCTATATTTTATTAGCACAATTAAAGCAAATTGTGATTATAAAATGTTTTATTATTTTACGACTGCAATTTAAATTCTCAACCTCTAAACCAATCAGCAAGTAAAAATTCTATAACTCTAATTCCAAAATCGGTAGCAATATATATGGCGCTCTGCCATCTAAAAAGCACATGTTCTCGTGGTCAGGAAATGCCTTCTTTATTTTTAATATATATATGTGGTAACCGGTGGTCAAACCTGTAGTAGCCGAGAGGGACAGTCAGGGCGTGGAGAGTTTTCCAGTACCTCTCTGCACTTTGGAAGACCTTTAACAGTTTTCACAGAGTACAGGCAGTCGTGGTCGAGGCAGAGTGGAAAGCTTGAGAACCACACACACAAAACGAAGAGACACAGCTGTAGTAGGAAAGTTCCATGAACAGATAGGAGTTGAGCTAAGCAAGATGGAGATTTAGAGTATTTCTTACTGTTTTACATGGTGATGAAGTGGTCCTGGCTACGACCGACGGTGAAAGGGGTGACTGCTGACTAACTCCGGACTAACTCTATTGTCGGCTAAAACCGAGGTGTTTATATACCATTCCCGAGGAGGGGGGGGGGGGGGGGGGGGGGGGGGGGGGGAGACATCTGCGAATTTGAACTTTGAACGTCTGGGGCATTCTGCACCCTTTGGACCAGATGGCAACGGGCTGCCGAATTCCTTTTAAGGGTTGTTGGATTTCTCTCTCGATTTTAGACGTTTTTGAACTACTCAATCTTGCTTTAACTTAGCTCTTAATCTATTACATAGTTTTATTTATTTGTCTTTAATTTGTACAAAGTACATTACATATGGTGATGCAATGACACAGATTAATCATGCGTATAATTATTTATAGATGTGTTTCTATATACAACATGACAATCTTGTTATAAGTAATTATACAATATAGGGTTGTTGGTTTAAATTACCATATATATGTGATATATAGCTAGCCATAAATATGTATACATTTTTGAAAAAAGAACAATCCATAGATAATTTTTTAATTAAAAAGGCATATATTGGATAAAGGCATATATAAATGATATTTTGATCCAATATATGCCTTTTTAATTAAATATGTATATATATATTTCTATGAAAATGTTAATCTGCAAAACGCAGGTTATCATCATCCCTTTTTTTGATTTGTTTTTGTCACTTCGGCGGTTTGCAAATAAACAACAAAAGATGTATCAGACATTATAAAGACAATAAATATTTTCTGATAATAAGAAGGTACAAAGATATTGCAATATGTTGTGAATATTTATTTGTTTGTGTTGTTGAAAAAGATAGAATTGGAGGTGCAGTCGTGAAAAAAGAAAGATAATTATTTACCTTTCAAGTAGTTTTTATTTTGAATTACTTGAAGTAAATTACACATAAAATTAATTTTCACAGTAATATAGAATTTATAAAATGAATTCTATAATCGTGAATAAAAAATAGGTAGGTCAATTATACATATTTACAACAATATTTAAAGTGGTATGTTATAAATCTATGGTCGAAAAATGTAGAACAGTCAATGAATGAAAATAAAATGCATGTTTTAAAGAAAAATAAAATATTTGCATTTTAGAATTATATAATATATATATTTCAGATTAATCAATGAATAGTTGATTTCTGTTCCACCAGATGGCGCTCTGCCTTCTGAAAAGCACATGTGCTCCTGGTCAGAATATGCCTTTTTCATTTATATATATACATATATATATAGATGGCGCGTTATTGCTTTGTATTAATTTATGCCTAAATGGCATTGTCTTTATTGTTTGCGGAAGAGCATTGCTCGATGCAAATATTTATATATAATTCTACTGTCCTATAAGCTAATGTCCATAGTTTTCTTTTGAACCATTTCTGAGATTCCACCCTTCAGTGCTGCGTATATAAGTAGAATCGTCCAACACAGTAATAGAGCTCTGAGAAGCGGTCTGGTGGATTAAATTGGCGAAACCGCTGGGAGGGTTGACCACTGATGAACCAAGCCCTCCCAATATATTCTTTTATAGCAGTAATGACTGTATAAGTTTGTATTGTGTATAAAAGAAGCATTTTTGCGTTTAAATCCTTTCATTTTATATATACATCTATAATAAAGGTTTTTTCCTAATTTTATATTTTAACTGATCAATAAGGAATCTAGGTTTTGGTTTATTTTCATAATTCTTTTATTTCTCGAACTTTCGGGCTCACATACCCTTTAACACGGTGACATCAGAAGTACAACTTCTATATATGTGAAAGAATAGTAAAAATGTGATATTGTACAGGGATAAGGTGCTTAAATTAAGAAAAAGGCATCTCCTTATCGTGCAACTAAAAGGTGCTGATGGCTTGCGCCATCTATCAGAATAAATATCAACTATTCTCGTTGATTTTTAATTATTCCATATTTGGCGAAATTTCTTGATTAATCAAAAATGGGTATTTGACCAATTCTGGAATAATTGAAAAATCAACGAGAATAGTTGATATTTATTCTGATAGATGGCACAAGCCATCAGCAACTTTCAGTTGCACGATAAAGAGATGCCTTTTTTCATAACTCTATATAATTATAACGCGCCGAATATCACACCTGGTATCTCCATGTTGAAGAACATGTGTTAGCCCAAAAGGTCGAGAAATAGAAGAATCACGAGAAGAAACCGATCTCTAGATTCTCCATCAATTTAGTTAAAATATACATCTATATAATATAGCAAAATAAAACGGAGATTGAAGAAGAGTATCTTGTGCGAATTTTATTAGCAAGCTTTCGAAAGTCCTTCTACAGGCTTTACGATGACTAAACAGAAAAAGAACAAGATGAGCATTATTAAGATAAGATATGTTTGCATGCTAGAGAAAAAAAATATATGCAAAATTATCTTATCTTATTAATATTCATCTCGTTCTTTTTCTGTTTTGTCATCGTAAAGCCTGTAGAAGGACGTCCGAAAGCTTGCTAATAAAGTTCGCACAAGATATTCCTCTTCTATCTCAGTTTTATTCTTTTATTTTAACTCGAGGAGTTTATTTTAGTCTATCAATATAATAGGTAGGATTAAATATAAAACCTACAATATAAATGAGACAAAGTTCATACTCAATACTTTTATCATTCAGTATGAGCAGTAGAAAAAATAGTATTATAAAAAAAAAAAGTTTGCGCAATAAATAGTTCACATGTCTGCAAAAAGATGGCGCCCTAAAATATTATATTTACGCAATATGAACCATGATACTCATAAAGATGATTACAAAACTTTGTTTTACATAAATATAATGATTATTCTTTCGATAAAAATATTGTTCACCTTTTTATTTAATAGACACCTTTCAAAAATAAAACGATAATCTTATATAATAAAAATATACGTTAGATGAAATTAGCTCATGATTCTGTGAAGGACGAGGAAATTTTACTAGGATTTTAACACCTAAAACCTATCTCTCCCTCAACAGGTACAAGAAACTCTTGCTCCTACTGAAAAGGGACCATTTCAGAAAGCTTGTAAAGTTTAAAATCTTAATATCTTTCATCAAAAGTTTATTTTGTTAAATTAAATTTGCATCAACGCGTTATCTTTCCAAAGAGATTGTTAATAGAATAAAAATGGAGAAATCTAAATATTATTAGAATTATTAAAAAAGAAGGGGGAAAGAATGACGCATGGTTATTTCTCCATATAGTTTCTCTTTTGACGTGACAACGTCTTAAATTAGGTTGCGGCTGGGAGTCACTTATGAAAAAGTGTAACGCCCGGTAACGTTACGATGAGTCACCGAACGAGAGTGCTGCGCGCGCAGCTGCGCGCGCAGCGCTAGAGAATTAGGCGCATTGAATCGGCGCATGCTTGTCTCTGTCTTTGTCTTTCTCGAACGTTCTTGGCGTTGGAAAAACAAGAAAGCGTCATAATACAAGTTCACACGTGTGGTTAAAGTATCGTCAGCTGTGTCTGTAGTGAAAATGTGGAGTGCTTAGATTCGTCATTTACAACAACTACAACAATAAAGGTAAATAATTGTACACTGATATTTCATTATCGTAAACTATGATTGATTGATTAATTGTTAGATTGACACAAAAGTTGAGAAACTGAGTTTATAGGTTATGTCATACTATTGATAAATGTTGATAGTGTTAAGTAAATTATTAGTTTCAAATTAATTAATTAATTAATTATCATTTTACAAATTTTAAATAGTTTCAAATTTATTTAGCAAAAATTTGAACCTTCGATCTGAATAAATGTTTTGATTTTCGAATCCTTTCATTTCATATTTCTCCTATCATCGTCCTATCCTCAACAAAATCACTCAAATAGGAATTAGTTAAGTTTAAGTTTACATGTACAATGTTTTAGTAAACAAAATATATTTCTATAGTTAAAATTTGTGCAATTCTTATTTTCATTCAATTCCTTGTTCCTATTGTGCAATTTAATTATATTCATATCAATAAATATTCTACCGTTGTCACGTAAAATCTTCGCCCGTAAAACCGACTTTACAGGCAACCATTGTTTATTTTCATTTTTTTTATTTCAGGTTTCCTTGTATATTTGTGGGTAAATGTGTATGTATTAGAAACTATTTTAGATGCGTATGATTCTTTTTGAAATTAAACAAATTTTACTGCCCTTACTGCAACGGAAAAGTTAATGGGAGGGCCTGGCTCATCAGTGGTGAATCCTCCCAGCGGTTTCACCAGTTTAATCTACCAATTTTTCTTTTTCCTTTTTCTATTTCAGGTTTCCTTGTATATTTGTGGGTAAATGTGTATATATTAGAAATTATTTTAGACGCGTAAGATTCTTTTTGAAATTAAACAATTTCTAAATGGTAGATTAAACTGGCGAAACCGCTGGGCAGGTTCACCATTGATGAGCCAGGCCCTCCAATTAATTTTTCCATTGCAACAAGGGCAGTAGAAATTGTTTGATTTCAAAAAGAATCTTACGCTTCTAAAAGAGTTTCTAATTTTTATAACATATGGCGCGCTAGTGCATCGTAATATAAATGTGTATATATGTATATGTTATATAAAAATTTATTTCATTTTAAATATATAACTTTTAGAGCAAACTACTCTGTAAAGACGACTGCCAGAGGTCACCGCTTTCCCTTTATAAACTCATTGTTGTTGTATTCCGTTGGTCGGCTCAAATCTTTTTCTACATATGTAAATATCTAATCATTTATTTTCTTCTTCAAGCCTTAAATCAGTCAATACTTTCTCAAATTATGTATTTTATATTTTATAAGCTTAATTAAAACAAACTATCAAATAATGATTTAAACAGTTTTTATTATT
>CP092869.1:78114763-78170214 GCA_030710605.1 Cordylochernes scorpioides | reverse complement strand
GGAGGTGGCATATGAGACGTCCCGAGATAAAATACTGTCTATAGTATTAAGGAATGTTAGAGAAGGCAACTGTGTGTGGAAATTCACAAGGGTGTGTGTGTGTGTGTACTGAGGGAAAACCCACTAGCTCCTTATTATAAGATCAATGAGGAATTAAGTTTGGAGTTTGATTGTTTTCAATGGCGTGAAAGAGTGGTAATTCCCCGAAAATTAAGATCTTTAATTTTAAATGACTTGCATGAAATACACATGGGGATTGTTAAAATGAAGATGATTGCCAGACGGTATTTTCTGGTGGCCAGGCATAGACAGTAACATCGAGGAGTTAACTAGAGAATGTAGAGTATGCCAAGAATCGGCAAGCATGCCCCCGGCTACCATCTCGGAATGGACTTGGCCCGAAAAACCGTGGCATCGACTTCATCTTGATCTAGCGGGTCCGTTCATGGGAAGAATGTTTTCGGTTCTCGTGGACGCATACTCAAAGTGGATAGAAATTTTTATCATCAAAGATATTACCAGAAAAACGATTATAAGTCATCTTAGAGAAATTCTCGCCAGAATTGGATTGCCCTAATATTTTGTTACAGATAACGGAAGACAGTTTGTATCCGGTGAATTCGAGCAATTTACCAAAATGAATGGTATACGGCACACTAAGACCAGTCCGTATAATCCTAGTACAAATGGTTTAGCTGAGAGATATGTAAGAGAGTTTAAAAACCTTTTGAGAAAGAATAATGGGAAGGATGATTTAGAGACGAATCTACAAAGTTTCCTATTAGCTCATAGAGCATTCCCCCAAACTGTAATAAAGGAATTCCCCGGCGGAACTGCTAATGAAGAGAAGTTTAAAAACAAGATTCTCGAATTTAATACCAAGATGAGAAATCCGCGAGAGGTATTTCATGAGGCCGTAAGAAGGCAGGAGCAGTTTACTACAGGTTTCGAGGTTTATTTCCGCAACTATGCAACTGGACCTAAACGGTAAAAAGGTACCATTTTGAAATTATTTAGCTACCGTCACTACCTTATAAGTTGCGAGGGCGTCGTGTATAAGAGGCATATCAATCAATTGCGACCTGTGAGAAAGAAACAAGTGGAGACAATAAATTTGATACTTCCTCGAACATCAGGAGAGAAGCCTGTAGGTGGAAGTCAGAAATAAAGTGAAGAGGAGGTTCCAGAGGTTACATCAGGAAACAAGGAGGAGACTGCTTCTGTGCACGTACCCTCTTGCACTCCTATACCAGGGCCTGTTGCTGTGCACGTGCCCTCTTGCACTCCTAAACCGGAGGCTGCCGCTGTGCAAGTGCCCGTCCGCAGTCCTAGACCTCAGAGAGCCAGGAAATCCCTAGACCGACTGGAGTATTATTAAGGGGGGAGATGTGTTGTGTATGTAAATAGATGAAGATTATTTGCATTCTTTAAAGTCTCATTATGTAAGAATATAGGTGTATATTAAATTGGACATTTTTTGTTGGCCAAACGAAAAGAATCTGAGGCTCTTTATTGGACACGACAAACACAACAACGGCATTCCAGAGTAAAATAAATCATCATAGATAGATAAATATTTTTCAAGTGAATTAAAATAAATATAATCGATACTGAGAGAGAGTTGAATTAAAAAAATAGAAAATTATTATTTTCGAAATATAAATAGCTGAGAGGATTCCAGCAAACCGCATCTAAAATATAAGGTTTTTTTTTTGCTACATTTTTAAATTTGCATATACCTATTTTACATATATCAGATTGTATTTAAAAATTGTTAACAATTTCTTCTAACTTTTGGCGAAATGGTGTTCTATTAATTTATCATTTGATATTATTAGGGTTCTTTCCTGGTATTCAAAAAGTAAAAATACGTGTCGTTCAGTAATATTTTTCAATTTATCAAACAATTTGGCCGCTGAATCGCTGATTCTGGTAGGGCGCCATCTAGCGAATAAAGTTGTAACTAAAATCAATTTCGAATTTTTCATTATTTGCCATAAAAAATCCCATTGCATCCTGAACACAATGGTGTTTACCGCATTGCTCTAGCGCAAATATTCGCGGAGTTATTAATTTTTAAAGTTGTGCGGGACTTTTGGATCACCCTGTACAACTCAATAACCGACTAAAAACACAATTAAAACTGAAACGATGGTTTTCTCAAACAGAAGAGAAAATCCAAAATGAATTTACAAAAATTATTGAATTTTACATAAGTGTCTTTGTTATATACAAATTCGCAAATTTCTTCGATGGGATAAAAATGATTACTTCTGTAGCTGTGAAATATCGGACATTCTATTAATAAATGTATTGAGTCTTGGTTTTCTTTTCCACAGAAACAGCTAGGATCTTAGGATTCTAGGAAATATAACAACTCTCGATATACACTCATCGTCAAAACTTATGAGGTGAGAGGTCCTCAATGTTTCTGGTTATCTCGAATGTCTTCAATAAAGGTCACTGTGTATCAAATATCTTCAAGAGCTATTGTCTGAAACCCGATAACACGATAAACATCCTAAAAGGTACAAATACCTCAAGTTTTGTTCATGAAAGTATATTCTTGAGAAACTTTCAAAGGTCGCATAGCGTTTTAACCTTACAAGAAATAATCGGCGAAAAAAATATATAAACAGAAAGAATTTGGGAGTAAAAAAGATTAACCTTTTTCTTACCTTCAACTGGTGTATATTGCAATAAACGCTTGCATAAAGATCTTATATATATATATATATGTTATGAATATTTTGTGTTGTTGTTAGATTAGGCTTGATAAGACAAAGGATCGATAAGATAAAGGGTTGAGGTGCAGTCGTGATAAAAAAAAGATAAATATTTTCCGTCAAGTAGCTTTTATTTTCAATTACTTGAGGAAAGATTACACATTAATTAGTTTTCACATTATATAGAATTTATAAATTAATCCTATATTAGTGATTTAAAAGGATTGATTGGTTAACTACGCATATTTACAACAAAATTATACAACGAAACTAAACAACTAAACTAAAAGTCTTTCTAAAAACGATGATAACAAAAATAAAAATATCAATGAATAAAATAAAATATATATTTTTTAAAATATAGAAATATTTGAGGTTTTTAGATTATATAATATTTTTTGATTATATAATATTTCCCCCCTGTGAAAAGATTATAAAAAATTAAAATTTTAAAATAAAATTGGTAATTAAAAATAATTAATTAAACGAAATCAATAAATCTTTAGAAATAATTAAAATGAAACAATAAAAATCAATACGCACATTTTTTCAAAATAAACAAAAGAAAGTTTGTTTACAAATAAAATATACAATTATGAAATTATAATAAAAGTATATATAAGAAATATTAATGAGTGAAATATATCAAAATGTATATGAAGCAAAAAGGTATTTAAAATTTGAATAATTATGACATTATGGTAGTTACACTTCAAAGTATCAAAAGCAGTAGAAAATGTTATTTTTACATGGTTGAGTAATGAAACGCTAATAGATATATGGAGTGACATTAAGTTATTTGTGAAGGCTTAAGAATTGGTGCTGATATTTGTTCTTCATTGTCCATGTCCAAAATATGGCCTTCCTGTAAAAAACATGGTTTATCATCAATATCTATTAACTTTGTGTTAGAATTTTGGTTTACTATAAAGTCATTTTCTATGTTAGTGCTATAGTGAAGTAGAAAATCTGCTCCTGGGTAAAATAATTTAAGCTTATTAGAGTGTATAATTTCTGTTTGTTTTCTTTGGGGCAAATTGGGTTTATTAATTTCATATGTGACTGGAGAAAGTTGTTTTAAAATAGTAAATGGGCCTATATACCTTTGTGTTAATTTACCAGTGTTTGGATAAATAAAGGTTTTTACTAATACCTGATCTCCTTCTTTAAAAATGGGTTCTGGGTGTTTAATATCATAAAGTTGTTTGCTGTGTTCATGGGATTTTATGGTTCTTTCAATGGCTAATTTTCTTGCTTTTTCAATTGGTGTATGTGTTACTGTGTCATGTTCTATATACTGTGGTTGTATTCCATAATATAAGAATTTAGGTGTAAAGCCTGTTGTGGTATGTACTGTTTCATTATAGCTTTCAGTAATTTTAGGAATATATTTTGTCCAAGGAATCTTTAAATTAGCATTATATTCACATCTTAACCTATTAATGATAGTGGAATTTAGTCTTTCTACTTTTGCATTTGTTTCTGGATGATGGGAACTGGTGAGTAGATGCTTAACATTATTTCTTTCTAAAAAGTGTTTAAATTTTCTGCTAAGAAAAGCTGCATTTCTGTCAGTTATTAATATTTCAGGCTTATTAATTTGGAATAAATTTCTTAGACAAGTTATATAAGAATCAGTTGATACAGATTTTGTTGGAAAAGCCCAAAGGAATCTACTATGGTGATCTACTATCATATGGATACTGTGTCTTGTTGTCCCATAATTATGTAACCCGCCCAATGTATCTAAAGAAAAAATGTGATTTGGGTGTGTTGCTATTGGCATCTGTTGTAGTGGTCCATAAACAATCCTGTTATCCCTAGACTTGTTAAACTGGCAAGTTTCACAATGTTTGGTGTAATTAGCAATATCCCTAGTCATATGTGGCCAATAATAGTGTGGAGAAATTATTTTAGTCATTTGAGTTGTTCCAATATGTCCATGCTTTGTATGTACTTTGCTTAATAATTTGTGTCTCAGTGTCTGTGGTACATAAGCTCTTTTAAAACCCTTTCTATTTATATTGTAGAGGTCATTTTGAATTTTAATTTTAGCACTACTAATTTGTTCAGTTGATTGGTGTTCTTTTAACTCATTATATGTTAGGTAAATGTCCTATATTGACAGCATGTCTGCTTCTATATTATTTAATCCTTTAATATGTTTTATGTCAAAGCTATATTGAGATAGGATTAAGGACCATCTAAATAATCTACCTTGTGGGTTTTTTACATTTTTGATCCATTTTAAAGGTAAGTGATCAGTGTGCAATGTAAAATGTATGTTGTGAAGATATGTATGAAATCTTTGTACTGAATTAATGATAGCTAATGTTTCAATTTCTGAGGCAGTATAATTCTGTTCATATGGGTGAAGTTTTCTTGAAAGATAACCTATGGGGTGTAAAATGCCTTGTTCATCTGGTTGTTTAAGAACTCCTGCTACTCCTAGACTTGACGCGTCTGTGAATAAATGACATGGTTTTGATGGGTCATAAATATATAGTACAGGCTGTGATATGAGTGAATTTTTAAGTGTTTGGAAGGTTTGTTCATGTTTCGCACTCCATAGCCAAGGAGCATTTTTTACCAAAAGTTCATTCAAAGGTGCCCTAATTTGCGCATAATGGGGAATAAATTTATTATAAATATTTATGGTGCCTAAAAATCTCTGTAAGGTTTTAATATTATATGGTCTATTTAATTTTAAAATTGCTTCAATATTTGTGTTATTTGGTGTATATTTTCCTGAGTTAATAGTGTATCCTAAGAATTGTATTTCTTTTTGTAAAAATTTGCATTTATTGAGATTCAGCTTTATATCCTCTTGTTCGAATATACCTAATATGTCATCTAAATGTTTAATGTGTTCTTCATAAGTTTTGGAGTGTATAATAATATCATCAAAATAATTTAAGGCATAGTGTATATTATGTTTAGTGAAAACTGACTTCATAATCCTTTCAAATTGTGAAGGTGCATTTTTTAGACCATATGGAAGTCTGTTCCATTCATAACATCCTAATTGTGTTACAAAGGAGGTTTTATGTCTATCTTTTTCATCTATGGGTATATGCCAGTATGCATTTTTAACATCTAGAATAGTATATATTTTTGACTGTGATAACCTATCTATAATTTGTTCTATAAGTGGAATTGGGGTATGTTCTGGAACTGTTTTTTGATTAAGTTTCCTATAATCTATACAGAGTCTTGTGGGGTGATTTGGGGCATCAGATTTCTTATTCACTAATAATGCAGGAGAACTATAGGGGCTAGATGAGGGTCTAATACTATCATATTTTAATAATTCAGTTATTTGTTTTTGTATTTCAGCATTATTGTAAAAAGATGTCCTATATGGCTTTTGTGCTATGGGAATATTATCTAAAAGAGATATGCAAATTGGGTTAGCCTTTATGTGTCCTATATCAAAATTGTGCTTAGAGAAAACATTCTTATATTTATGCAATATATCTGAAATTGTTTGATTAGAGAAATTTGGATTAATATCTACTTTACTAAGGTCTAAATAGGAATTATAATTTGTTATAGAGCCCGGTTGTCTCATACTGTGAAATGGGTTAGAATCAGTAATGGGATTTGAATTAGGATCTATAAGTTTAACATTTGTAGTTGGTATATCAAAAGAATTGAAATTACACAATGGGTTAATCTTTAAAAGAGATGAAATTTTAACATAGTATGGGTCTGGAATACATAGGGTAGTGGCATATGACTTCTGATTATCAGTTTTTGGATTAAAAGAATACAAGAATTTATAATTTTGGAAAAGAAGGTTTTTTGAGAAATCTATTTGTAACTTAAATAAATAAAATGTTGGTAAACCTAAAATAAGATATTCTATTGGACTATCACAAACAAACATTTCTTGATACCTTGTAATTTTACCTAAGCTAAGCCTAACCAATATTTTGTATAATGGGTAAGTAAATCCTTCTACCTGACCTATTCTTTCTTTTGGGGAATTATCTAAAATTTTATAATAAATATGGTTTAAGTATTTTAAAGGGATAATAGATATGGATGATGCAGTATCAAGTACACAGGGTAAAGATATTTGATTTATAAATACAGAAAATAATAATAATGTTCTACCTGGGTTGATGCGCTTCGGATGATTATTGTTCTTAAGTGGGCAGTCTCTATGGAAATGGATCTGGTTGGGTAGCTGGTGAGATGCACATATCTTGCAGGGGTATGGAGGTAGGTTTATGGGTTTGTGGGGTTCTTGCTGGTGGTGAGTTGCTGCTGCTGTCCTGGGAAAAGGCTGGTATTGATGAGCTTTGGAGGAGTTGGAGTTAAATCTTTTTACTGGAGTGCTTGTACTGGTAGAGGGTTGTTGGGGTTCTTCTTCTTTATTTGTTGATAATTTTAATTGAGTTGTGATTTTATACCATTCTGAAGGTTCTTGTATTCTTGCAGCTATTATATATTTTTTTAGGTGATCTGGCATTCCATCTGTAAGTGCTTCTAGTAAAAGTGTTTTTTCAAGATTAAGTTTATTGGCTAAGGCAGATTTTTCTTTAAAATATTGTTCAAGATCATTATTATCATTATATTTTAAATTTAGAAACCTACTAAATAAATTTGAATCATTTATTGTAAAATATGATGTTAATTTTTGTTCTATTTCCCCCCAATTATATATATCTTGTAATTCTTCTATGTAATAACTGAATGCTTCTCCCTCGAGATAATTTGAAATATTATTTTGTTTAAAATCTTCATCAAGATGCTTCTGTAAACATTTTTTGTTAAAGAATTTGAGCCAAGATATTATGTTTAAATTTTGACCATTAAATTTCGGTATTTCTATAGTATTTGGATTTGGCGTCATGGCGTGTTCTACAATCCTTTGTTTGCGAGACATTTTGTAAAAATAGTTTTATAAAATTTGAATAATTTATAGAGCAATTGGGTTGAAAATTCAGGTAATCCTGTCGACTTATTGTTATGAATATTTTGTGTTGTTGTTAGATTAGGCTTGATAAGACAAAGGATCGATAAGATAAAGGGTTGAGGTGCAGTCGTGATAAAAAAAAGATAAATATTTACCGTCAAGTAGCTTTTATTTTCAATTACTTGAGGAAAGATTACACATTAATTAGTTTTCACATTATATAGAATTTATAAATTAATCCTATATTAGTGATTTAAAAGGATTGATTGGTTAACTACGCATATTTACAACAAAATTATACAACGAAACTAAACAACTAAACTAAAAGTCTTTCTAAAAACGATGATAACAAAAATAAAAATATCAATGAATAAAATAAAATATATATTTTTTAAAATATGGAAATATTTGAGGTTTTTAGATTATATAATATTTTTAGATTATATAATATATATATACCGCGACAATGTTTTGTATAGATTATATACAATATAACCAACAATATGTAAAAGATGTTCCTGAGAGTGTATATGCAAATATAAAGTACATATGTTTACAAGCGAAAAATCAAAATTCACAAATGAGACAAAAGTCCAATAAAGAACAAAACAGCTGCCTCAACTTTGTATGTACATGATATTAAACTGTGATATTACCTAAATTGTCAGTAAGATATATTTCCTGTTTATGCTTTCACCCTTGCATTTTTATCTTAATATATATAAAGTAATTTAATAGCCCTCTATCGTTAAATTAAATGTTTATAGCATGACAACACAGTAGTTTTTTATAACGAGAATGTAACATGGACCTACCTGAATATTTACCATCCAGAATTAAGACAAAGTACAGACTAATTAGGATGCTGAGATTCACCAAACATTCCTCGTGTCGAAAGTTGATTGGGCGCAGCGTTCATCCATTTCTGCCACGATCGGCTCATTAGAGGCGACTTAAAAAGTTGACAAGACAGATGGGGACATGTGAGGAACTTCCCTCAGGAATATCGGCGCGTGTTATGGCTAAAAAAGTTTCATTACGGCGGATGACCGTTCACATCACTCACCACGACAGGGACCGGGGTTAATTAGTCCAGACATTGGATTAATTGTGGTCCCCGGAGTCTTCTGTGGTCCATGTTTCTCGACCTGTTTTCTTTAGTTCCTTTCCTGGACCTTTTTCCTCACAGAAAGGATATACAAACTGTATTTTTGAACGAGATATCCACACACCTACAACTTTATTTTAAAGAGATATGTAATTCCTTTTTTTCACACACATGACGTGTTCTTAACATAAAAAATAATATATTATGACCATTAAAATCGGTCCCCTACTTATATCTTTAATAATATTAACAGATCTATTTGATAACCTTTTTCGTAGAATATAATGAAACTGAAGCCGCTTCTCAATAAATAAAGAACCATAGCAGTAAACGATGGTATACAGGTTGGTGTTTTTCTATATTTTACGAAGCTGGTGTTGTGGGTCTCTTTTTATCATTACATGTGTTCAACATATATGAAATGATATACAAAATACAATATTTATGCCTTTTTGAATGTCTGATTTCTCCTCTTTTGCTTATTTTTCTTATGAAAATCTTCCTCCGCAAAATAGAATATATATGCGAACCTAAGGTATAGGTCCTTTCACATCACCAGTTAAAATATAGTTTCGGCAAATTCGACCGATTTCATTAAACACTTTTATCAAACACCATTCTAGATTTTTTATCACCATATATTTTATGTTATGTTTTGTACATAAATAGGTGTAATCAATATGGTTCCTCTCAAATATTATTTCTTTACAATGTGTTAACTGCTCCTTTACTGATGACGGTCATAGGCAAAACTATGGAATACAGGTTGCGTTTGTTCGAAATTTCAATTTTCTTGTTGTTTTTCATTACTCTTTAACTCATAATCTACACGAATACCATTTGGAATATGAATACTATTCTTCCAAAATCTTGCATTGTCGGTTGGTTCAGTGCAGTCTTATCGGTAAGTCTATAAATGGTAAAAAATTAAGCTCCATTTTGATAGCTGTTATAGTAAATAATATAGGTAGTTATATAGAAATAGTGTATTATATATAATTTTACTAAAGTATATTTGAAAGTGTTCAATTGTTTGAACGAGCATAGCAACACAATTGGCTAATTATTTTAAATAAAATAAACTATCGAAGACTGCCCTGGACACAGTTGATAAGCTTGACACTACAATATTGAAATGTTTTAAATTATAAAATGACTGAATTCCAAGCAAGGATGAATTTTTCAAATTAAGTTTAATTTATAATTTGACACAGCTTTTGAGCTTCACTCTTTTCAAGAAGGCCGAAGAAAATGGTCAAAGAAACGACGAAGGATCAAAATGTAGCTGCTGTTTTGGAAGATGCTCATTACAATGGCTGATGGATTTGAATAAGAAGAGCATCGTAGCTTCAAGATCTGTATGTTCATTTTATAAGTCGCACAAAAGAAAAGGCTCAAGTAATTGATCAATTCTGCATCATTAGATCGAGATCTTCCAAGTAGTTTTTAAAGCTGCACGCTGTAAATAGTAAATGAATTAATTAGAATTTCACCTCGTCTACAAGATCTTGTCGATGAATTTAGAAGCTGAATGGTATCATAGCTCAATGCCTTCATCAAAGCGGCACAATGATTGCATGATTTGGCTGGTGGTTTTCGAGGCCTCTTGTTCAGAAGGATCAAGACATTTCTCTAGAAAGAATCACGGCTGCAAGATCGGGTCGGTCATATTAGGGTCTGTGCGTTGCTATAGCTAAAGGAATCTATCAAGAAAGTTCAATGCCTTAAAGAACTGATAGCTCATTTTAAAGATTACATGTTGCAAATGTCAAAGAAAATTATCAAAACAGGAACACGGCTTTAATATCTGGCTATAAAGACCCTACGTTTCAAAACCTCAAGAAATTGATCAGGGCGGTACAGTACATATACACGGTAAGTGCAATATCTGGACGGTGGTTTTCAAATCTGCACTTTGCAAAGGCTAAGAAATATGATCAGAATAGGACTACGTCTGCAATATCCGATCGATGATTTTAAAAGCCACGCGTAACGAAGGTTGAATGAAGTGATCAAGGAAGCATAAGCGTACAAGATATGGACGCTCCTTTAGAGGCTCTGCGTTGCAAAATATCAGGAAATTAATCATGGCGGCACCACAGATGAAATAATTGGAGTTTATTTAGAGGTCGAACGTTAGGAAGGCTCAAAGAGTTTATCAGGACGGCACGACGGTTGCAACATTTGTACGTTATTTTTAGAGGCCGCATGTTGCGAGGGCTTGAAGAATTGAACAGAGACGAACCTTGTCTGCAAGGTGTCTTTTAGTTTTAGAAGCTAGATGTTTCAAAGGCTCAAAGAGTTGAACAGGTCGACACGACCGGCTGCAAATATTACCGTTAGTTTTAGAGACAGAACTTTGCGAATTCTCAAAGATTTGATCAAGATCTAGCCGCTGGTTCAGAGGCCGCACATTATTAAAGCTGAAGAATTTAATCAGGAAGGCATCACAGCTGAAAGATCTGCTATATATGTCAATTGTGAGTGTGCGTGTTATCCAATAACTTATCTCAATCATAGATGTCCTCTTGGCGTATTTCAACATAAAAACTATCTTTGTCACCATTTGAAATAATAGTTTTATGTTGAAATATCCGTATATTATATCCGTGTGTGTTTATTCACCATTTTTATCATGGTGAAATATAAAACTATCGAAATATGATTAATTTATTTCTCAACACATATTGAAAAACACCACTTTAAGGGAGTATTGTTGATTTTTATTCAAAAGGGAGAAAACTCTTGAGCCACGAGCTCTTGAATGGGTCAATCTTTCAATGTGAGATCCAAGAGGTTGTAGGTCTTTTGCATATACAAAAAAGGAAAGATAACTTCATATTATATTTGAATATTTTGGTACTGAAATCTCTCTAGATTCTTATACCAATGGGAAATTGTGAAATAAAGTTAAGATTTATACTGTAGAAGAACACTACAAATATTTATTATTATATGCAAATAAATTGAATTGTGACCTAAATAACGTTAAATTAAACATCACTTGAAAAAGAAAAGTATGAGGTCTTTAGCTGCTATTACATATATATATATAACAATGAAATTTGTTATCTGTCAGAGAGTAACAAAAATGTGTATTATAATATATAAAATATTATTATTAAGTTTATAGTATATATATGAAAAATAGGAAATTAGAAAAAAGTCAGGTGTTGATATATTCAAAACAAAAAAGGTATATCCTGACTACTCACAATAGTATTCAAGAGGGCAGAGCGCCATCTAGTGGAGTAAATTTCAACTAAATGTTGATTTAACTTGATCTATGAAATGTTTGATAGATATTTAATAGATTAAAATGGCGAAACTTCTGATATAATTCATTATTGTGTTGAGCAAAAAGAACTCTTTCAATATTTTTCATCACTGTAAGGACAGTAGAATTCTGTTTTATATGTAAAGAAACGTTCGTGATATATTCAGTTCATTTTTTATATATATAGATGGCGCATTTTTCCCTAATAATTAATTATCATTTTTTAATTTGTTTATTGTTTTAGACTACGTGACAAGTGTATATAATACAAGATATATTAATAAAAAGATGCAGTTGTTATGACTTTCATTACTCTCCAGTTATTCTGAAGATAGAGGTTGCCTGTCCGGCATTCATATTTATATGAAAAATAGACACTTCGGCCAGTTAGAGTTTTTTATTTTATCAACGTTTCAACAAAAATCTTTTAGCTTCGTCAGAAGAAGTAAATAAAAATAAAGCATTTGGCGAGGCGTTAAAAATGTTCTGATGTTGCAAGGGCGTTTTCACGTGATTTTTTTTCGAATTTAGTACAACATCTAAAGCACGAGTCAAAAACAAATATTGAAAGCGTCTCCAGTTATTGTTAAAAATAGCTTGATTAAAAGTTTAAAAAACACAATTTTTATCAAATCTCTTTTCCTACATTCAATCCTATATATAATTTAACATACACATATTGAAAAGTTCAATCAATACACCCTAACTAACAGATTCTCTATCTGAAAATAATTAAAATGTACATAATGGGGTCAAAAGAGAATAAAAAAGGGAAACAAAAGATAAAACTGCGAACAAAAGATTTAAAATTATTGCTCTCTACACAAAAACAAAAAAAAAAAAGTTGACACCAACCGCAAGTGAATAAAATTGGTTAGATCATTAAAGTTTCTAATTAAATATTTTAAAGGCTCGAAATTTAAATATTTATTTTAATTTAGGCAGTACAAGCTTATGTAAATACAGTTTAAATAACGCCCTATATTAATTTGAGCTTGGCCCACGACCATTATTTTTATTAAGTGCATCATAATAAAAACAAAACGTACAGCTAACCCCCCTATCTGAGACACCCCTTGGGAAATCTCTACTGTTACCTACCAACGCCATTTTTTTGCTCAATTAAAAAATCGACTATTAAATTCTATCTATATTCTTTACATTCATTTTTTTATTATATACTACATTCAAATTTTAAAAAAATGTTTTGATTATATTTATATATATTAATAATAATATTTGATATTTTATAATCAATTTTATAACCATATTTCATCATGTATTTAACAAAAATAATGCTATTTTATTTTACATGAATGTTATTAAATATCTTAAAATGATAAATTGTGTTTAGACGTTGTGCATCTCTTTTGAATATATAAAACGTTATAGAATATTTTAAAGGTATATAAAAGTAAATTTTTAGGTAAACTTAATTTATTTTATGATACTGAATTTAGAACTGTGTGTTTATCTTTAGTCAAAATATTTTAAAACGAATATAAAATTTATAGAAAAATAATAAATTTTAAAATTTAATAATTTATAGCACATATTTTCTCTCTCTCTATCTGTATATCTATAAAATTAATTTAAATTTATTTTACTAGGCTTTGTATTATTTTTGAAATTGCTTAGTTCCTATTTGTTGTTAATTTTCGATTGAAGAGTTGGAGCATTTCGATATAAAATATATTTATTGGCTTATATACTTAGCACAAAATTATAAAAGTAAGAAATTATTAAATGCAAAAGATTATATATATAAATACAAAAGGTTATTTAAAAATTAAAGATCATCCTTTGTTCTTCATGTCAAAAACATTATTCTTTGTTCTTCATGATTTTTATTGATGTTTCTTTTTTCACAGACATTATATCTTCACTATTTCTATAATATGATTTGATTTTTGTTTTTCGATTATTGTAAAATAATTATTTCAGATATATTTTTTGTGTTCAGAAGTATTGTTGTAATTAAAAATAATATAAATGGGTATTTTTATAGGATGAATATGTTACATCAACTACACACACAATGAATTTTATTTTTTTTTACAAATGATTCGATAGCCGTATTTGATGTTTATCACATAAATCACTATCTTCATATTTGTAAATATTTTTAAGCGATTAACATTAATATTTTGTTGAGGTTCACAGAGCGGCATAATATTGGCTAAAATATATACCTGTGTGTGAGTTTGTACTTTGTCTGAGTTGTGTTAATGTGTTTTATTGTGTTTGTTATAGCTTTAATGTGTGTGGTATGTGTATCGTGTGTGAGTTTGTACTTTGTGTGGGCTGTGTTTGTGTTATATCGTTGGTTAGAGCTTCAATATGTGTGGCAATTGACAATTAATTATTTATCGTGTGTAAGTTTGTACTTTGTGTTTGATTGTGTTTGTGTTTTATATTGTGTGGGTTATAGCTTTAATGTGTTTTGTATGTGTATTGTGTATGGGTTTGTACTTGTGTGGGTTGTTTTTGTGTGCTATATAGTGGGTTAGAGCTTTAATATGTGTGTTGCATGTGTATTGTGTGTAAGTTTGTAATTTGTGTTTGATGTGTTTGTGTTTTATATTGTGTGGGTTATAGCTTTAATGTGTGTTGTATGTGTATTGTGTATGGGTTTGTACTTGTGTGGGTTTTGTTTGTGTGCTATATAGTGGGTTAGAGCTTTAATGCGTGTTGTATGTGTATTGTGTGTGAGTTTTATTTTGTGTGGGTTGTGTTTGTGTGTTATATTGTGTGATTTATAGCTTCAATATGTGTTTTCTATGTAAATTGTGTGTTTTTGTTGGGATCTAGGTAAAATTTGTGTTTTCTGTTGGGCGGGTTGTGGGAGTTATGTGTGTGTGTTTTTGGTTTGTTCTGGGTGTGTTATAGTTATCATGTGTGGTTTTCTATGTTCTGTGCTGTATGCGTGTTTTATGTTGACCGTGTATCTACTGTAGGTGCTATTCTTATGTTGGTAGAATGTGTACAGTAGGTGGTTTGCGTGTTATCTTAGGTGTTTTGGGGTGCTTTCTGTGTATTTTATTCTGTGTTGTAGGTGTGTTTTGTATTAGCTTTGTGGTTAATTTAACATATTTTCCCAAAATAATTTTCCCTTTTTCTTCGAATATTGTATATATATAGTAACAATATTCCCTGCGTCATCTATAAATAGGCATTTATAAGCAAATGTGTAAGTGTATACCACGGAATATAATGAAGAAATCCTGCAAAAGGAAAGAAAAGAACTTAGGTAGAACGGCCATGTTGGATAAGAAATCGCCACTTCTTCCTTTTTCCCATAAGATTAGCTTCGCGGAGTCAACGCACGTCGTTGTCGTCTTGATTTCTGCACCTTTTTTTTCTCGTTGCATCAACAGGGTCGATGCCCTTAGTCCAAATCACCTATAAAATCTGGCGTTAGACAGGAAGAGGTAGAGAGTGTCCAGATTCAGTCGGAGGTGCCGCTTGCATAATAGTCCTCGTCATCCATCCTAGGTCAATTTTACTCAGCTCATTTCTTCTCTGCCCTTTGTTTCAAATCCTTACTTCCTTGTCGTCCTCTTGGCTGTACAATTGCATCCTTCCATCTACTCGTCCACAAGCCACGACTGCCTTGCACACCTACCTGTGCCTGAAGTTTGTGCGAGCAGGAACCAGCAACACCAGTTTGAGTCCTGCTTACAAATACTAGAGGAGTCGATAGCACTTCGAAGAGGTTCCTATCTGACCCGAATATTATATATACCCGTAAATACCCATTTCTTGATTTTTCAAGAAGCCTCTGTGACCAAAAATATTTTTGGACTCAGTAGTACAGCCTGCTCCACGCTGACGAGCGCCAACAGCGCGAAACGCGTTCGTGGATGGCTTTTCTTGATTTATCAAGAAATTGGGTTGGCCAAATATCACGAAACAAGTTAAATAAACCTTTAGTTTTTTTTTGTTCCACTAGATGGCACTCTGCCATCTAAAAAGCACATGTGCTTCTGGTCAGGATATACCTTCATTATTTTTAATACAAGTAACTTACTTGTATCAATACCTGACCTTATTTTTTCTATTGTTTTCTCATATATATGTTATATAAAATTATTATTTTATTTTAAAAATATATTTCATAGATACAAATATTCTGTTAAATCGACCACCAGAGGTCGCGCTTTGCATATAAAAACTCGTTGTTGTTCTTCCCCGTTGGTCGGCTCAAATCTTTGTACATTATGTAAATAATATTTTGTTTACCTTGTTCTACTCGCCTTAAGCCAGTCGGTACTTTAATCAAATTATGTTTTTCATATATATCACTTAGCTCAATTAAAGAAGCCTCTTATCAAGACTATTATTATTATTGCCACGACTGCATCACCAATATCATTTAGTACTAAAAATAACCAGCAAATAACTCCATAGCATTATCCTCAACATGATCTAAATTCAAGCAGAAAATCTCTTTTTTTTTTAATTTATAAGATATTCTATATACAGTTACGAGCGTCATTCCTCATCTCCTAATCAATCAACTCTGTCACCGTTTGCTTTTTTTTTTGGAATGGCGCCCTCCTATTGGTTGGCTACGATCACGCCACCTTTGCCCCCCCCCCCCCCCCCCCCCCCATCATGCCTCCCCCACTCGCTTTTTCGTTTTTGTAACTATTGTGTTGGAGCGGGTCGCTCCTTAAATAAATGCATATATTAGTTAATAACTAAATGGAATCCTCTCTTTCTTTTTCCCAGTATAAGACGCCTACGGAAGCCAACAGTACATAGACAGATAAAGCACATAGGCTATAGTTATTAACTAATATATGCATTTATTTAAGGCGCCAATTTATAATTGTAACAAATAGTATTTGAATAAAAACATTCAATCGAGTAAAACACGAGCGTTGCCCGGATCATTCGGCTAGTATATATATATATGAGGGAGAGGGAAGAAAAAATTCCTTGGTCAAAACAATCCTGGGTGACCATTAGTCAAGCCTTCTAAAAACAAACATTTCCGTGAGCTCCCTGTCTCCCCCCGTTCCCCCTGGGGGATATTTTATCCTGCTTAAAAAAGTTTATAATCACCTGGATTTTCAGATCAAGAGACATTTCGCACCGAGGTGGTCAGGACACCAGTTGTTCCCAGGGTGGTCTTGGAACCTTTTCTTTCCCCTCTTTGACCTATTCCTAACGGGGTTTTGCTCTCGAATCCTGCTTCTTATGTGCGTTCTTATCACTTGCCACATACCTATCACGATTGCTATCAAATTACTATATATATATATGATAGAAATGATTAAATGCAAACGATTGTATATCTCAATAAAATATATTATCTAAGAATTAAAGATCCTCCTTTGTTCTCTTAAAGCCAAAACATTATTTCTGATTATATTTATTGATGTTCCTTTTTTCACACAGACATTATGCCTTCAATATCCTCCCTGTCATCAAAAATGGTCATCATTCAGCTTAATTTCAATGATCTGTAGATGGTTATTTAACACAGTGACGGTCAGGTTCTTTGCCATGATGTTTGCAGGATTATCTTTTAAGGTGATGTATTTGAGAGTAATGCGATGTCATCATTGAAACCATCTTTAATATAATGGTATTTTCTGTTGATATGTCTTCTTCTATTGGAGTGCATAGAAGTATTGATCCAATTTATCAATGATTAGGAGTCAGTGTTGATCTCAATTGGTTGTTCAATCAGCTGATCTTGTCCAAGTTCCTCCAATAACCTTGTACACCATTTTCCATCACAAATTCCATCACAAAGTTAGAAAAGTTCAGCTTCCATTGTAGATGGTGCAGTCATCCTTTGTTTTCCACTTTTCCAAATAATTGGAGTGTTTCCAATTTATATCGAATATCCTCCAAATTATCCTGAGTCCTGAGTGGTGTTCCAGCTGGCATCAGATATTATGTTCAGTTTTCCTGGTTCTGAATCAATTTTAAAGAAAATATATGTTGTTCCATTTAGGTATCTGAAGATTCAATTTATACCTTCCCAGTGGATTTCTCTTGGATCATTAGAGTATTGAGATAGAGTTTCAATATAAAACTTATATCAAGACTTATTCCAGTTGATAAATACATTAATGAACTTCTTGATATTCTTTTTGGCATATTATTTTCTCATTTTGATAATCTAAAAAGTTTTCACCAAGGCTACCTGGTGTCTTAACCAGTTTTACTATCCAGCATGTTGAAATTTCTCCAAATATTATATATAAATATATTCCTTTTGAGAGATAGTAAAGGCTCACATTTACTTTCATTAATATTTATTATTATCGATTTTAATATATTTACTTATAATATGGCCTAATTTACGCTCGAGAGTTAACCTAAATACTTCATTTAATTTCGTTTGATATTGTAAATAGTTTGAGAAGTTGTTTTATTTACTATTTATGCTTAAAATAACAAGTTTTATCGAAAGATTTCTTGCATAAATTCAATATTGAATAAGAAGAAACAATTTAACCAACAACCATTCTTTCATTTTTTAGGTATATTACTTGATAGCCTTTTTGGCATTATAATAAAACTAGCCGAATGGTCCGGGCAACGCCCGGGTTTTACCCGATTAAATGCTTTAATTCAAATACTATTCGTTACTATTATAAATTGGCGCCGTGGATGTCATTCTTGTATAATATATAAATTAGTTTTAAAAATTGTTTTAAAAAAAAGAAAAAAAAATGCATCGGCCGGGAATCGAACCCGGGCCGCCCGCGTGGCAGGCGAGCATTTTACCACTGAACTACCGATGCTTATAAGAAATGGCCATATTTGGGTATTTATTCCATTCACAAAAGCAAACGGCGACAGATTTAAGAATTGATTGATGACTCTCTGATACTTGTATAATTTAATTATATTTGCTATCAATAGTTACCCAGGAATTATTTTAATAAGAAAATTATATTTTGACAAAGAGTTTTTTATTTGAGGTATTGCAAACTCTTTAGAGCAAATTTTGATCTTCAACGGCCAAATAAAATTATATATAGGACAACAAAATGATATTTGTGTAAATTTAAATGAAAAGAAATGCCAGTGCACCTACAAATAATATTTTTTTCATTCAATTCAGGGAGGTTGGTGGAAGGTTGGTCTAAACCATTGGTTTACGACCGCTACGACCCGGGTTTGATTCCCGCATGGGCACTTTTTCTGATTTAAAAAAATGCTCCAATGACTCCCGATTCTTGCAAAAGTACAACCTCACCAGCGAGTGAATGTAACCAAACGGGGCTCTGGCACATTTGTAAGTGCAAAGTCGAACGTGTGTAGATATGTGGTGCACTTACAGTAAAGGCAGTCGCCTACTTCTACCCACCATGGTTATCATGGCCTATGAAACGTGTACTAGGGATAAGCAAAAAAATAATTTGTAAAAATATCATTTTGTATATTCATTTGGCTTTTGAAAAGCAATTGTTTATCACGTTACAAGCCGAGAATATGAGTCATTTCTCAAAACATATGTAAATTATAAAACAACACTTGAAGTTATACCGCATGAGTTTCTTTTCAATGAAAAATCAAAATTTATTTTAAGGTGAAATATCGACTATTTCTAACCTTTTTGGATGAGGTATGAAAGAGTGAATTGTGTTGTTTTACAATCACAAGCCGCAATGTATTATATACATATGTAAATTAGTTGGTAAGGTACCAATGTACTATTCAAATTAGAAGTTATTTACATTTTCAACATATTTGACAATATTATTGATAACTCGAATACCTTACAATACCTCAAATTAAAAGAAACCTTTTGCTAGAACCCTAATATTCCTATTCAGAAAATAATATATGACAATATTAATCGGAAGTTTCAGTAAGTTATCATAGAAAGAGTCATAGAGAGTCTAAAGGAATGCTGAAGATAATCAAGACAAAGTCAGAGTGGAGAGGCTATGTCCCCATCAATAATTAGTTTACCAAACGCCGAAGGCAATGTACAAATCACACCGCAAAGACAACGTCCCTTTCATTGACACATACACACAAAAAAAGAACTTTGAAGAAAAAAGATTTTTTTTCCACAGAGAGTAAAATCAAAGATTTCAAGGGGGGAAAAACGAACTAAAAGAAAAACAATTCCTGGGAGCTCACAGTGTGTGAAATCAGGCGTAAGTGTAAAGATTCATTCGCGTGAAAAAATAGTCCTTAGGGGATGTCATTATCCTAACAAACTGCAAGGGGATGACTTCCAGGCTATAAAACTTCTGAGAGAAAAAAAAATATCAAAAAGTTTTATGTTATTAAATTGTGGAAATATTTTAAAAGTACGGCAACTTTTGGGAAACTATTTTAACACATGTTTTATACAAGTATTGTTTACATATGTGTTATAACATATAAAGAGTAATATTTGTATATTCATTTATATTATTAAATAACTAATTCATTTAGTCGTACTGTATTGAAAACGAGAAGTTCGTTTGGGTTTTTATTGAAATATGTAAATAGTCATAAATGTTGAGTGTGCATGTATTATTATTACGGTCTCAATTCGCAACTTTGTTTACTTTTTATTTCAAATTATTCAATATTTTTTTTTATAAAAAGAGTTTGTAGAAATTATCTTATCTCTATATTCGATATATTATGTTTTACCATTTACAAAAAGGTTGTGATGCAGCACAGTCATTTCCAGATTGCAACGAACCTTTTGGGGAAGGATAGAATCAGCAAATGCCAAGTTGACATCAAATGAAACAAACCTCGCAGATAAAGAAGTGACAAATTGATATTGTCAAATTTTGACGGACAGGCATTTTTGCAGTTATGGAAGAAAACCATAGCTTTAAAACGCGAATGTTGAATAAAGATATCAATATATGCAATTTTTTTCGAACATCATTCGTCGTCTAAAAAAAAGATAAAAACACTAAATGAATAGTATGAAATAGTTATCTAAAAATGTATTGTTGAAAAGAGTTGCAAAATATATGTATTGACTCAATATTTGAAAAAACTCATGGAAAAAACTTAAGGTAGTTATACCTTTTAACATGAATATCGGGATTGACACAATAACTCTGATGGTTTCTGACTTTGTCCCTCATCAGTACAGGGGCGGCCTCGATTTTATAACATCCAATGTTATACAGGTTTGCTTTTTGTCTGAATTTTCCAAAACTGGTGTTGGGGCTCATTCTTTATCATCACTAGTTTTTTTACTAGGGTTATGCAATAGTGCAATCGTTCTGATGCACATTTAAAAAGAGAAATCCTCTTTTGGTATATGTACATCATCCTCCCGTAACTTTATGTTATATATAAACTAGCCGAATGACCCGGGCAACGTCCGTGTTTTACCCGATTGAATGTTTTGATTCAAATACTATTTGTTACAATTATAAATTGGCGCCTTAAATAAATGCATATTTTAGTTAATAACTATAGCCTATGTGCTTTATCTGTCTATGTACTGTTGGCTTCCGTAGGCGTCTCTTACTGGGAAAAAAAAAAGAGAGGATTCCATTTGGTTATTAACTAATATATGCATTTATTTAAGGAGCGACCCGCTCCAACACAATAGTTACAGAAATGGGGGGGGGGGGGGGCAAAGGTGGCGTGATCGTAGCCGACCAATAGGAGGGCGCCATTCCAAAAAAAAAAAAAAAGCAAACCGTGACAGAGGCCACGCATGACGCTCGTAACTGTATATAGAATATATGGTTATAACTTTAAGTTGAAAACATCAAACTTAAGGATAAGTATCTTGCCCGAAAAATAGAGATTTGTATATTAAATGCTTTAAAAAGAAACTTTTATCTCTCAGTAAGCATACTGTTTTCAACTTAAAATTGATTCATTGGATTATTTTATGGATTCCTTTCGAACATTTAACTTCCTCAAACAATTCATAAAAGCTTTTTTAACATGATTAGCTATGATCCATAATAAAGCGCCATCTGTATTTTGAAATGTAAACTATTCGGAGCGTGTACATTTCACATGTCATTGTACGCACTTATTTATATGATGTACTAGAGCGCCATCTGTTATCAAATTATAAAACTATTTTTGAGGCGTATTATTCTTTTTTTTTAAAATAAAACAATTCTACTGTCCTTACTGCGATGAAAAAATTAAAGGGAGGGCCTGGCTCATCAGTGGTGAACCCTCCCAGCGGTTTCGCCAGTTTAATCTACCATACCGCTGTTATATTGCATTTTTGGAACTTCCTTTTATAGGTGACCGTTGTAAGAATCTTGGAATGGGTATTTTAGAAGAACTATGGACATAAGCTTTTAGGACAGCAGAATTAAATATAATTATAAATATATAATATGCTTCGAGCAATCGCTCTTCCGCAAATATCAAATTGTGCCTTTTATTAGAACTATAATGTTACGATGTACTAGAGCGCCATCTGTTATCAAATTATAAAACTATTTTTGAGGCGTATTATTCTTTTTTTAAATAAAACAATTCTACTGTCCTTACTGCGATGAAAAAATTAAAGGAGGGCCTGGCTCATCAGTGGTGAACCCTCCCAGCGGTTTCGCCAGTTTAATCTACCATACCGCTGTTATATTGCATTTTTGGAACTTCCTTTTATAGGTGACCGTTGTAAGAATCTTGGAAACTTATTTATATATATACTAGACGAATAATCCGGCTTTGCCCGAGAATTCCCCCGAGTGCAATTTCCTTCATAAGTCAAGTATATCAATAATAATGGCACAAATTAAATAGCCAAAAATACTAACCAAAATGTAGACGAAAGCTTTCCTCGGGTTTATAAAAAGTGACATGCAAAATTTGGTACCAATTTATCCAGTAGTTTTTGAGTTTATCGCGAAACAGACAACACACATTGACTTTTATATTTAGAAAGAGGGAATCATATATCGCCGCAACTCTTTTTTATTAACGCGATTAAGGAAGCTTTCGGGCAAGCCCTTCTTCAGCTAACTATAGTGTACAAAAAAGGAGAGATTATATATCGTTTTTAATATAAAATAAAATAAAAGAAAAGAAAATTACCACGCCCCTATCGCCCTCGTTTCAATAGCACCGCGTGGCCACGTCATGTCTGATCTTAACTTCAAATATAATATAGTACAAAAATATCTTAAAGGAAATTTACGTAATTGAATAAATATAAAGAATCAACTATAAACAGTTCAGTTGGCTGAACGCCAACCTTTTTCAAGGTATTCAGCCAACTCAAATATTGGTAAAATAGATTATATTTTTATCCAATATATGTATTTTTAATTAAAGATCTATTTATGGATTGCTCTATTTTCCAAACAATTAAATATAACCCTATGTTGTATATTAATGTTATATGAGGAAGGAATATAATTGGATATACATGTACAATGGATATTTCAGACACAATGGTTGGAATATTTCGGTGAAATATATATTTACTCTAAGGCAGAAATAATCAGGTTTCAAGTATTTGATGAGAATTCCGTTAGTTGCGAAGAGCAAATCCAATATCGTTCTGAAACTTCAGATATTCTCTAGAGTAGAGATTGTGGGAGAATTAAATAACGGCAGTATTTTAATGCCGTTTAATATTTTATAATATACATCTCTTAGTTTACAATATTGTAGTTAATTATTTATTTTTATTTATATGTGAGTAATATTTACATAGAGATTATTTGAAAAAGAAAGAATAAATAATATTAAGTTGAAGGGTTTCTTTTAATTTTCGCAAGTTTTCGAGGAAAATTCCTGCTCTTCAATGGTCATATACTTCTATGTACAATATCAAGATTTTATTTAACAGTTGGGAGAGACACGCCATATCCACAATTTGGATAATTGCGTGTATATTTTAAATTATATACAATAAATACAATTGAACATTGGAAATCATTAAAATTAAACGTTCGATGTCAAATTTTACATATAGTAATTATAAGTAGTATCTTGAAATATGTACAGTCAACACTTTCGCCTCAAAATATACATCTTGCAGAATCTATTAAACTTGATGTATTGGTCTTTATTGCAAGCAGCTTGTTTTGTATTAGTCAGGTAAAGTTGGTTTTCTTCCCTTAGATCAGAAGTTAATGGACAGTTTATCAGAAGGTGTTCCGGGGTTTGTTGTTCGTTTCCACAGGTGCATGCAGGTGAACCAATTTTGCCAATTCTAAACAAATATGTGTTGAAGTCATCATGTCCAGTAAAAAAATTGAACGTTATAGAAGTTGGGTTTAACAATATCAAGATGAACTTTGTACTTATATACAGATTATATTAATTTGTTTTTTTATATTATTTATATTTTGGTACTCTCTGGAAACTTCCTTCATTGCTTATTTTGTATCTTATAAATGTTGATTTTTGTTTTTGCTTTGAAAAATTGCTGTGTCATTCTGAAGTTTGTCTTTCCTGATTTTCTAGGTTACAATATAAATATATTTGTCTTATTAAACTGCATATACTTATAGAAAAAACTTATACTTTGAAGAAATATACTTAGAATCAATTCTAAATATCGTTCTGAATATAATAAATGAAAATATTTTTAGCTCGAATTTTTCTTTGACAAAAAGAAACATCTTTCTACTACTGTTTCTGTGTTGGAAAAATACATTATAAAAGCCCTAGCTTATAAGTGGTTAGTTCAAATATATCGATAATATATCAACTATTTATTTAACTTTAATATTCTGAGTTTGGTGTACCAGATATTTTGAATATATCAAGAAAAATCAATCACATACGCATTTTGGTTTGTTTGTCCTAAAAGGTTTGATACAGTTTGAATGTTGAAGGCGTTAGTATAAAATACATTATCAACCTTATATTTTTTTGTCTTTTCTGCTTTTGAACTATTTTAAAATATATTATATGTTATAGGTATTTTCGAAAGTCCATTATTCATTTTATATATTGCTTTGATCCTAAAATAAAATTTAGACAAGTGAAAATTTGCTAAGCCTATTTTATTCGTATCAATATAACAATAATTACTCGAGGTTGATTTGAAAGTAATTAAACAGATTTAGAAAACGAATTTGAAGAGTTTCTTTAGAACAATAATATTTGCATAGGATTTTGAACGTATCATATTTTATATTCTAATTGAAAAATAAATTTTACACAAATAAATTTACTGGCAATGCGCTTCTTTTAAATATCATCAAAGTTTATCTCTACAGACCTTACCTTGTAATATAAATTTACTGGCAATCCGTTTCTTTTAAATATCATCAAATATTATGATATTTAAAAGAAACGCATAAGGTCTGTAGAGATAATATTTAATGATATTTAAAAGAAACGCATTGCCAGTAAATTTATTTGTGTAAAATTTTAACGATAGATGGCAATTAAATTTAATTTACTGAAAAATAAATGTTTGTGCTTTAATTCTTTCATTTCTTAGGTATAGATGACTTTATTGCCTTTTAATTAATTAACGCCTAAATGACCTTCTTATCATTGTTTACGGAAGAGCATTGCTAGATGCAAATATTCATATTTATATGTATTTCCACTGTCATAAAACCTTATGTTCAAAGTTTTCTTGAATACCATTTATAAGATTCCACCTTTTATTGCAGCATATATAATCAGAATGGACCAATACAGTATTAGACCTCTAAGAGAAACGGTCTGGTAGATTAAATTGCCGAAAATGCTGGAAGGGTTCACCACTGATGAACCATGCCCTCCTAATATTTTTTCCATTGCAGTAAGGACATCAGAGGTTTGTTTTATGCGAAAAATAAACATTCTTATTTTAATACCTTCATTTTTTATATATGATCGAATTTTAAAAAGGGTTTTTTACCCTTTATACATATTTTATTACTCTAATATTTGATGCGTTTCAAAAAGGTTTATTAAAATTGAACTACTTTTACTTTGATTACAAAAAAAGAAAAAAATAAATAAGAAAAAACTACAATCCAGATGTCATTCTTCTAAATTGAGTTGCATATGACTTTACCCCCCAATTGTCAGTAGCAAACATTCACCATTAGCTCCACATTGCACTTACAAAAATGAGTCCATCTCATTATCTAGTAAGAGACGGCTGGGTCAAATTACAGTGATAAGAAATGAGGGGAACGCTTTTGAACGCGATAAATGCAAGGTAGGTACGATTGCAGAGTGAATATTAACGTCAATTGGAAATTCAGAAGCCACATTACAATGAAATATTAAGTGGGATTGTCTTGTGTGGATAATGATACCTATCAATCATCATGGATTCAAGCTAATTGTGGATAGCATGTCAGCGAACTGATTATCGTAATGCACTACGTAATTATCCTCAAGTTTTATCGGTCAGAAATGGAGAGTTTTTAATGGCTCAGACTTCTTTCTTTCTAATATTTCCTATAATTCTCTTTCCTTCATCCTGAATTACTTCAATAAATCCAACTTCATCAAGTTAACAACCAATCTTATAGGTAAACAGATAGCTTTTTGAAGATAATAAACATGTTTTATTTCTTCTAAATGTTTTGTAATTAGTGTAATGTGATATTTTATTGACTTTTTTTACCTTGTATTAAGATCATTTATTCGTTAATTCGTTATTTTATTAAGACCTTTGTCATTTGGGGATAGCTATTTTATCTTGTATTCTCAGAGATACATAGTGACATACTTAATAAAGGTAATCAATTTTCAATATCTTATTTCTATTAAAACTAAAAAAAAAAAGATTTGATGAGTAGAACATTGCTTTCAGTGACACCTAATTTTAACATATCTAGCTGGCGGCCGTTAGTCGGCTGATGGTATATTTTAATATTAATAAATACAATTATAAACAATTTATTAACATCATGAAACGCGATATCTCAAACTCAGGGATATTTGCGTCGATACCTCTCTCTACATCACAACAAATCGGCTATATAAAATCCTGTTCAATTCATTATTTTACATAATTAAGCAGAGAAAATTGTCCGAAGAGAAAAACAAACAACAAAGCAAAACTCACAAAGCAAGCATCGCAATTCTTTTCCTTCTAAGTTTCCCTATTATACAATTATAAACACTAACCTAACCTTTATTAGGTTAGGATTGGCTGGAGGTATGCAATAGAGTAAGTAAGGTTAGGTTAGGTTAGATTCAACAACCGTTATATGGATTTTAGAGATAAAACAATTAGTTCTCCCAGAATCTCCATATCATCCGAATTGTTGAATATATGTTAATTATAGATTTTAGCAACCCACTAAAGACGCTGAGAACTATTTCAGAAAAGAGAAATATAGCAATAGAACTCTATAATTTCTACAGATCAATGTAAATAGATTCACACACAAAAGAGGTAATGAGGAAAATTTTAAAACAGATGTGTAAATAAATCCTTTTTCAAACATAGGCTCACGTGCACATGGAGAAAGGCAGAAAATAATTCCTGTATCATTTTTTTGTTGTATGGCGAATCTATACAGGGCAATGGGCCCTAATAAAAGCCTTTTTGTTGTTTGTTTGTTTGTTTTTAAAAATAGATGCCAAATAGAATCTTTATAAATGCTTAAAGATATCGTTATATTCAAAATTATAATTATTATACCATTTACATATATCTTTCCATATATAATAATATATAATCACATTATATAGAGAGAAGGTTTTTTTACGCTATTGATGAAATATGAGATACAAAGAACATGTTATGCAGATTTAGATCATGATATTGTTACTTTGGATTAGAATAGATTTATTCTTGTTTTTTGGTCAATTTTCAAATTAAAAATTCTACAACAAAACACGCGGAAAAGCAATTTGGTTAATAATGAAATAAGGGAATTTATTTCTAAAGAAAAATATGATATGATTATAGTTCAAGAACCATATAGTATAAATAATGAAGTAATCTTTAATATGCGTTCAAAAATATATTATGCAAATATACCGGGAGTTCCAATATATACCGCAACAATCGTTACAAACCCTTTCTTATCATGTAAATTAATTAAAGAGTTTTCAAATTCATTTGCAACCACTATATCAGTACAAACTACTAAACGGCAAATTATTCTTTCAAATATTTATATACACCCTAATAAAATGGATACCTGTCATGTTCAATTCCTTGATAAATTAATTAAAAATTTTAACACAAATCCATTGATTTTAGCTGGAGATTTTAACGCTCGAAGTCAGATGTGGTTTGATAATATTATTAATCAAAACGGTAGAAGACTTCAACCTATAATTGATTTTCACAATATGCTCATACATAACAATCGAAACAAAACATGTCGAGGATTAAGTATAATAGACCTTACTATTACTAATAGTCATGCTCATGTACTTGTTAATGGATGGAAAACGTTAAATCTTTCGCAAATCACAGACCATCACGCAATCTCATTCGACATTAGTCTGGAAACAGAAAGTTTATTACATGAAAATAATTCTACATGGTATTTTCAAGAAAAAAGAGCCAATTGGCAAAAATATGAGAAGGCAATCAATGTGTCTAGGATAAATGAGGCAATGGTGAAATTAGGTAAAATAGTAAATAAAAACGATATAAACTGTGTAGTTTCTCTCATAACTGACATATTAATTGAAGCTGCATATGCATCTCTACGATTAAAACCAAAATATTTAAATAATAATCCATTTAATTGGTGGACGGATGAACTGGAACTTTTTAAAAATCATTTTGAATATGTTCGAAATCTATATTATCGGGGTAAACGGTCTAATAGACAGCTAGTTGATGAAAAAATGTATAAAGAAATACGAAATAAGTATATGAATATTATTGAAAAAACAAGAAATGTAAGCTGGAGGGTATTCCTGGAGGAAGTTGAAAATACATCTCCTTTTGGTAATACTTACAAAACTTTTAAACAAAAAATTTCTCCTAGGTCTTTTGATTTACCAATTCTAGATGTATCTCAAGATGTGCTCGAATCAGAAATGAAAAATCTTTTATCTTCTCTATTTCCGAATGACTGTCAATCTTCTGACACAAACTATCATAAATTAATCAGAGACAAGAGTTATACTTTTTCTAATGATAAAATCATTTATTTTGATAATATTCAAATCTGTTCAATAATTAAAAAACTTAAAAATGGCAAGGCTCCAGGAATAGATCATATAAGCAATCAGATGATCAAAACGGCAGTTCATCATATATCTCCTGTGTTAACAAAATTGTTCAATGCTTGTATGGGACTTAATTATTATCCGGAGGCCTGGAGAAAGTCAGCAGTAATGATTATAAAAAAAACCTAATAGAGAAAATTATAAAGATCCGAAAGCCTACCGCCCTATAAGCTTGTCTTCTAATTTAGGTAAAATTTTTGAAAGTCTAATTCATATTGAACTTTTAAATCATATTAATAGTAATAATGTTATGCATCCTGCTCAACATGGATTTACACAAGAAAAATCAACAATCTCTGCTTTACAAGAAATAACTAAATTAAGTCTTCTGAAAAGAGAAACAGAAAATACGGCAATAGTAACAGTGGACATCAGCGGAGCTTTCGACAACGCATGGCATCCGGCAATTCTCCAACAATTGGACAAGGCAAATTTTCCAGCGGTACTTATAAAAATAATTAATTCTTACTTTGAAGACCGGAGTGTAGAGTTTAAATATACAAATGTAAAGTGTATAAAAAAGATAAATAAGGGATGTCCCCAGGGTGGTATTATTTCTCCTATTCTTTGGAATATATTACTTAATGATTTCAACTTATCTTTTAACGAAAGTTTTGCTAGAGTAATTACTTTCGCGGACGATGTGACATTTGTGGTATGGAGTTCAAACATCTATGATCTTCAGTATAATATTACCAAATGTTTAGTAAAAATCAAAGCATGGTGTGAAAAGGTAAAACTTTCACTAAGTCCAAACAAAACGGGTATACTCTATCTACATAACTATGAAAAATTGCCCATTAATTTTGATGGAAAAATAATTCAACCATCAGAAACTGTTAAAATTTTGGGAGTTATTTTTAAAAATCATAGACAAAGGAATAAGATTAATTTTGGAACACATGTTGACAATATAATTATGAAAGCTACGAAACTTAAGAATATATTATTCTCATTATGTGCACGTACTTGGGGCATTGATACTCGGCGTAGATTGATCCTATATAAAGCTATGATACGCTCTACAATAAGCTATGCATCAAATATTTGGTTTCCTTTTATCACTGCAGCAAAAAGATCCAAGTTGAATTCTATACAATATCAAATTCTTATTAGATGCATTCATGCTTATAGGACTTCATCTTCTTACATCACACATATACTAGCGAAAACCCCTTTACTGTCCGATTATCTTGAATTATTACAAACAAAGTATAATATGACAAATTCTCTCACAGATCGAACACTCAAAAAACCCCTTCAAAAAGAATTAAACAAACTATATCTGGATCTAAAATTTAAGTTTTATCTTTCTCAATCTAATGAACTGTTCAAGAAATTCTTTCCAATTGATGTCCCAAATTTCATTTCTTCTGATAAATTCACTACTTTATTCTTAACTGGCAAAGGACCCTTCTTAAGTTTCCTGTTCAAACTGAATGCTATCAATGATCCAACATGTGAATGCCGCTTAGATGTTGAATCACCAGAGCATCTTCTTTTATCTTGCCCTCTGACTAATCAAATTGTATGTAGATACTTTGAAACATTACCAAATTCTCTTTGTGTATATACTCTATCTTATGAGAACTTTGTTAAGTTTAGAACTATTTGTACAATAATTTACAAAACAATACTAATCCATCGTGTAAATAATTAATCATATATATATAAATAATACTAGCACAGCACAATAGTCCTTTGGACTTCGTGCTCTTGTAACAATAAATAAATAAATAATAAATCCGAATTAATTTCACCATTTTGTTAATATCTATATATATAAAAATCAATGTTTGTATGTTTGTTTGTTTGAATGTCCGGTATACAAATTCGCAGTAGTTCACTATTTCAAACCAAAATTTCCATACATAGGTTAAAAAATACGCGGAAGACGATAGGCTATTTTAAAATATATAAAAATCAATTATTGACACTATATATTCAAATTATTCTACTTAGCTCACGAACAGCGCCCTCTATTAAGTACTAAATTAAATTATATTAAATTATGCTGATGCAAACAAATAGATAATGCTAATAACAAACAATTATTTAAAAAAAATCTTAACTAAATATAAATCACTCTGGTAGATATGCACACGGGTCAATCCCGGGGCGAAGCCCGGGTCACCCGTCTAGTTCTTAATAAGAAAGAATTCTGAAGTTATATAAATTTCAAATACACTCGATAAAATTTAGTATGTTTGCTATATTTTATTTTATCGCCCACACAAATATTAATATCATCGAAAAGAGTATTATAAGTAGATTTTGTTTATATTAATAAGAAAACGTGAGCTTTACGGATACTACAAATAGTTTTGATATATATTTTATTTCTGAAAACTTTATTAAGGAAATATATTTTTGAAATGTGATATTTTTACTCAATTTATATATAAATATAGAACCTATAATGTTTTATATATTTTATAATATATTAAGAGTTTAAAGGAGAAATCAATATATCCCTGATTATATAAATATATGACGTACTCATATTGTAATATTATTTTCAGTTCTTCATAGATATTTCTTATTTAATTTTCTATGAAATTTTACACATATAAATTTACTGGCAATGCGCTTCTTTTAAATATCATCAAATATTATCTCAACAGACCTTACTGCAATGATATGAGTTATTGAATGAGAGGGCTTGGCTCATCAGTAGTGAACCCTCTCAGCGGTTCACTACAGACCTTACTGCAATGATATGAGTTATTGAATGAGAGGGCTTGGCTCATCAGTAGTGAGAGGGTTCACTACTGATGAGCCAAGCCCTCTCATTCAATAACTCATATCATTGCAGTAAGGTCTGTAGAGATAATATTTGATGATATTTAAAAGAAGAGCATTGCCAGTAAATTTATATGTGAAAAATTTTAACGATAGATGGCAATTAAATTTAATTTACTAATATTAATTTTCTATACTGTTCTATTTATTCTACCGGATTATGTTGGGGGGGAAGTCCGACCATACCAGTCCCTATTGGACCCTTGGAATATTTGACTATATTCTGGTCCAAGGTGACTAACGTGGCAACGGCCCCCATTTCAATGAAGAGCAACCTAAGATAGTAGACATTGCGACTGCTGTGCTAGAGATGCATGGAGACATCTGAGACTCTTCATTGGACACACCAACAACAGAAAATTGGCATGGAACTAAAACAGAAACTTTACACACCCAGGATAGTGGACATTGCGACTGCTGTGAAAGAGATGCATGGAGACATCTGAGACTCTTCATTTGACACGACAACAACAACCGGATTATGTTTTATATTTTTATTTATTCTCATAGACAAAACAACACACACCCAAGACAACAAGTTACACACAAACACACAAAACCCAAACAAAATTAAGAAGGCTTCATATTTTGATGTCGCCTATCGTCTGTTTTCTTTTAAAATACAGAAGTAATTTTGTTCACACATGGTTATCTTGTATTTCTTTAATAAAGGTCACTGAGTTATTGTCTGGATCCCGATAAACATGTTAAAAGGTATAACTTCCTTCAGTTTCATATATGAACGTATATATGTTATCTAATTTACCTTTTAAAAATCCCAATCTGATATATTTTCATCCTCTTCCATTTTATATAATGATACTAGAATTTTTTTATTTAAATCCCTCCCGAAGCACAGTATCAAGAGAATAGTTGTCAATTTGACAGCATTTGCGTTTTTTACCATCAGATCCCATAAAAAATGAATTTTCAACAATGGGTTTATCATATATTTACAAATTCTATGTTTTATTATTATTTATTATTCAAACTTCTACTGACCACTTACAGCGATGAAAGTTTCACTTATTAATAACAAGTAAAACATAATGAGTTTCAAAAACATGTATACAATTTTCGATAGATATGTATAATTTTATAAATATATTTAAACAAATTTATCTTCACAACAATCTTTAAATTAAGCTAAAGCACCTTGTCTACATTTATGGTAAGTTATCCTTTTCAAAATTCACAAAATTAGGCGTTAAAACAAATACCTATTTACTATTTCCAGTTGTGAGCGTTTAGATAAAATAATTCGATATCTTGAAGATATATTTAATCCTGAATACAAAATTTTAAATTAGAAAAACCAAGATGGTAAATATATTTCAAATACGTTGTTTATTCGCTATATTAGGATAAAAACAACTTCGATAAAAATAATTTGACTTTTTAAATCACACACGACAGATAAAAAATCTGGACTAAAATGATCGACCTAAGTCGAAAATCACAGAACAATGAGAGGAGAAAACAAGGGGGGAAAAAAAGAAAAATCAATTTAAACGTTAATTTGCAGCTCATGGCCCCCGCTGTTTACGGTGGCATCCCCAGGCGAAGGTATTTCCCCACAGTGCCAACTTACGGCTGCTTCGTTTTGCCACAACAGCCATTTTTCAGAACATATTATGTTCTCCTGGCGAACATTGAATTCACTTAGTTATGAGATTTCTCTAACCTTCCGTATAATATAAACTCATGGACAAAACTTAAGAAAGTGGAAAGTATTGATTTTGACTGTGATCTGTTTTTTTTTTTTTCATTGAAGGAGACAGAGGCAATTTTGTTCACACCGTTATCTCGAGTGTCTTCAATAAAGATCACTGTGTATCAAATATCTTTCAGAGTTATTGTCTGAATCCTGCAATACTTGCTTGAAAGGTACAACTTCCTTAATTTTGTTCATGAGTGTGTTTAAATATCGTTTTCGAATAAAAATTAATGAATTATTTTCTCAAATACTCTTGTAATCAGGTATATGCACTTCTGAATACCTATATGATTATGTCCATAGATTTTCTAATTATCACTGATATTCCTTCCATTGAAATTTCAGAATATACAAGAGAGCCATAGCAATTCAATAGTAGAACTGTCTAAAGATTAATTCAATGAAACTGTTAAGCCACGAGTTCTCTCATCTAGCACTTTATATCGTTGCAGGAAGGTCTGCTGAGTGTTATTTTTGACGTTTTAGTACAGTAGTAAGAAACATAGGTACCTAAATGTATAATATTAATTTTAAATGTGTGTATCGTTATGTTCAATTAAAACAAGTCTCACTTATATTTTTGGTTAACATTTGTAGAGCTATTCTCTTCCGCAATGTACTGTGTGTTTGTGTGATAACTAAGATTATAAAGATAAAATACTTATATTTAAGATATTAAACACGAATATATTTTATTGTAAAATAAGATCAAATTGTCTTTACTTTGTTGATAGATACAATTATGGACAAACCCTAAGCATCTATATCGGGATTCGGACAATAAATCTGAAAGATATTTGATACACATTAATCATTACTCTATTTTCGAAACAGTGACCTTTATTAAAGACACACGAGATAACCAAGTGTGAACAAAATTGCCTCTGTATCCTTAAAAAAAAAAAAAAAGACTACCGGCGACATCAAAATATGAAATTCCTCAAATTTTGTCCTTTATGTATTTACGATTCAAATATCCACACATCTAAAAGGCTGCGTAAATGTGAGAAATCATTGTTTTTACAGTTACTATACTACCAAGTATTAATTTAACTATTAATAATTCTAGTTTTTTCAATAAAATATTAATTTTGAAATATTAATTTTATAATAGGGGGTCTCGGTGAAAGGGTGGTTTAAACCGTTGGTTTTCGACCGCAACGACCCGGGATCGATTCCTGCATTAGGCACTTTTTCTAATATAAGAAAAATGCTCCAATGTCCCTGATTCTTTCAAAAGTCCAACCTCACCAGTTAGTACAATTAACTAAACGGGGCTCTGGTACATTTGTAAGTGCAAAAGTCAAACTGCTTTTCACATGTGTAGAAATGTGGTGTACTTACAGAAAAGCAGTCGCCAACTTCTACTTACCATGATTATAATGACCTGTAGCTCGTGTACTAGGGAAAATAAAAAATAGTTATAATACCAGTATTGTATAAATAATTATTCAATTTTTCAAAACTTTTTATAGATGTAAAATACACTAAATATTAAATATCAAATTTATTATTTGTATATATAAATCAATATCATTCTCCACAATTTTGATTTTAATTAATTTATTTTTAAATCCGTCATGAGAAATTCTTACGTAAGAATAAAATATTTTTAATAAAGACTTTGTATGTGCCCTTTAAAAACCCTATTGATGTTATCTTTTTAATATTTTGGAAAGCGTTCTAGGTATTTCTAAAATATTTCTATACGGAAAAAAACACACACACTAACTATGAAATACTAGTAAATTCAAGTTCTATCATATTAAAATTATATTTTGGCTATTTTGCTCTATTTTTCGAATGAATATTTTCTACGAATATTCAGGAAAGACAAACTTAAGGACGATATAGCAATTTATTCAAGGAAAATGAAAAATATATATAATACCAGATAATACCAGAGAAACAATAAGGGAAATTAACAGAGTAGTAAAATAATATAAAACCTAAATTATTAATCTGTGTGTTCATGAAAAAATATATATTTTGATACAAATATCAAATAAATCCATGATTTAAATTCACTTTGATTGGATATATAAAAATGGAAATAGACTTTGATGCAAACACTTTCTACGTATTTCATATATAAAAACGGTATAAATTTATATTAATATAAAATGCAATATTTAAATATAGAAATGCTATAGAAAAAAAAGGAAAAACAAACCCACCTTGAATATCAAACAAGCCAGAAAAAAACCTTCTCAAGAACAATATCCCCAAGGATCTGAGGACCCAACGACATCAATATAAATTATAATTGTAAATTAACCCCTGTACATAACCACCCCCCTTAGTATATTGTAAATATGATGATATATGGTGCTCTTTTTGAGCAGCACCTAATAAAGTTATTTGGAATCAGGAATGTTATATATGTTATATAATATAACAATATGTTTCATACATATCTATAGCTACAATGATGTTTACAATTCATTTCGCGAATAGAATTATTATAGTCAACAATTGTAGCAATGTTATATCTCTCAATCTACGTACACAAATCCCTCTATCAAAAGACATAACAAGACGCCCATTAAAATAATTAGCGTTAATGCATTCAATTAGTAGTCACAATGGACCATTAACTATTGGAATTACTTATATCAGAATTTGAATAACATGTTTGGCTTATATTTATCTATTCTCCCTATTTGTAAAGGAATTACAAGTATTATATATTGTTGTGATCAGAGTTCGCCTTTCAAGGATGGAAATGAAATTTGTCTTTTAGATGATTATATAATCATTGATTCATCCTATTCAAATCTTCTACAAAACGATTCTTTCATTTCTTCGAAGTAATCCTAAATAGGTATATTTATTGGGGAATGGAGTACGCCATACTGATTGGAAAGATGTTTGGGTGACACATACCTGGACGCCGCCGTAACGTTTCGTGAACCAATTAAAGTAACTCAATGGATTGTCTAGAACACATTATTGACTGTATTGACTCATCTATTGATGAGCTCTACTCTTCCCCGGCAGACATCATCAAAAGTCTCAAGCTTTACAAGCTTGATACTCTAATATGATTGAGATGAGATAATAAAGAAGAGGAAGAGAAGACTGGATTGACGGTCGTCGAGATGGTACATCGAGCTCAAAAAAGACATAGATGGCTGACATCGTGTTTGGGATGTAATACGTACAGTGGGTCACAACGTTCGATCACGAAAAGAAATGATTGTAATTATTGAATCTCACGAACTCTTGGTTGACTTCTTTTGCTCTTTTGTTAATTTTTGACAAAGGCACACCAAATACATATGATATACACTCATTAACAAGACATAAGGAAGTTGTATCTTTTATCATGTATATCGGGATTTAGACAATAACTCGGTAAAATATCTAATACACAGAGTCGCCTTTCACGGATGGAAATGCAAATTTATTTTAGAGGATTAAAGAATCATTGATTCATTCTATATCAGTTTTTGCCAAAACGACTCTCTCATATCTTTGAGGTAATCCTATATAGGTATAAAATATGATTGAATCTCATGAACTCTAAGTATTTAGGTTGACTTCTTTTCTCTTATTAGTTGTTAACATGGTGCCAAAATATACATGTAATATGCACTCATGAATGGAACTTAAGGAAGTTGCACCTTTCAACATTTAAATTGGGATTCAAACAATATATATGACATGTATTTGATACATAGGGACCTTTATTGAAGACAAAGGAGATAGCCAAGTATGAAAAAAAATTGACTCTGTCTCCTTCATAAAAAAAAAACACAAAAGACCGGCGGCATAAAAGACTTCCTTATGTTTGCTCTATGAGAGATATTTTGTTCATTATAGATATAACAAATTACTATGGCAACTTTCATATTGAATCTATGGCCGGTGTTTTGATATATAATATACAATTTACTGGTTAAGTATAACCAGTTTTAAACAAATTATATGTATATATATGTGAAAAATAGTACAAATGTTATATTGCCATTACTGGAATAACTAAAATTCATTGGCCATTACTGGAATAACTAAATATCAACGAGAATAGTTGATATTTATTCCGATAGATGGCGTAAGCCATCAGCAACTTTCAGTTGCACGATAAGAAGAAGCCTTTTTCTTAATGTATATATATATTTACGAGAAATATAATCTTTAAGCACGATTGTTAATTTAGAAAATAATTTACTGTTTTTCCGCGGTGAAAGGTAGTGGAAAGGCTTGGCTTTTATAGTGGTGAATTAAAAGGTAAATATGTGATGTTTTCCTTTTTTAAAGGGATTAAAATTATATTTAAAATATTTTTCGGAAAATTCATTAGGTTATTCAAATGTTTAAACTACAAGTTATGATTATAAAGTTTTCGCACTGAGGCTATACCAAAACTTTATCAAGGCAAAAATGTTCATTTAATAGTTTTCAAAATAAGAGTCTTCTGTAGCAAATAAAAGTTTTGATCTTTTCTTTCAATTTTGGAAATACTTGGAAAATTCGTCTTTCTGTACGCCTCGCAAAACTTTCATCGATTTCTCTTTTTTGAATCGTATCGTATCAAAACGTTGACTATTAAGTAGCATCTTAAATTTTGGATAAAGAAAGAATTATTATAATATCAAAAATAATTATAGACGTCAAAAAGGGTCGCATTTCTTATAAAATATATGGCATAATGCTAATACTTTATACAAGGTTGTCCCAAAAGTTCGTGAACACTTACAAAAATTGAAATACCAATATTATTAGCTGCTATGTATAATATCTTTGTATTATATATAAAGCAATTTTATTATGTTTTATTATGTTTCCGCTGTAATAATATTATTCGCCAAGTAATAAGAAAAACAGGAAATTTTGGGACAGCCTTATACAAATGGTTAAAATCCAAAGATTCGCCATCCAGACCTTATCGACAAGCAACGCTATATTCTACTTCACCCAGTCATGATGGTTGTCAAACAGACATCATCAACAAGCTCTACAAGCTTGATACCCTAATATGATTGAGTGGAGATAAGAAAAAAGAAGAAGAGATAAATGGTTAAAAATCCAAATATTCGCCATCCATACCTCACCAGCAAGAAACTCTATATTCTACTTCACCCAGTCATGATGGTTGTCAAACAGACACCATCAACAATGATACCCTAATATGATTGAGTGGAGATAAGAAAGAAGAAGAAGAGGCAAATGGTTAAAATCTAAATATTCGCCATCCAGACCTCAACAGCAAGAAACTCTATATTCTATCATTTCAGCAGCTACCTGGAGGATGGTAATTAGTCAGAAATGGAAAGAGACGAACAAATTGAAAGTGTAAATGGTCGCCGATAAATACGTGGCTGATAGGATAGCAAAGTTCGATTTGAGGGGCGGGCCGGTTGAATAAAACATGGTGAGATTAGGGCTAAAAATTTAATTACGTTCCCACTACTAATGGGCCATGTCCAAACAAACTAATCTACCAAATCAATGTTTTAATGGCCCTCAGGAAGACGACGACAGCTAATGTGTGTTGTTAAAGATTTGTTTAGGTAGATAAATTTCGAACACCATTATAGCCACCGTTTCTACTTGATTATTTGGTTTCGTTTAGTAAAGTTAGGTTTAGTTAGAGAGTTCAATTTGGGGATGGTAGCTTGTGTTTGGATAACGGCTTATATATATCTATGTGTATTAGCTAATGGATTATGTTTTGGAACAATTTAGAACTACTAAATAAAATGAGTTGTAAAAGGTTTCTTTTATGTTTAAACTTACTCCAATATAGATGATATTATGTTGTGAGGTACATTAACGTTTTTATTTTTTGGTTGTTTCTAGTGAATAATGTATATTTTAAACTATTTGTTTAGGAGTAATGTATTCTGAAATATATTTATTGACTATAACATTAGTCTGTAACAGACTCGGTGGAGAGATTATAAAGAAAAATAAAACTTTAAGCATATAGATATTTGAGGCGCCATCTATGTATAATAGATAAAATAAACAAGCGAAATTTTATCTTTTACAAATAAAGCAAACGCACTACTGTTCACACTGCGATGAAGAAATATTGAAAGACTTGGCTCTTTTATATTGAAACAAAGTATTTATTAATTTTATTTTTTTTATTAACAGAGTGGTCTATTTTATATCTTTCTACTCTGTAAATTTACCTCGTGGCGTATCTTTTGTTTACCATTCATAGTTTGTTCTTGCCCTAAATAAATTACTGTAATCGCAAAGTTTGCCTTTCCTAATTTTCCACGTGGAAATATTATAACCAAGATTCAATATTTAATTGTCGCATATATAAGCAGAATCTTCTAATACAATTAGAGAGCTCTAATGAGTGGTAAGAAGAATTAAATTTTCGAAACCAATTGGAGAGTTCACTACTGATGAGCAAAGAACTCTAAATAAATACAATCACAGAAGGTAGAGTAGAAATTTGTTTTATTATGAAAATATAAAAATAAATGCTAGTTAGAAATAGTTTTATTTCTTAAACTTTTAAATGAGTTGAGATCATCAAAGCCATCTACTACCCTAAGCCGCTAAAATTAACTATTCCATAATAAGATCAACTCACACACACAAAATGTCAATTATAAATATAATTATAAATATTTAAAAAGCTTAATATCATATTAAAATTTACAACTTGTATTACTTTGTGAAAAATAGTACAAATGTGAAATTGTACAGAAATAAGGTTAAAAAAATTAAGAAAAAGACATCTCCTTATCGTGCAACTGAAATTTGCTGATGGTTGGCGCCATCTATCGGAATAAATATCAACTATTCGTTGAATTTTTAATTATTCCAGAATTGGCCAAATACCCATTCTTGATAAATACCGTTAATGGCAGAAAAAAAAAAACATTATTGATTAATCAAAAATGGGAATTTGGTCAATTCTGGATTAATTGAAGATATAACGAATAGATAATATTTATTCAGAAAGATGGCGCCAGTATTCAGCAACTTTCAGCTTCACGATAAGGAGGTGCCTTTTCCTTTATTTATCGTATTATTTTCTAATGAAATTTGTTATAGAAGCTTAGAAAATTACATATTAGCTAATTTCTTTTTATGTGAAACGCCAAGGAATAAATGGCTGTCTAGACCAGGCAAACTTTTGAGTCGGAAGAGTCAAAAATTACAATTTACAAAATTTCAAAGTTTTTAAAGAACATAAATATTTTTCTTGTCAACAATAAATAGTACTCGCATAAATAATATTTGCGTATAGAACTATATAAAGAGCAGCAGCTTCACATCGAAAGAGCCGCATGTAGCTCGCGAGCCGCAGTTTCCCGACCTCTGGCATATACCATAATCTGTTCCACAGTCCTATGTGAAATTCTGGCTGTTCTACATTAACTTCCCATAACCATCAAATACATTTCGCATCAATAATCTTCATCTTCGAATTTCACCCGTGAAAATCATTACTCAAACGGGGGTCGGTGGAAGGATGGTCTAAACCATTGGTTTTCGACCGCAACGACCCGGGATCGAATCCCGTTTTGGGCACTTTTTTCTAATAAAAAAAAAATGCTCCGATGGCCCCCGATTCTTGCAAAAGTCTAACTCCACCAGCAAGTTCAAGTAACCAAAAGGATCTCTGGCACATTTGTAAGTGCAAAGTCGAACTGCTTTTCACATGTGTAGACATGTGATACACTTAGAGGTAAAGCAGTCGCTAACTACCCACCATGATTATCATGGGCTGTACCACGTGTACTAGGGATAATGATAATTACTCAAACTCCCCTCATAATGAATATATTCAAAGAAAAGTTTGGAAAGTATGATTTTGGTGTATATATTAATATTTCCTAGAAGAGATTTAAAATGAGACGATATTTCTAACTATGTTCATGGATATTTTAAAATTTTGTTCGTGAAAAAAAAAAATTAATATAGGCATGCCAGTGTCATTTTTATAGATGACTTGATAGATTTGAATGTTTATTTATGAATCACTTACATTGAATATACATGTACAGTAGAACCTCCCTGTAGAGGACACCTAATTGTAGAGCCAAAATGTCCTTTAGGGAGAGGTGTCCTCTTACCGGAGAGTTTATAAATAGTAAAAATGGTAATTTTTCAATTGAAAACTGTCCTTTGTAGAGAGGTGTCCTCTAGCGCGAACGTCCTCTCATGGATGTTCTACTATATATACAAATGCCTATTCTTCAGAGAAAGTTATAGAAAAGTGAAATTACTAACGTGAATAGGATTTAAAGAGTGTAATACTTCATATATTTAAATATATTGACAACTATTTAGATTGCATAAATATCTATAATGAAAAGTGATTTAAACAATCCAGGGATAAATCATTTTTTAATTCTAGCTTTCGGGATTAAAGAAGATCCTTTTACAGGAGAATTACACTCATGGACAAAATTTGAAGAAGTAGAATGTCTTTAATGTCTTCTGTCGTCTATTTCTTTTAAGGAGACAGAGGCGATTTTGTTCAAACTTGGTTATCTCATGTGACCTTCACAAATAGCTTTCAGAGTTGTTGTTTTAATCCTGATATACATCCTGAAGGTAAAATTTCCTTAAGTTTTGTCTATGAGTAATAATAATATTGCGTAATTACCCTTCTTTAAGCCTCTGTAATCTAGAGATATTGAATATATTCTGAAAAGAAACCTGTCCCTGAAAGGATTGATTTTCTTCTTAATAAAACGCAAGGAATTTATTTCTGTGAAAATAGACACTTCGGCCATTTAGAGTTTTTTATTTTCTCAAGGTTTCAACGAAAGTATTTTGTCTTCGACAGGAGAAATAAATAAAAATACAGCATTTGGCAAGGCGTTAAAATTCGTTCTGAGGTTGCAAGGGCGTTCTCACGTGAATTTTCGATCTTCAGGACAAGGGATTTATTTATTGAATATCTGTATATCGGAATATAGAATCCTCTGAAATATAAATTGTAAAAACAAACTGACCAGTGTGTTATTACAAAATATCTGTGTTTATAAATATAATTTTCTCGAAAAATATATATTGCACCTGGAAATATAAATATAGTTACATGTCAAAATTCGAAACTATTTTAAAGGCGTAAGATTATTTTTGAAATTAAACTCTCTTTAAATTAAATATACTATATTAACATTGAATTTATTAACATCCTATAACGTGAAATACCAAACTCAGGGATATTTGGGTCAATACATTTCTTTACATAAAAACAAATCGGCTATATACAAGAAGAAAGGTAAAGGAGAAAAAAGACAAACATACAAAAGCAATTCTTTAAAAATTTCCTTCCCTCTCTTTTCCATTTCAAAAGATAGTTGTATATATATCTACAAAATTGATAAAAATTTGTATATGTTCCTTTCTCATCTACTAATTCATGTAGCTGTCCGATGCCACCAAATTTTCTTTCCCTATAATCCCGAAAAATTGGACTTTCCAGAAGTAGATGTTTCAAGTCTTGTATTTCATCTCCGCAGAAACATCCCTGTTTCTTCACCGCGCCGATAGTTGCCAAAATATTTCCCAAAATTTCCATGATCAGTGATAAATTGGACATTATGAAAATCTGGACGGAAAAAACTTGGAATTCCAAATACAAAAAAAGCATCTAAATATTTCATTTGTATTGAAAAAACTTCATTTATTTTTCACTCTAAAATTGACTCGACTATACTTTGAGCATAGGGTACTATATACAGTTAAGCCTGTCTATAGCGCCCCCTCTTGGGACTCATTAAAATAGGGTGCTATAGACAGGTCACTTTTAATGTAAATTGCTTCGTACTACGTATTTAAATTCGGGCGCTATTGAGAGGAAGGCGCTATTTAGAGGGAGCGCTAGACAGGTTTAACTGTATTTTTATTTTAGAGAAAGCATACAAACGAGTTGAAGCTAATTTCATGTATCTATTATATATGGAAAATACATTTAACTCTAGACTTCTCGTTATATGAGTAATTTAAGTAAAAATATTATAATTTATAATAGGATTCTTATATGAAAAAGAAATGTATCCTACAGATCTCGATAGACAGAAGTGCAGAAGTTATGGTGAAGTGAAAAGTAGTGAGAGGAGGGGTTGGTGATCATTTCAGAGCTTAGCGCTAATCCGGGGTAATTGTACTACACGTTGTTAATCCGCGGGTAATTCCTTTATCCATGGATATCTGCTTCCCACCATGTCTGATACCTTGGTAACATGGGTTCTACGTCGACTTTGAGAAAGAAATTATTTTGGTCGGCAAACCTTTGAGTCGGAAGAGTCAAAAATTGCAATTTACAAAATTTGAAAGTTTTTAAAGAGCCACAATTTTTTTTTCTTTTTTGCTTATCCCTAGTACACGTGGTACAGGCCATGATAATCATGGTGGGTAGAAGTTGGCGATTGCTTTTACTGTAAGTGCACCACATGTATACACATGTGAAAAACAGTTCGACTTTGCACTTACAAATGTACCAGAGCCCCTTTTGGTTACTTGAACTCGCTGGTGGTGTTGGACTTTTGCAAGAATCGGAAGCCATTGAAGCCTTTTTTTTTAATTAAAAAAAAGTACCCAATGCGGGAATCTAACCCGGGTTGTAGCGGTCGAAAACCAATGGTTTAGACCATTTTATTTTCTTTCTAACAATAAATAGTACTCACATAAATAATATTTACGTATGGAACTATATAAAGATCCGCAGCTTCACGTCCAAAGAGCCGCATGTGGCTAGCGATCAACGATGATTATAAGCAAAAGAATATCGTTTTGAATTTTAAAATAATATTAGTATTATATAATTTATATATTATAAATATATCCACGCTGCGCGCGTTTGTATTTGTAAATATTTCTTGTTAGATATAGCCCGTTGAAAAGCGATTATTACTTGAAAGATAGCAATTTAAAATAAAAAATAAACATAAGTAAACATATGAATACGTTACTGGAAAATAGCCGGGATATCGCGTTTTGTGTGTTGAAATAAAAGAATGAAATCTGGTTCATCACCTCAGTACGTTATAATTGTGTTGAGAAATAGGTTGAAACATCAGTTTTAATAAATTCAGACAAAGTTTACCATGTAATACTATGGTTTTCGAGCTATGACACTCATTACTGCAAAGGTGGCTCCGATTTCATATCATTGACGACAGGTAAATCTCCTTTTGTAATTTGGAAAACGTTTTATTTTATATTAATCTAAGTCTAATTTATAAATACAGTAATAATATTGCTTAAATCCATTTTTTGGTTAAAATTCATACTTAATATGTCTCTCCCTTCGCATGTATGACGGACGAATGCTCAGGTATATATGTAAAAATCGAAATATTTATCCATCCTATATTAATTTACACTTATGGACAATTTTAAGAAAGTTTAAATACTTTAATGTCGCTGGTGGTCTCTTTTTTAAGGAGACAGGCAAGTTTTTTCAAACTTGGTTATCTCGTGTGTCTTCAATAAAGGTCAATGTATATCAAATATCCTTCAGAGTTATTGTCTGAATTCCGATATACATGCTAAAAGGTACAACTTCCTTAAGTTTTGATTATGAGTGTATATTAAAAATGCATAAATATATAGATTCAAATAATATCGTTTTGTATTTTGAAAAAAAGGAATATAATTTTATTTATTCTATTTAAATGAAATAGTTACTGAGTCTTGAATCTTTTAAAGAATATATATTCAGTAAAATATACATTCATTTTCAGATGTTGGAATAAATTCGAATTATATATTTTTTATATTGTATGAAATGCTGTTAAAATATATATTACCTTATAAATACCTTTTTTTTTTAAATTATTATGATTGATATTCTAAATCATCTTTTAACCACAATAATAATAAATAAATGCATTTGATATTGTATATCTAAAATCTAAAGCGAAATATTGCATGCAAATGTAAAATTCAATAGGCATTCAAATCTAGAAACATTTTCAAATTAAAGCAAATACCTGCATCTCTCTTTCTAATCGGTATTACTACTGTAAACAGAACGATCAAGAAAAATAGAAAAATTTAAATATTACACTCTTATTCGATTTTAAAGAATGGAAAAAATGACTTTTTGTCATTTTAAATCTAACCATTTACCAATTGGACCATTAAAATATAATTCCATCTAATAAAATACATATTTCTCATTAATTTTATTATTGATTTCATTACATGCTTGGGTAACTTTTTGAAATTGGTATCTTTAATAAGATACTATTGAAATCAACCTAAAAACCAAATATGGGAAGTAATTTTAATTATCAATTCATATAATAATTCTAGAGAGATAGGCAAATACATATTTCTAATTAAGTATTTATTTAAAAGAAACCCTTATCAAATTTATTATTCGTGAAATACATTTTAAATTAGTATTAATTCATTTCGGATTGAATTTATGGTATATAAAGGATATAAATAGATGTTTAAGTCGAAAAATTTAGGGATTTTAATGATATTCTTAGATGGAAATTTTACGCAAACTAGCGGTCTCGGGTCGGTGACAAAGCCACAACACCAGCTTTGGCAAACTGAAAAGCGTCTACCTAGAGACCATGGTTTCAGGCTAATGGCCCTCGTCAGTCTAGGGCGGACTTTATTCCATGAGATCCACACGGGATCTAATGGAATCTTGACAATCTGCCAAAGAGGTGTTTAGCTGGCGTCTAGCCTTGATGAGACGACCTTAGCCTTTTTAATGTCATTTATAGATAAGCTAGGTTCCTGGAGCAATGAATATGATTTTGATGCTATAGAACATTAATTTTATTAAGAAAAAGGCATCTCCAGATCTTGCAACTAAAAGTTGCTGATGGCTTGTGCCATCTGTCGGAATTTATCCACCTGATCCCAGTATAATTTCACATTTATACAATGTTTTCACACTATTTATATTGTCACATAATAATCTGCAGTGGCCTACTTGTCCAATTATCACCAGTCACATGACCTCATGTCACCATCTTCTATTGTTCCTACGGGTAGATGGCACTCTGCGCTCCAGGAATCTGGATTGTAAATATATCTATTGTACCTACGCGGTCTAGTAGATATGTTACCTATATCTAACTCAGAAGAACCGGGTTCGATTACCGGCGAGGGATATTTTTTCATCTACCCGGCTTTCCTGAGATATAGTAATCAAACGGTTAGTCTGATTAGATTAACTTATCTTAATCCTTCAACTATAATCAGCCTCCCAGACTATATATCAGCATGTAAACTTCCTGGTCAACTTATTCTACTCATAAATCCACTAAGGACCCGACTAAAAGCGTTTAGCACAAGAGACAATGCTAGTGATCTGGACGGCCCACGTAGTTGGCGTTCTTCGCTCCAGAAATATGGGAAACAAAATCTCTCACGGGCTATCGATACCTTGGCCACGGTGATATAGCTCTTATAGTATACACCAGCAAAGCCCTGAACAAGAAGCTATCACGCGTCGGAACTTCTTCTCGGCATCCTAAATTAACACTCCGTGTTGCGACCCTGAACACGCGCGGAATCCCCGCTTTTCAGAGGAGATCTCAAATCTGCTGTTTTCTCAAGGAACATGAGATAGACATCTGCTTCCTTCAGGAGACCAACGTCATATCCCTGGACAACGTAAGATACTTCTGTTATAGAAATATGGCTGTCGTTGCACCAGCAAAGATCACGGTGGGATCAGACCATGTCTGTATCTCTTCGAGAGGGGTCGTTGTTCTCCGGCAACAGATCCTATGGTCTATCAAAATTGCTCTCGTCTCATGACATGTGTCAACACCCACGTCTTTCATGTTATTAATGAGCTGTGCTTACACTTTTTAATATTATGTAAATGTCTATATAATACAGATGAGATTCACTTATAAATGAGTAATCTGATGTGTATAACTACCTCCCAAAGAAAACTTGTCACGAACTCACATTCACATAATGTAATCAGAATGAATGCTGTATTTTACAGCTACAATAAAACAAATAGTGAATTCAATCTGTATATAGAAAATTAATATAATTATAATAAATTAACTTATTTGTTTAATATTTGTTTTTGAATAAATGTTTTGCGCAGAGTACATGATGATAATTGTGTATATACATATATATATGGTGTTCGTGTTTATAGACTGGTGTTTATCTTAGTTGTGAAATTGCGTTAACTATGTTTGTAGTTTGCATTACAAATAAATAATAATTTCAAGTATTCTTGCTAGAATATGTTGTAATCATAATTAAGTTTACGATGCACTAGCGCGCCATCTGTTATCAAATTATAAAACTATTTTAGAGGCGTAATATTCTTTTTAAAATAAAACAATTTATACTGTCCTTACTGCGATGGAAAAATTAAAGGGAGGGCCTGGCTCATCAGTGGTGAACCCTCCCAGCGGTTTCGCCAGTTTAATCTACCATACCGCTGTTATATTGCATTTTTGGAACTTCCTTTTATAGTTGACCGTTGTAAGACTCTTAGAATGGGTATTTTAGAAGAACTATGGACATAAGCTTTTAGGACAGCAGAATTAAATATAATTATAAATATATAACTGTTATATAAATATTACGCCTCTAAAATAGTTTTATAATAATTAAGTTTGATTCACTCATATATTTTTCAATTAAATATATAATCAATATTTAGAACTTAGCGTCACATGTTGCAATGGGCTAATGCTCCGGTTGAATAATAGATGTTCACATTGTGTTTGATTATGAATAAATAATCCTCTCTGAGAAAGCCAGAGTTTCTATCGAGGAAATCAGTGGCCACCTGAGGTGAGAGATTTGATGGATTAGAAACCTCATTGATCTGGCCATAGGTCAATCGGTCAATACGGATCTTGATAGTTAATTTTGTGACAAAATGGTCACTCGCTTTAATCTGAGAAACTTTCCACGGAAGAATTAAATGGTTAGCCATATATTATTACACCAGGTTGAGTTTGTCAGACTCTTCAACCTTTATTCTCTCCTCACAAATTTCTTGCATCTTTCCATAGAATGTTTCAACCATCCTACAAGTTTATATAAGTGAATAATTGGATAACTCTATTTTGTGTAGCTTCCACATAATAAGTTATTTATTTATCACATTATAATGAGATGTATAGTCACACAGTGTATCAATATACAAATTGTGAATTTTATGATAAATAAACCATATATTTATTTACTATCATTTACAAAGCACGCGATATCCGTCTTGGATATTTGCATGCATACACAAGTTTGGGAGCTTTTACAGCAATTATTAATATGATTTTAGTTATTATAATAGAAATTATTAACGTATTTGTCAGTTAGTTAATGATTTAATTACCGTATAATGAATATTAGTGAACATCACAGTTAAGAACAGAAATTTAGAGCTATTTATACAGCATATAACTATTTACCATTTATTACAGCCCAGGCTATCTATTACTAAAAAACATTCTACAAAATCTATTAAAGTTTATATACATATATCTATTATTAACTATTTGATTTAGACAATTTATATTTATTTGATTTTTTACTCTCAAGTCCTCTACAAGTCGACAGTCCGTTAGAATATGTACATGATTTTCTTCTTCTGCACCACATGAGCATTTAGGCGAATCCGTCTTTCTGACCTTGTACAAATATGATCTAAAGTTACCGTGTCCAGTAAAAAATTGAACGTTGTAAAAGTTTGGCTTGACATACAGTATTTGGGTATTTGGGAATCATTAAAGAAGGACTTGAAAATGGTGTTAGTCTTTTCATAGTATTTCTGCAATTTTTCCCTTATATAATTAGAAATTATATTCCTACTTGAAGAGTCAAATCGATTGTAATTTATTTCGGTTTTCAGCATGTTAGATTCAATATATTCAGTAAGTTTGGGGACTTGTGCAAGTATGTGTGTACAATCCGATGATGTTGTACTGTAGGCTTGTATACAATGTTTTAAAATATTATATTGAAGAGAATTTTGTTTGTCCTTAGACTTTTTGTTTATGAATGGATACCATATTGGATAACCGTATGTAATTGTACTTCGATATAATGTCTTATACAGTATCAGTCTTCGTCTAAAGTCTAGACCCCATGCTTTCTTTGTCAGGCCAAATAGGTTAACACTAGCTCTAGTTACTTTTATGATCGTTTCATTAACGTGAGGCGTAAAGTCCAGTTTGCTTCTGACTCGGTGATTTTTAATAGTCACTTCTAGGATCTTAAGTTATTCAACCGGTTTAATTAACTTGCTACCTGAGACTATTATATCGCTATTGCATTTATATAAATATAATATTTTTGATTTTTCATCTGACAATTTTAATTTACGACTTTCGCACCACTCATTGATTTTTCTTAATACGTTATCTATTGTCTTTCTTAGTTGTTCAGGAGTTTTATTCCAACATATTAACGTAATATCAGCTGCATATCCTATTGTTTCACAGTTATCATCCAGATTATTATTCAGTATCTCATTAATAAGAATATTCCATAATGTAGGAGACAGTGGTCCTCCCTGTGGACATCCTTTACTTAGTTTCTTATTAATTTCAGTTGAGGAATATCTAAAGTATGATTGTAGAAGTTTTATCATTGAAGCCTACACACCATCTTCATCTAGTCTTTTCATCAAGGCCGGCCACCATGCATTATCAAACGCTGCACTAATATCCACTGCAATTATTGCTGCATATTCTCTTGTTTTATGTTCTAACGCAATTTTTATTATTTCAGTTAGTGCAGTAATAGTAGATTTCGATCTTCTAAAGCCATGTTGTCGATCACTTAGTAAATTAAAATCTTCATAATATTTTATTATTCTATTATTAATTATTTTTTCAAATATTTTAGAAATGTTGGAATTAAGACATAAAGGTCTATAATTTTTGTAGTTATTATAATCTGTTTTTCCTGGTTTCGGAATAATTATTTACTCTGCTCTTTTCCATTCAGCAGGATAGTATTGTAGGTCTAAACATTTTTGAAATAGTTTCACCAATATAGGAGCTATAAATTGTTTAGTGTGCCTTATCATGTTGTTAGAGATGTTGTCTATTCCGGGAGATTTCTTTGGATTTAATTTGTCAATTAAGTCGTTAACTTCAGTAATCATAACCATCGGTTTTTCGTTATTGAGTAGTTTTAAATTATAATTTCTTATAATTTTATGGGTGTTTGTATCTTCTTCACATTTATCATCTGGAAATAAGTTGTTTATTAATTCCTCACCCTTCTGCAAACATTCCATGTCAGCATTACCCTCCAAAATTTGCATATTTCTCTTCCGATTAGATCCACTTTTGATGTTTTTATACACCTTATATAAGTTTTCATAAGGGTTGTTCGATTTGTTTTCCTCCAGAAAAATTCTCCAGGATGCTTTCCTAGCTTTTTCTATTTCCCGTAAATACTTATTTCGTATGCTTTTATAGTATTGTTTAATATGATTAGGGCAATTTTTGTTTCTATAGTAACAGTTTCTAAGATAATGACACAGTGATCCTTTAGAAGCTGTAAATTCGTATTCCACCACTTATTACTAATATTATTTTTTGTTGTCATATTATATAATACACATTCTCTGTTTATTAAAATAAATAAATATGAATTTTCAATTTGAAAATTTAAAATATATGAAAAATCATATTACAAATTAAAATAAAATAGGTGCCTTAGCCATGATGCAATTACTATATCAATTTTATCTAGAATTTTTATTTTCTAGCAACACACATACTCTAATTATTATTATTATTTATTATATAAAGCTGGTCGTTAATTATAGATTTTAAAAAATTGTAATAGAAAGATAGAATTACTTCGGGGGAAAGGTCCGACCACTCCAGTCCTCACTGGACCCTTGGAATATTTGACCAAATCCTGGTCCAAGGTGGCTAACGTGGCAACGGCACCTATTTTACGATGAAGAACAATAGAATTATATATATATATATATATACTCCACGAGACTCTCTCTATATACAATTTATCCCATCGAGAAACTGGTTTATGGTACAAGTGTTGGCTTCCGTAGGCATATCTCTTACTGGGAAGAAGAAAGAAGGGATTCCATTTAATTATAAACTAATACATGCATTTATTTAAGGAGCGACCCGCTCCAACACAATAGTTACAAAAGAAACAAGCGAGCGGGGGAAACAACAAAAAAAAAAAAACAAAGTCCGCAGCGTAGTGGTGGCGTGACGTCAGCGTCGGTGTATCTCCTTTTTTCTGGGGAGCTCGGCTTCCATATTCTGTTTATTATATTCCGTTTGTCTGCGGCTCTCTGGTCGGGATGGCGCTTACACAAGTGTGTACTGAGAGCTTGTATTACGGAAGAATCTAAAAGAATATCATAAAATATAAGTATTCCTGGTGCATCCTATAGTTAGTTAGTTCACTTCTGGAGATTGAGCTATGTCAGATCAAGTCTTTTTTATTTCATTAATGTGCTAAAATTAATCATCATACAGTGTCAATCCCGATATGTATATAAGATATTATAAAACGCTGTTTTACCTTTTCCTTTTAATATTTTTAAAATCTGATAATCAGCAATACCTTTCATAAAGTAAAATATATTGTCACTACTTTGAAAAAGTTTATCCAATAATGTCTGGAGTTTATTTCTGTAATCGATGAGAAAATTTACACCTCATAAATATGTCAGATTAGCTAGATTGTTTGAAAATATTAAATTATTGGGATTTTTGTTAACATATGTTTTATTTTGGATCAATATTCTTGGAGATAGATATGTTTCTTCAGGTAATGAACTTTATAGACTAGATCAACGTGCGTGTGTGTGTGACAATTTTGACAATTAAAAATTATTTATTGTCATCTAGACAATTTTACATCTCACATGAGAGAGAGAGAGAGAGAAGAGGAAAATAAATACATATAGAATTAAAAATATACATAAATGGTCAAATTTACAAAGGGGACGAAGGTAGGAGACCTCGGCGCTGGAGGGTCCTGGACCAGGCGAAGAGCGGGTCCTCCACCGCTTCTCCGAGCCCAAATGATTTCAACAGGAGGTCAGGACGGCAAGGCGGCTCTAAGCTCAGATAGTCCCCTGAGAGTAAGGGAGTCCAAGTCCCGAGTGGAAAGCTTATCCAGGATTTGGGCGAGAACTTTCTTGTCCCCCGGCGAAAATCTCCCGAGGAAGTCCTCCCTATCCTCAGGGTATTACACCGCTTCCACGAGGTCAAGCTCGAAAGAGTAAAATTGGGGGTAAGGGCTTCGGATTGAATTCCTTCATCAATTCAAAGGTCAAAAGTTGCAATTCCTTGCAACGTTTATCGATTGGATCAACCTCCATTTGGGCAGATGGGGGAGGTGGAGGTGTGGCCATGGCCGGCGTCGACTCCCTCTTTTGGGGAGCGGGTGGTGCTGGCTCAGCAGGCCGAGGCGCAGGCAGTGTGGGTGCTGGAGGCACTGCGGCTGTACCGGTCCTCAGCTCCGACAAGACCTGTCGCAGGACCTTATAAATAGTACTATTACTATCTCCTCCGGGCCTTAGGTCGAGGATTTGGTTTACCAGGCCGGCAAGAGCATTGCTCTGCGGAGGGGTCAGATGGCGACCGCGCTTATGTGCCTTGGTCCTTGAGGAGAGGAGGTCCAGAACCTCCTCCCGCCCAAGGCCAAGGGCATCAGTTCCAGCGAAGGACACGCTGGGACTTCTCTTTATGAAGGCTGCGAGGTCAATTCTCGTGCACTTCTTATTTGATGACGCGGAGGGAGGGATGGACTCCTCCACGGCAGTCATCTCGATGTCTTGAGTGATGTTTGCAGGCCCGAGGATCTCCTGGGATGCGGGATCTCTAGGAGCCTGCGATGACGGATCAGGGGTCACAGGTGGAGGGGCAGGAGGCGTCTCCTCCGTAGGTGAGGCCGAGGGCGCTGTTGGTGATGGTCGGGGTGCGCCTGCTGGGTGGATTGCAGCTCGGGCCGCGGGCGAGGCACCGGAGATCTCCAAGGGAGGCGCCGGTGCTGAATGCTGGGGCGTAGGCCGCTGAGGCGGTGCAGGGGTGGTTGTTGGTTGTAGGCCGGCAGGGGAAGCTGGTGGGGCCGATCTGGTGGTGTTGGCCCGCCCTGCAAGCAGGGGGCAGTTGGCCCTCCGGTGCTCTTGTCCGTGGCATCTGGAGCACTTGATGCCCGATGATAGGTAGGCGGGCCAGGCCTCGCCTTTGATCGGAATATCGAGGCGGGTGGGGAGCCTCTCGGTAGTCACTCCATCGTGGAGGACAATGAACGCCTCACGGCGGCCGTCGTTGTAGGTGTATGGGCCGGCCTTCATCAGCTTGGGCGCAATTGACGTTACGCGCCCATAAGGTTTTAGAGCACTGATGATGGCGGAGTCCTCCACGAAGAAGGGGAGGTTGCCCACTGTTATCCTTTCCGCTCTTTTGCGGAAAGGAAAGGCCCTGAGGAGTGTGCCCTCAACCTCGAGGCCCTCGTTTATGAGGCGCTCGGCCAGGCCTCTGTTCGCCAGTCCCAGGAGTTGGTGGCCGTTGACCTTGGAGACTTGGATGACTACGGCGGTTCCTCCAAGCATCCTGTCGAGCGCTCTCAGGTAATGGAAGGGCTGTAACTCGGGGCCGTGCTCCAGGTATACACAGTGCTCCTCAGAGGAGGATGCCTGCCGCGCCCGGGCCTCTGAGATGTGGGCCCTGGTCGTTCTTATTTCTTGTGCCCGCGGCACGGATCCTGCCGAAGATTGCGGTCGGCGACTTGTCCTTGCACCTCCGATGTTGGAGGATGGTGCAGCCGCTGTAGGCGAATTCGTCGATTCGCGGCGCCTCTTCTTACCCTTGACGACGGTAAAAGCGTCGTCCGCTTCAGGGCCCAAATCTTCAATGCAGTCCGCCCAGTTTCCCAGGACACGGGCAGCGCCATTGAATGACGTGCTGGCCGGCAGGCTAAGCGTGACGTCACGCGCGGCGGCCAGATTTACATCTTTAACGCCTGCCGGCGGATTTGCATTTTCACGATTTTCAGAATTTTCTCTTGAGATTGTCTTCTGAATCTCATCTTTTTGTAATTTCTGTCCACCAGTTGGAGATGGGATGCTGGGCCTTCCAGGCTCTTTTCCAGCAGATCCCGAGGTCCCTGGCGATGCCGAACTCGGCATGCTTAGGTGCATTTCATCGCTCGCCAGAGGCGAAAAACACGGAGCTCGCGCGACGCGTGGCCGCACGGCCGAGTGTGTGTGTTGTGTGTGTTCCCTAACCTTTCTATGGCTATATTTCACGTCTATATATCTCGAAACTCAACTAAATACACTTCAGATAATTTATAATACAATATAATGCGGCTTATGATTCCCATTCCTGGACACCTTTTTTTTTTCGTTTATCATTACTCTTCACAATTCATATTTTCATACTTCATCCCTAAGGTTAGAGATAATCGTTATTTCTCCCCTTAAAATAAATTTCGCTTTTTCATTAAAAAGAAACATTTGCGGAATAATTGTCAAATTTCGTTTCTACTTCAGATAATATTTGGAATATTAACGAATGAAGACATTAATACTCGAATGTTTCTTTTCACAAATAAATCAAACTTCTACTGTCCGTACTACGATGAATGTATTATGAAATCTTAAGATTCCACCCTTCAGTGTAGCATATAAAAGCAGAATAATATCCAATACAGTATTAGAGCTCTAAAGAAACGGTCTGGGAGACTAAATTGACGAAACCGCTAGGAGGGTTCACCACTGATGAACCAAGCCCTCCCAATAATATTTTCATCGCAGTAAGGACAGCAGAGAAGTTTGATTTATTTGTGAAATTTATTTGTTTTAATGTCTTTTTTTTTTTTTTATACGTTATATTTACGAATATTTGTGATATCGCAATCGTGGTAGA
>CP092869.1:77815144-78114663 GCA_030710605.1 Cordylochernes scorpioides | reverse complement strand
AGTAAGTTACTACTTTCTTAAATTATGCATTCTATATTTTATTAGCGCGGGGGTTGGTGGAAGGCTGGGTAAACCGTTTGGTTTTCGACCACTACGACTCGGGTTCGATTCCCGCATTGCACACTTTTTTCTGTTAAAAAATGCTCTAATGGCCTCCGATTCTTGCAAAAGTCCCAGCCCACCAGCGAGTGCAAGTAACCAAACGGGGCTCTGGCACATTTGTATGTGCAAAGTCGAACTGCTTTTCATATTTAGAAAGAGGGAATCATATATCGCCGCAACTCTTTTTATTAACGCGATTAAGGAAGCTTTCGGGCAAGCCCTTCTTCAGCTAACTATAGTGTACAAACAAGGCAAGCGTGAGAGAGCTTTTCATATGTGTAGACATGTGATGCGCTTACAGTAAAAGCAGTCGCTAACTACCCACCATGATTTTCATGGCCTGTACCACGTGTATTAGGGATAAGCAATATATATATATATATATATATATATATATATATATATATATATATATTATTAGCACAATTAAAGCGAATTGTGATTATGTTTCATTATTTTACCACGACTGTAATATAAATACTCATGTATACCAACCTCAAGAAAATGCTCAATTCTCTAAACCAATCAGCAAGTAATAATTCTATAACTCTAATTCCAAATCAGTAGAAATATATATGGCGCTCTGCCATCTAAAAAGCACATGTTTTCGTGGTCAGGAAATGCCTTCTTTATTTTTAATATATATATGTTATGAATATTTTTTTGTTTGTGTTGTTGAAAAAGATAGAATTGGAGGTGCAGTCGTGAAAAAAGAAAGATAATTATTTACCTTTCAAGTAGTTTTTATTTTGAATTACTTGAAGTAAATTACACATAAAATTAATTTTCACAGTAATATGGAATTTATAAAATGAATTCTATAATCGTGAATAAAAAATAGGTAGGTCAATTATACATATTTACAACAATATTTAAAGTGGTATGTTATAAATCTATGGTCGAAAAATGTAGAACAGTCAATGAATGAAAATAAAATGTATGTTTTTAAAAAAAATAAAATATTTGCATTTTAGAATTATATAATATATATATATTTCAGATGAATCAATGGATAGTTGATTTCTGTTCCACCAGATGGCGCTCTGCCTTCTGAAAAGCACATGTGCTCCTGGTTAGGATATGCCTTATTTATTTATATATATATAGATGGCGCGTTATTGCTTTGTATTAATTTATGCCTTACTGGCCTTGTCTTTATTGTTTGCGGAAGAGCATTGCTCGTTGCAAATATTTATATATAATTCTACTGTCCTATAAGCTTATGTCCATAATTTTCTTTTGAACCATTTCTGAGATTACACCCTTCAGTGCTGCGTATATAAGTAGAATCGTCCAACACAGTATTAGAGCTCTGAGAAGCGGTCTGGTGAATTAAATTGGCGAAACCGCTGGGAGGGTTCACAACTGATGAACCAAGCCCTCCTAATATATTCTTTTATAGCAGTATTTTATACATCTATAATAAAGGTTCTTTCCTAATTTTATATTTTAACTGATCAATAAAGAATCTAGGGTTTGGTTTCTTTTCATAATTCTTTAATTTCTCGAACTTTCGGGCTAACAAAGTACAACTTCTATCTATGTGAAAAAAATAGTACAAATGTGATATTGTACTGGGATAAGTTGCATAAATTAAGAAAAAGGCATCTCCTTATCGTGCAACTAAAAGGTGCTGATGGCCTGCGCCATCTATCAGAATAAATATCAACTATTCTCGTTGAATTTTAATTATTCCATAATTGGCGAAATTTCTTGATTAATCAAAAATGGGTATTTAGCCAATTCTGGAAGCCATCAGAAACTTTCAGTTGCACGATAAGGATATGCCTTTTTTCATAACTTCTATATAATTATAACGCGCCGAATATCACACCTGGTGTCTCCATGTTGAAGAACATGTGTTAGCCCAAAAGGTCGAGAAATAGAAGAATTACGAGAAGAAACCGATCTCTAGATTCTCCATTAATTTAGTTAAAATATACATCTATATAATATAGCAAAATAAAAAAGAGATTGAAGAGAGGTATCTTGTGCGAATTTTATTAGCAAGCTTTCGGACGGCCTTCTACAGGCTTTACGATGACTAAACAGAAAAAGAACAAGATGAGAATTATTAAGATAAGATATGTTTGCATGCGAGAGAAAAAAAAATATATGCAAAATTATCTTATCTTATTAATATTCATCTCGTTCTTTTTCTGTTTTGTCATCGTAAAGCCTGTAGAAGGACGTCCGAAAGCTTGCTAATAAAGTTCGCACAAGATACTCTTCTTCTATCTCCGTTTTATTATTTTATTTTAACTCGAGGAGTTTATTTTAGTTTATCAATATAATAGGTAGGATTAAATATAAAACCTAAAATATAAATGAGACAAAGCTTACACTCAATATTTTAAAATTGTTGTAAGAGCAGTAGAAAAAATAGTATTATAAAAAAAAAAAGTTTGCGCAATAAATAGTTCACATATCTGCAAAAAGATGGCGCCCTAAAATATTATATTTACACAATATAAACCATGATACTCATAAAGATGATTACAAACTTTGTTTTACATAAATATAATGATTATTCTTTCGATAAAAATATTGTTCACCTTTTTATTTAATAGACACCTTTCAAAAATAAAACGATAATTGTATATAATAAAAATATACGTTAGATGAAATTAGCTCATGATTCTATGAAGGACGTGTATATTTTACTAGGATTTTAACACCTAAAACCTATCTCTTCCTCAACAGGTACAAGAAACTCTTGCTCCTACTGAAAAGGGACCATTTCAGAAAGCTTGTAAAGTTTAAAATCTTAATATCTTTCACCAAAAGTTTATTTTGTTAAATTAAATTTGTATCTACGCGTTATCTTTCCAAAGAGATTGTTAATAGAATAAAAATAGAGAAATCTAAAATATTATTAGAATTATTAAAAAAGAAGGGGGAAAGAATGACGCATGGTTATTTCTCCCTATAGTTTTCTCTTTTTATTTTCATTTTTTATTTTTCTATTTCAGGTTTTCTTGTATATTTGTGGGTAAATGTGTATATATCAGAAACGAATTTAGATGCGTAAGATTCTTTTTGAAATTAAACAATTTCTACTGCCCTTACTGCAACATAAAAATTAATGGGAGGGCCTGGCTCATCAGTGGTGAACCCTCCCAGCGGTTTCGCCAGTTTAATCTACCAATTTTTCTTTTTTCTTTTTCTATTTCAGGTTTCCTTGTTTATTTGTGGGTAAATGTGTATATATTAGAAACTATTTTAGACGCGTAAGATTCTTTTTTGAATTTAACAATTTCTAAATGGTAGATTAAACTGGCGAAACCGCTGGGAGGGTTCACCACTGATGAGCCAGGCCCTCCCATTAATTTTTCCATTGCAGCAAGTGCAGTAGAAATTGTTTGATTTCAAATAGAATCTTACGCTTCTAAAATAATTTCTAATTTTTATAACAGATGGCGCGCTAGTGCATCGTAATATAAATGTGTATATATGCATATGTTATATAAAAAAATTATTTAATTTTAAAAATATAACTTTTAGAGCAAACTACTCTGTAAAGTCGACTGCCAGAGGTCACCGCTTTCCCTTTTTAAACCTATTGTTGTTGTATTCCGTTGGTCGGCTCAAATCTTTTTCTACATATGTAAATATCTAATCATTTATTTTCTTCTTCAAGCCTTAAATCAGTCAATACTTTCTCAAATTATGTATTTTATAAGCTTAATTAAAACAAACTATCAAATAATGATTTAAACAATTTTTATTATTTCTACCACGATTGTGATATCACAAATATTCGTATATATAACGTATATAAAAAAAAAAAAAAAAAAAAAAAGACATTAAAACAAATAAATTTCACAAATAAATCAAACTTCTTTACTGTCTTTACTGCGAAGAAAATATTATTGGGAGGGCTTGGTTCATCAGTGGTGAACCCTCCCAGCGGTTTCGTCAATTTAGTCTCCCAGACCGTTTCTTTAGAGCTCTAATACTGTATTGGATTATTCTGCTTTTATATGCTACACTGAAGGGTAGAATCTTAAGATTTCATAATACATATATCGCAGTACGGACAGTAGAAGCTTAATTTATTTGTGAAAAGAAACATTCACGTATTAATGTCTTTATTTGTTAATATTCCAAATATTATCTGAAGTAGAAACGACATTTGACAATTATCCCGCAAATGTTTCTTTTGAATGAAAAATCGAAATTTATTTTGAGAAGAAATAAAGATTATCTCTAACCTTAGGGATGAAGTATGAGAGGATGAATTGTGAAGAATAATGATAAACGAAAAAAAAAGGTGTCCAGGAATGGGAATCATAAGCCACATTATATTGTATTATGAATTATCTGAAGTGTATTTAGTTGAGTTTTGAGATATATAGAGGTGAACTATAGCCATAGAAAGGTTAGGGAACACACACACACACGTTGATCTAGTCTATAAAGTTCATTACCTGAAGAAACGTATCTCCTCAAGAATATTGATCCCAAATAAAACATCTGTTAACAAAAATCCCAATAATTTAAATTTTTCAAACAATCTAGCTAATCTGACATATTTATGAGGTGTAAATTTTCTCATCGATTAGGTAAATAAACTCCAGACATTATTGGATAAACTTCTTCAAAGTAGTGACAATTTTCTTTTACTTTATGAAAAACATTGCTGATTATCAGATTTTGAAAATATTAGAAGAAAAAGGTAAGACAGCGTTTCATAATATCTTATATCCATATCTATATTGACATTGTATGATGATAAATTTTAGTACATTCATGAAATAAAAAAGACTTGATCTGACATAGCCTAACCTCCAGAAGTGAACTAACTATAGGATACACCAGGAATACTTATATTTTATGATATTCTCTTAGATTCTTTCATAATACAAGCTCTCAGTACACACTTGTGTAGGCGCAATCCCGACCAGAGAGCCGCAGACAAACGGAATATAATAAACAGAATATGGAAGCCGAGCTCCCCAGAAAAAAGGGGATACACCGACGTCACGCCACCACTACGCTGCGGACTTTGTTTTTTTGTTGTTCCCCCCGCTCGCTTGTTTCTTTTGTAGCTATTGTGTTGGAGCGGGTCGCTCCTTAAATAAATGCATGTATTCGTTTATAATTAAATGGAATTCCTTCTTTCTTCTTCCCAGTAAGAGATGCCTACGGAAGCCAACACTTGTACCATAAACCAGTTTCTCAATGGGATAAATTGTATATGGAGAGAGTCTCATGGAGTAATTCTATTGTTCTTCATTGTTAAATAGGTGCCGTTGTTACATTAGTTACCTTGTATCAGAATTTGGTCAAATATTCCAAAGGTCCAGGGGGGACTTGTGTGGTCGGACCTTTCCCCCGAAGTAATTCTATCTTTCTATTACAATTTTTTAAAATATATAATTAACGACCAGCTTTATATAATAAATAATAATAATAATTAGTATGTGTGTTGTTAGAAAATAAAAATTCTAGATAAAATTGATATATTGTAATTGTTACATCATTGATAATGCATCTATTTTATTTTAATTTGTAATATGATTTTTCATATATTTTAAATTTTCAAATTGATATTTTATATTAATTTATTTTATTAAACAAAGAATATGTATTATAACGATTATGTATTATAAAATAACCATTTGTATATTGATACACTGTGTGACTATACATCTCTTTAGAGTTTAATGTGAAAAACTTAAATTATTCTGGAGGCTACTTAAAATAGAGTTATCTCATTATTCACTTGTATTATATTGTAGGATGGTTGAAAAATTCAATGGAAAGATACAAGAAATTTGTGAGGAGAGAATAAAGGTTGAAGAGTCTGACAAACTTCAACCTGGTGCAATAATATATGGCTAACCATTTAACCCTACCGTGGAAAGTTTCTCAGATAAAAGCGAGTGGCCATTTTGTCACAAAATTAACTATCAAGATCCGTATTGACCGATTGACCTATGGCCAGATCAATGAGGTTTCTAATCCATCAAATCTCTCACCTCAGGTGGCCACTGATTTCCTCGATAGAAACTCTGGCTTTCTCAGAGAGGATTATTTATTCATAATCAAACACAATGTGAACATCTATTATTCAACCGGAGCATTAGCCCATTGCAACATGTGACGCAAAGTTCTAAATATTGATTATATATTTAATTGAAAAATATATGAGTGAATCAAACTTAATTATGATTACAATATATTTTTTTTTAGCAAGCAGACTTGAAATTATTATTTATTTGTAATGCAAACTACAAACATAGTTAACGCAATTTCACAACTAAAATAAACACCAGTCTATAAACACTAGCACCATATATATACACAATCATCATCATGTACCCTCTGCAAAACAATTAGTCAAAAACAAACAACAAACTTTTTTTTTCTTTACGCAAGTTTGGCTTTAAATACCCATTTCTTGGTTTCTCAAGAAGCCACTGGGACCAAAAAATCTTTTTGGTCGCAGTGGTACAGCCTACTCCAAGCTGGCAAGCACCAACAGCGTGAAACGCGTTCGTGGATGGCTTTTCTTGATTTATCAAGAAATTGGGTTGGCCAAATATCAGGAAACAGGCTAAATCAATGATTATTTGATTTCTGTTCCACCAGATGGGGGGCGCTCTGCCTTCTGAAAAGCACATGTGCTCCTGGTCAGGATATGCCTTTTTTACTTTAAACATTAAACTAATGAACTGATATATTACAATTATAGTCATCTACTCAACACAGATTGTATTCACTATTTGTTTTATTGTAGCTGTAAAACAGAGAATTCATTCTGATTACGATACTTATGTGAATTTGTGGCAAGGTTTCTTTTGGAGATAGTTATATACATCAGATTACTTATTTCTAACGGAATCTCATCTTTATTTATAGACATTTACATAATATTAAAAGGTTTAAGCACAGCTCATTAATAACATGAAAGACGTAGGCGTTGAAACATGTCATGAAGACTCCCATGATAGTTAGGTTGACGACAGCAATTTTGATAGGCCATAGGATCTGATGCCGGAGAACAACGACCCCTCTCGAAGAGATACAGGCATGGTCTGATCCCACCGTGATCTTTGCGGGTGCAACGACATCCATATTTCTTTAACAGAAGTCTCTTACGTTGTCCAAGGATATGACGTTGGTCTCATGAAGGAAACAGTTGTCAATCTCATGTTTCTTGAGAAAACAGCAGATTTGAGATCTCCTCTGAAAAGCGGGGATTCCGCGCGTGTTCAGGGTCGCAACACGGAGTGTTAATTTAGGATGCCGAGAAGAAGTTCCGAAGCGTGATAGCTTCTTGTTCAGGGCTTTGCTGGTGTATACTATAAGAGATATAGCATCGTGGCCAAGGTATCGATAGCCCGTGAGAGATTTTGTATCCCATATTCCTGGAGCGAAGAACGCCAACTACGTGAGCCGTCCAGCTCACTAGTATTGACTATTGTGCTAAGCGCTTTTAGTCGGGTCCTGAAATAATTCCTTAGTAGAAAAAGTTGACCAGGAAGTTTAAATTCTGATATATAGTCTGGGAGGCTGATCATAGTTGAATAATTGAGATGAATCAATCCAATCAGACGAACTGCTTGAATCCTATGTCTAAGGAAAGCCCGGTAGCTGAAAAAATATCCCTCGCCGGTAATCGAACACGGGCCTTCTGAGTTAGATATAGGTAACATATCTACTAGACCGCATGAGTACAATAGAGATATTTACAATCCAGGTTCCTGGAGCGCAGACTGCCATCTACCCGTAGCAACAATAGAAGATGGTGACGTGAGGTCATGTGATTGATGATAATTGGACAAGTAGGCCACTGCTGAATATTCTGTGACAATAAAAATAGTGTGAAAACATTGTATAAATGTGAAATTATACTGGTATCAGGTGGATAAATTCCGACAGATGGCACAAGCCATCAGCAACTTTTAGTTGCAAGATCCGGAGATGCCTTTTTCTTAATAAAATTAATGTTCTTTAGCATCAAAATCATATTCATTGCTCCAGGAACCTAGCTTATCAATAAATGACATTGAAAAGGCTAAGGTCGTCTCACTCATCAAAGCTAGACGCATGCTAAACACCTCTTTGGCAGATTGTCAAGATTCCATTAGATCCCGTGTGGATCTCATGGAATAAAGTCCGCCCTAGACTGATGAGGGCCATTAAACCGAAACCATGGTCTCTAGGTGGACGCTTTTCAGTTTGCCAAAGCTGGTGTTGTGGCTTTGTCACCGACCCGAGACCGCTAGTTTGCGGCGACGGTCAAAAGATGGCGTCTAGCTTCAACGTCTATTTTGACAAGAGAGTCGACCATTGTCTTTTTAGATCAATATACTCCCGGCAAAATTTCCACCTATAAATATCATTAAAATCTTTAAAATTATCGACTAAAAAACCATCTATATATCCTTTATATACCAGAATTTCAATCCAAAACGAATTAATACTAATTTAAAATGTATTTCACGAATAATAAATTTGATAAGGGTTTCTTTTAAATAAATACTTAATTAGAAATATGTATTTGCCTATCTCTTTAGGAATATTATATGAATTGATAATTAAAATTACTTCCCATATTTGGTTTTTAGGTTGATTTCAATAGTATCTTATTAAAGATACCAATTTCAAAAAGTTATCCAAGCATGTAATGAAATCAATAATAAAATTAATGAGAAATATGTATTTTATTAGATGGAATGATATTTTAATGGTCCAATTGGTAAATGGTTAGATTTAAAATGACAAAAAGTCATTTTTCCTTTCTTTAAAATCGAATAAGAGTGTAATATTTGATATTTTTCTATTTTTCTCTATCCCTCTGTTTACAGTAGTAATACCGATTAGAAAGAGAGATGCAGGTATTTGCTTTAATTTGAAAATGTTTCTAGATTTAAATGCCTATTGAATTTTACATTTGCATGCAATATTTCACTTTAGCTTTTAGCTATAGAATATCAAATGCATTTATTTATTATTATTGTGGTTAAAAGATGATTTAGAATATCAATCATAATAATTTAAAAAGCATTTATAAGGTAATTAAAATTTTAACAGAATTATATACAATATAAAGAATTTAAAATTGAATTTATTCCAACATCTGAAAATGAATGTATGTTTTACTGAATATATATCCTTTAAAGGATTCTAGACTCAGTAACCATTTCATTTAAATAAAATATAACTAAAATTATATAATACTCTAATATTATATAAAATATATAAAAATACATATATAAATAAAATTTGATATATATAATTATTTAATTAAAAATGTGTATATATTGGATCAAAATATCATTTATTTTACCAATATTTCAGTTGGCTGAACGCCAAACTTTATCAAGGTATTATTACATATTTAATTATTTATTTATGCTTATGAGGTGATACAGCAGCGTATTTACAATTAGAGAGGAGACAAAATGAATTAAATCTAGAAAAAAGAAGTGAGGACATATCGGTCATTAAAGTCTGAGAGGCAAGGCCTTCATCCAGTTCAGGGCTTCCGGGGTGACAGAATGGAGAATCATGAGTGCATAATGTAGCTGCTGTATTGTCCGTGAGGTCAAGAGACATATACATATATACAATATAAAGAATTTTAAATTGAATTTATTCCAACATCTGAGAATGAATGTATGTTTTACTGAATATATATCCTTTAAAGGATTCGAGACTCAGTAACCATTTCATATTAAAACAACATATTTAATATGTTTCAACAACAAACTCAGCGCCACATAACGTCTATAGAAATAAGTTTTAAAAAATATAAAATTATATAACACTAATATGATTTTAAAATTCAAAACGATATTTTTTGCTCATAATCATTATAATTATGCATCTTTAATATACACTTATAATTATAACCTAGGGAAGATATACCTTTTAGCATGTATATCGGAATTAGGATATTAACTTTTGAAGAAATTTGATACACAGTGACCATTATTGGAGACACACGAGCTAATCAAGTGTGAATAAATTTCTTCTGTCTCCTTAAAGAAGAGAATACCAGCGATATTTAAAGTATTTAAACTTCCTTAAAATTGACCGTGTGTGTAAATTAATATAGGATGGATAATATTTCGTATCTTATATATATATATATCTGAGCATTCGTCCGTCATACATGCAAAGGGAGAGACATTTTAAGTATGGCTTTAAACCAAAAATGAATTTAAGCAATATTATTACTGTATTTATTTATTTTTCCTTATCCCTAGTACACGTGGTAAAGGCCATGATAATCATGGTGGGTAGAAGAAGGCGACTGCTTCTATTGTTAGTGCACCACATGTCTACACATGTGAAAAGCAATTCGACTTTGCACTTACAAATAAATGTGCCAGAGCCCCGTTTGGTTACTTGCACTCTTGGTGGGGTTGGAGTTTTACAAGAATAGGGGGCCATTGGAACATCTTTTTTTAAATCAGAAAAAAAGTGCCCAATGCGGGAATCGAACCCGGGTCGTAGCGGTCGAAAACCAACGGTTTAGACCAGCCTTCCATCGACCCCCCACTGTATTTATAAATTAGGCTCAGATAAATATATAATAAAACGTTAACTAAATTACAAAAGGAGTTAGGCCTGTCGTTGATTATATGAAATCGAAGCCAGCTTTAAAGTAATGAGGGCCAAAGCTCGAAAACCATATTATTACATGGTAGACTTTGTCTGAATTTACAAAGACTGGTGTTGTAGCCTATTACTCATCACAATTATAACGTACAAAGGTGATGAACCTGAAATGTTTCAATGAATTTTGAAGAGACATCTCTTTCGTTACATACCATCATCTTGTAACATTTGATTGAATGATGTTTTCTCAAAATTGCCTTACAATGCCTATATAAAAATCTGCATCATTACCTATCACAGATGAAACCACTCTAACCAATAATATATATAATAAGGAAATAACGCGCCATATATACATATGAGAAGGAAGCTAGAAAGTTGAGCCAAAGGAAAGAACAAATGTCAGTATTTGACGCTGATGCTTTGGAAAAATACAAGATAATTAAACAAAAAATAAGAAAAGATCAAATATGTGAAATAAACTCTAAGAGAAAACTGACAAAAACTATAACAAGACTTAGAACAAAACACTATAAAGTAATGACAATACATCCAGATGGCACAAGAATCTATAGGACATGCAACAACTGTCCTGGTGTGGAACTAACACCTACTCACATATTCTCATGCCCAGCAATGGCCACAGCCTTGCAGAAAATTTACATATACCCAGAGCAGCAGTTTTACACACACAAGATTTTGGACATTGCTGCTGCTGTGATAGAGATGTATGGAGACATCGGAAGCTCTTCATTGGACACGACAACAACAACAACAAAAGAAACTTTTAATGAAGGAAAGTTTGTCTTACAATTAAAAAAGAATGAAAAAATATTGGGTAAAAAATTACATATTTTTAATTCTACTGTCCTAAAAGTTATGTTTATAGTTTGCTTGAATACCATTTCTAAGATTCCACGTTTCATTGTAGCAAATATAAGCAGAATCGTCTTCAATACAATATTAGAGTTCACGGTCTGGTAGATTAATTTGGCGAAACCACTTGGAGGGTATACCACTGATGAATAAAGCCCTTTCAATATTTTATTCATTGCAGTAAGGATAATCGAAGTTTGTTTTATGTGTAAAAGAGAAACATTTGTGCATTAAATTTTCATTTCTCAAATAATGTATATGAATAAGACTAGATTATACACACAAGAATACTGAGATCTTTATAGTTCTTTAAATTGAAGCTATTTCGGCCAGTAAATCTTTTTGTTATCTCGACGTTTCAAGGTAATAAAAAGATTTACTGGCCAAATTATCTTTAATTTATATAACTATGAATGCTGGCCAGGCAACTTCTATCTTTACGTTGAGTTGGTCATATTAGAAACATCGAGAACCTTAATCGATACAAACACAAAGAAGCTTTTTTCAAATAGCGTTATCATATGTTTACTTATGTTTCTTTGTATTTGCAATGGAAAAATTAATGGGAGGGTCTGGCTCATCAGTTGTGAACCCTCTTAGCGATTTCGCCATTTTTTCATTGCAGCAAGGGCAGTAGAAATTGTTTAATTTCAAAAAGAATCTTACAGTCTAAAATAGTTTCTAATTTTCATATAAAATTATATAATACTAAATTTATTTTAGAATTCAAAACGATATTCTTTTGCTTATTATAATCATTGATCATAAGCCACATGTGGCTCTTTGGATGTGAATTTGCGGCTATTTATAGAGTTCCATACGTAAATATTATTGTGAGTTTCATTTATTGTCGCAAAGAAAAAAAATTGTGGCTCTTTAAGAACTTTCAAAATTTGGAAATTGCAATTTTTTTATTCTTCCGACTCAAAGGTTTGCCGACCAAAATAATTTTTTTCTCAAAGTCAACGTAGAACCCATGTTACCAAGGTATCAGACATGGTGGGAAGCAGATATCCATGGATAAAGGAATTACCCGCGGATTAACAACGTGTAGGACAATTACCTCGGATTAGCGCTAAGCTCTGAAATGATCACCAACCCCTCCTCTCACTACTTTTCACTTCACCATAACTTCTGCAACTTCTGTCTAGTGAGATCTGTTTGCTACATTTCTTTTTAATATAAGACTCCTATTATAAATTATAAAATTTTACCTAAATTACTCATATAACGAGAAGTCTAGAGTTAAACGTAATATTTTCATATATAATAGATGCATGAAATTCGCTTCAACTCGTTTGTATGCTTTCGCTAAAATAAAAATACAGTTAAACCTGTCTAGCGCTCCCTCTAAATAGCGCCTTCCTCTCTATAGCGCCCGATTTTAAATACGTAGTACGATACGATTCACATTAAAGGTGACCTGTCTATAGCACCCTATTTTAGTGAGTCCCAAGAGGGGGCGCTATAGACAGGTTTAACTGTCTATAGTACCCCATGCTCAAAGTATAGTCGAGTTATTTTTAGAGTCAAACATGAATGAAGTTTTTGTCAATACAAATTAAATATTTAGATGCTTTTTTGTATTTAGAATTCTAAGTCTTTTCCGTCTAGATTTTATAATCTCGAATTTATCATTGAAATGGAAATTTTGGGAAATTTTTGGAAAATATCGGCGCGGTGAAGGAACAGGGATGTTTCTGCGGAGATGAGTTACAAGACTCGAAACCTCTACTTCTGGAATGCCCAATTTTTCGGGATTATAGGGAAAGAAAATTTGGTGTCATCGGACAGCTACATGAATTCGTAGATAAGAAAAGAACATATAAAAAATTTAATCAATTTTGTGAATATATATACAACTATTATTAATAAGCTAATCCCTTAATATAATGTTAACAAATCAATAAGCTTGAGGGATGAGTATCTTTAGTAAATAAATTTATTTCAAGCTTTCGGGCTCAACCGCCCTTCGACAGGAAAATTACGCTACTAATTTTCCTGTCGAAGGGCGGTTGAGCCCGAAAGCTTGAAATAAATTTATTTACTAAAGATACTCATCCCTCAAGCTTATTGAGTTTTTAACATATATACAACTATCTTTTGAACTGGGAAAGAGAAGGAAGGAAATATTGAGGAAATTTTTCTGTTTTATGTTTGTCTTTTTTCTCCTTGACCTTTCTACTTGTATATAGCCAATTTGTTTTTATGTAAAGAAAAGTATTGACGCAAATATCCCTGAGTTTGGGATATCGCGTTATCGGATGTTAATAAAGTTAAAGTTAATATAGTATATTTAATTTGGAAGCATATGTAACTATAATTTAGAGTTCTTGGTTGTCAAATGTCCAGTGTGTTATTACAATTTATATTTCAGAATAATTTATATTCCGATTTACAGATATTCAATAAATAAATACCTTGTCCTGAAGATCGAAAATTCACGTAAGAACGCCCTTGCAACCTCAGAACAAATTTTAACGCCTTGCCAAATGCTTTATTTTTATTCATTTCTCCTGACGAAGGCAACAGATTTTTGTGGAAACGTTGAGAAAATAAAAAACTCTAAATGGTCGTAGTGTCTATTTTTCAAAGAAATAAATTCCTTGTGTTTGATTAAAAATAAAATCAGATCTTCCAGGGACAGGTTTCTTTACAGAATATATTTAATATCTCTAGATTTCAGAGGCTCAAAGAAGAGGCCCTTCTAAACGAGAATTACACAATTTTATTATATATTCATAGACAAAACTTAAGGAAGTTTTACCTTCAGGATGTATATCAGGATTAAAACAATAACTCTGAAAGATATTTGTAAAGACACACGAGATAACATTAGAAAGATAAAATTGCGCTTGTTTATTTTATCTATTATACATAGATGGCGCCTCAAATATCTATATGCTTGAAGTTTTATTTTTCTTTATAATCTCTCCACCGAGTCTGTTACAGACTAATGTTATAGTCAATATATATATATATATCAGAATACATTACTCCTAAACAAATAGTTTAAAATATACATTATTCACTAGAAACAACCAAAATAAAAACGTTAATGTACCTCACAACATAATATCATCTATATTGGAGTAAGTTTATACATAAAAGAAACCTTTAACAAATCATTTTATTTAGCAGTTCTAAATTGTTCTAAAACATAATCCATTAGCTAATACACATAGATATATATATAAGCCGTTATCCAAACACAAGCTACCATCCCCAAATTGAACTCTCTAACTAAACCTAACTTTACTAAACGAAACCAAATAATCAAGTAGAAACGGTGGCTATAATGGTGTTCGAAATTTATCTACCTAAACAAATCTTTAACAACACACATTAGCTGTCGTCGTCTTCCTGAGGGCCATTAAAACATTGATTTGGTAGATTAGTTTGTTTGGACATGGCCCATTAGTAGTGGGAACGTAATTAAATTTTTAGCCCTAATCTCACCATGTTTTATTCAACCGGCCCGCCCCTCAAATCGAACTCTGCTATCCTATCAGCCACGTATTTATCGGCGACCATTTACACTTTCAATTTGTTCGTCTCTTTCCATTTCTGACTAATTACCATCCTCCAGGTAGCTGCTGCAGTGATGGAATATAGAGTTTCTTGCTGTTGTGGTCTGAATGGCGAATATTTAGATTTTAACCATTTGCCTCTTCTTCTTCTTTCTTATCTCCACTCAATCATATTAGGGTATCATTGTTGATGGTGTCTGTTTGACAACCATCATGACTGGGTGAAGTAGAATATAGCCTTGTTTGCTGGTGAGGTCTGTGGATGGCAAATCTTTGGATTTTAACCATTTATCTCTTTTTCTTTTTCTTTCTTATCCCCACTCAATAATATTAGAGTATCAAGCTTATAGAGCTTGTTGATGGTGTCTGTTTGACAACCATCACGACTGGGTGAAGTAGAATATAGCCTTGATTGCTGTTGAGGTCTGGATGGCGAATCTTTGGATTTTAACCATTTATATTTTCTTCTTCTTTCTAATCTCCACTCAATCATATTAGGGTATCAAGCTTGTAGAACTTGTTGATGGTGTCTGTTTGACAACCATCATGACTGGGTGAAGTAGAATATAGCCTTGTTTGCTGTTGAGGTCTGGATGGCGAATCTTTGGATTTTAACCATTTATATTTTCTTCTTCTTTCTTATCTCCACTCAATCATATTAGGGCATCAAGCTTGTAGAACTTGTTGATGGTGTCTGTTTGACAACCATCATGACTGGGTGAAGTAGAATATAGCGTTGCTTGTCGATAAGGTCTGGATGGCGAATCTTTGGATTTTAACCATTTATCTCTTCTTCTTCTTTCTTATCTCCACTCAATCATATCAGGGTATCGAGCTTGTAAAGCTTGTTGATGGTGTCTGTTTGACAACCATCATGACCTTGTGAAGTAGAATATAGCCTTGTTTGCTGGTGAGGTCTGGATGACGAATCTTTCGTTTTTAACCATTTATCTCTTCTTCTTTCTTATCTCAACTCAATCATTTTAGGGTATCAAGCTTGTAGAGCGCATTGATGGTGTCTGTTTGACAACCATCATGACTGGGTGAAGTAGAATATAGCGTTGCTTGCTGGTGAGGTCTGGATGGCGAATCTTTGGATTTTAACTATTTGTATAAGGTTGTCCCAAAATTTCCTGTTTTTCTTATTACTTGGCGAATAATATTATTACGGCGAATACATAAAAAAGCATAATGAAATTACTTTATACATAATACAAAGATATTATACATAGCAGCTAATAATATTGGTATTTCAATTTTTGTAAGTGTTTACGAACTTTTTGGACAACCTTGTATAAGGTATTAGCGTTTTGCCATATATTTTATAAGAATGGCGACCCTTTTTGACGTCTATAATTATTTTTGATATAAAAAATTCTTTATTTATCCAAAATTTAAGATGTTACTTAATAGTCAACGTTTTGATACGATACAAATCAAAAAAGAGAAATCGATGAAAATTTTGCGAGGCCTACAGAAAGACGAATTTTCCAAGTATTTCCAAAATTGAAAGAAAATATCAAAAATTTTATTTGCTACAGGAGAGTCTTATTTTGAAAACTATTAAATGAACATTTTTGCCTTGATAAAGTTTTGGTATAGTCTCAGTGCGAAAACTTTATGATCATAACTTGTGGTTTAAACATTTGAATAACCTATTGAATTCTCCGAAAAATATTTATAATATAATTTTAATCCCTTTAAAAAAAGGAAAACATCACATATTTACTTTTCAATTCACCACTATAAAAGCCAAGCCCTTCCACTACCTTTCACCGCGGTAAAAACAGTGAATATTTTTCTAAAGAAACAATCGTGCTTAAAAATTCTATTTCTCGTAAATATATATATACATATAATTTGTTCAAAACTGTTTATACTTGACCAGTATATTGTATATCAAAACACCGGCCATATATTCAATGTGAAAGTTGTCATAGTTATTTGTTATATCTATTATGAACAAAATATCTCTCATAGAGCAAACATAAGGAAGTCTTTTATGTCGCCGGTCTTTTGTATATATATATTTTTTATGAAGGAGACAGAGTCAATTTTTTTCATGCTTGGCTATCTCCTGTGTCTTCGATAAAGGTCCCTGTGTATCAAATACATGTCATATATATTGTTTGAATCCCAATATTGTTGCACCAAGTGGCAGCTTTGCAGGGTCGTCGACCTTAGTTTCTTCCTTCTTGGTGTTATACACGTTTCCCGAACGGGTTTCCATATTCAAATCAAATGAATAAAAGTAAATAAATAAAATTAAATAAAAATAAATTACCTTTTCAAGTTATTGTCTTTATTTATTCTTGTCTTGCTCCTCCGTCGCGATCCGCCCTCTTCCCATAAGCCATAAAGATATATATACAATAAAATATTACAAAAGGAATGAAACTATAAAAAGGAATGATAATCTAAATATTCTGTTTTAAATAAAAATAAATAAATATATAATTTAAATTTTAAATATCTTAAAAATAATATTATAAATAATTTTTTAAATACGCGCATTAATCATGATGCAACACTTCCCCCTCTCCAGAGGTCGTCACGTCCTCGTGAGTGACCTCATCAATTCTTTCAAAATAAGCTTTGAGTCTTGAGACATGGACAATCAATGGGTCTTGGCCAGGATTATCTTTCGGTTCAATTAAGTAATTTACGTTGGACAGCTTCTTTATTATTCGATATGGACCAACATATTTTCTCAATAGTTTTTCACATTTTCCGATTTTCCTGACTGGTGTCTAAACTGCCACTAAATGTCCTGGTTCATAGATTCTCTCGTTGTGTTTTTTATCATAGTTTATTTTCATTCTTTCCTGAGTCTTCTCTGTGTTGTTAATGACTACCTGTCTCGTCCTTGCTATTTTATCCAAGTAATTTTCTATATATTCGTCATAATCGTTCATGTTACTGTCAATTGGGATATTATCGTCGTCTAAGAGGGACATGGGTTCCCTCCCAAATAACAGGAAAAATGGAGAGTAGCCTGTGGTTTCTTGAATCGTGGTATTGTACGCGTGGGTGACGAAAGGGAGGATTTCGTCCCAGTTCTTCTGGTCTGTATTTACATACATGCTTATCATGTTGATTAGAGTTCTATTTAGCCGTTCCGTTAGTCCGTTAGTCTGGGGATGGTAGCTCGTCGTGAAGCAGTGTTTAACTTTGCACATTTTCATAACCTCCTTCATCAAATTGCTAGTGAACTGTGAACCTCTGTCACTAATAAGAAACCCTGGGGCCCCGTGACGTAAAAAAATTTGTTCGATTAAAAATGTAGAGACTTCTTTCACTGTTGCTTCTGATACTGCCTTTGTTTCAGCGTACCTGGTATAATAATCAGTCAACACAATTATCCACTTCCTTCTTCTTTTCGTTGATGGCAAGGGACCAACAAAGTCAATCCCGATTCTTTCAAAAGGGTAGTTAGCTGGGGGGGAATGGGTTGCAAAAGTCCAGAAGGCGACTGATTTGAACCTTTCCGACTTTGGCAAAGATGGCACGTCTTTACAAATTCTGATACATCTTTCAGCATGGAAGGCCAATGATATTTATTCTTCAAACGGTATGTGGTTCTGGCGACGCCTAGATGGCCATTCAGCATATGGTTGTGGAATTCACTCATGATTTCTTTCCTTCTCTTCTTCGGCACTACCAGCAACCATGCTCTGCCCTCAGGGTTTGGGTTCTTCTTATATAGACATCCATTTTCCTCTTTAAAATTCTGTGTGATTGCTCGTTTGCTTCCTTTAAGGCTTTTCTTAACATTTTCTATGAATTCATCCTCTTCATTTATTATCTGATTCAAAAATAGTCGTTCATAATCTTCGACCCAATCCGTTTCAGGTAGGGGCCCTCTAGATAAGCCATCAGCATCCATATGTTTTTTACCCGATTTGTGTATTATGTCAAAATCGTATTCCTGAATTTTCAGTGCCCACCTTGCAAGTCTACCTGTTGGATCTTTAAGATTTTTCAGCCAGCACAATGCGTGATGGTCTGTAATTATCTTGAAGTGTCTTCCATATAGGTAGTGTCGTAATTTTGATATCGCCCACACCACAGCCAAACATTCCTTTTCGGTGGTTGAGTAATTTTGCTCAGATTTACTTAGAGTTCGACTCAAATATGATATCACCTTCTCTTTTTCACAGATAATTTGGACCAGTGTTGCACCTAAGCCGATGTTAGAGGCGTCTGTGTGAATGTAGGTGGCTGCATTTGGATCAAAGTGACCTAAAATTGGCGGATTTATCAGAGCTTTTTTAAGGTTTTGAAATGCTTCCTCTTGATTTTCTGTCCAGGTAAATTGCGCATTTTTCCTGATGAGTCCTGTCAATGGGTCAGCAATTAATGAGAAACCTTTAATGAATTTTCTATAATAGGAACACATTCCTAGGAATGATTGTACTTCTTTGACCTTCTTGGGCTGAGGAAAATCCCTAACGGCTTTGATATTATATTCGGCCGGTTTTATACCCTGTTGGTTGGTTATATGACCAAGGATCATAAGTTCTTCAAAAGCAAATCTGCATTTCTTGTCGTTCAGTTTCAAATTAGATTCACTAAAACATTTTAAGACAGCTTCAAGTCTTTTAAGGTGGGTTGGAAAGTCTGAGCTGTATATAATAACGTCGTCCAGATAACAAAGGCAAATCTGCCATCTTAGATTTCCAAGCACATTGTCCATATTCCTCTCGAAAGTAGCAGGGGCGTTGCATAGTCCAAAGGGCATGACGTTGAATTCATATAAACCGTGGGTCGTAGTGAAAGCTGTCTTTTCCTTGTCTTTCTCTTCAATTTCGACTTGCCAATATCCCGATCTAAGGTCTATTGCTGAGAAGTACTTCGATCCTTGGAGAGTATCCATTACGTCATCAATTCTTGGGATTGGATAAACATCCTTTACTGTTACCTCATTCAATTTTCTATAGTCTACACAAAATCTGAACTTACCATCTCTCTTCTTGACCAGTATTACAGGGAAAGACCAGGGACTTGAAGATGGTCTAATTATGCCTTCTTTGAGCATTTCATCAATTTGATCTTTTATAATGTCCCGTTCTTTGGGGCTCACCCTATATGGCTTGTGCTTGATCGGTTTTGCATCTCCTGTATCGATCCGGTGTTTTGCCAAATTGGTCCTGCCTAACTTCGGCGAAAACAAATCAGCATACTTAATCAAAATTTGTTTCAAATCCTCTTGTTCTTTAGGTGATAGTTTTTGTTTATCTGAAATTGGATTTCGTCATTATTAATTTGCTCTAACTTCTCTATGAACTTTACCTCTGCAGGAAGGCTTCCATGAGCCAATGTTTGGTCTTTCATGATTTTTAAAGGTCGAGGATAAGGGCTCGTTATCCAGATATGAGTTTTCCTATCCGTGACAGTAATCAAACTTCTTGCCAATCGAAGGCCATTTGTTTGAATCATTCTGTTGTTCTCTTCGATGACATATTCGCCATCCTCTGCTTCTATTGAGGCCTTAATTAATCTAATAGACAGTTCAGGTATAACAGTATCTTCAACGCTTTTTATTTTTTTCAGTTCATAATTGCTTATGTCATGATTATTCGTCAGATCGTATTTTATTATTTCTTTTTTGCAATCTATTTTCGCGTTCATTTTCTTAAGGAAATCTCTTCCAAAAATTAATGTCCGTAAATGCGTTTTCAAAATCACAAATTTGTGCGATAATGCTTTGTCATCAATTTTTATATTTAACAATATACTTCCTACTATGTCTAATTTTTTTCCATCGGGTCCTGCACACGTTTTTGTGAGTTTACTTATACCATGGCCTGTATCGAGGGCCGTTCTGAGGTCGACCACTGAGAGGTCAGCGCCTGTATCAACCAAAGCTTCAAAAGTTCCTATCTTGTCCACATGAATTTTTAATTTGTATTTAGGGTCCAACTTTTTGATTCCATTTATGGTCGACTTGCTTTGATTGACATATTCAGGCGCGACGCTTAGTTTAAATCTTCCAACACGGAATATCTATTCCGGGTAGGAATATTTGTCTGTGTGCTATGACATACATCAGCATAAAGCAGAGATCCTGATTTATCTGATATTTCATTCATTTGGCATTTCTCTTCGATCTTCTCTTGGGTAGCTGTTGGATCTTCTTCTAGGATTCTTATAAACTTGACCCTACAATAACGGGCCACGTGCCCTGGCTTGTTACACTTGAAGCAGATTGGTCTTCCATCTTCCGTCCTATTTATGCTCACTTCTTGACTTTTATTGTAGGTGTTTCTCTGGAGGTTTGGTTTAGGCACAAAGTTTGGATTATAAGGACGTCTCGGGGTAAAGGGCTGGGTCAAGTTGTTTCGATACTGCCTGGGAGTAGGAGGGAAGTCGTTCTTGTAATTATTGGAAACAGGGGCTTGGGGCCTGGAAGGGGTCTGGTAGTTTCGTGTGGCAGTCGGCGGCACGTACCTCGATTGTTGTTGGGGTCTAGAATAGCGTGGACCGTTATATAGGTTTCTGGATTTCTCCACACGTTCCCGATACTTCTTTTCAAAAGAATCCATTTTCTTGCACACGACAATAAGTTCATCGGTCGTTTTAGGAGGGTTCAGGTAGAGCGCGAATGAGTATTCTTTTTTCAGTCCTCCAATAACATGATCGATTTTTGTTTCTTCTTCCATTGCGGGGTCAACCTTGTTGCACAACACTAGGATGTCTTCCGCGAACCTGATTGCTGGTTCATTCCAGTGTTGCATTCTGTTGAGCTTCCTTCTTAGTTCTTCTTTATTGGCGTCCAGAGAAAAATCCTGAATGAGGCGGATTTTAATATTTTCCCAGCTCGTGAAACTCGCTTTGTGTAAGTTCAACCAGGTTTTAGCGCTTCCCGTCATGTTCATGGCGGCATAACGGGCAATTATGTAGTCTGCCCAATGATAGAGGAAACCAATCTCTTCGAGGGATTCTATTCATGGGCGAGGGTCTTCTGTCCCGCCATATTTAGGAATTTCTATATTGGGGTTCAAAGCAACTGGTTCGAAACCAGCATCTCTACCAATTGTTGCAACAAGTGGCAGCTTTGCAGGGTCGTCGACCTTGGTTTCTTCCTTCTTGGTGTTATACACGTTTCCCGAACGGGTTTCCACATTCAAATCAAATGAATAAAAGTAAATAAATAAAATTAAATAAAAATAAATTACCTTTTCAAGTTATTGTCTTTATTTATTCTTGTCTTGCTCCTCCGTCACGATCCGCCCTCTTCCCATAAGCCATAAAGATATATGTACAATAAAATATTACAAAAGGAATGAAACTATAAAAAGGAATGATAATATAAATATTCTGTTTTAAATAAAAATAAATAAATATATAATTTAAATTTTAAATATCTTAAAAATAATATTATAAATAATTTTTTAAATACGCGCATTAATCATGATGCAAAAATATAAATGTTGAAAGGTGCAACTTCCTTAAGTTCCATTCATGAGTGCATATCACATGTATATTTTTGGCACCATGTTAACAACTAATAAGAGAAATAAGTGAACCTAAATACTAAGAGTTCATGAGATTAAATCATATTTTATACCTATATAGGATTACCTCAAAGAAACGAGAGAGTCGTTTTGGCAAAAACTGGTATAGAATGAATCAATGATTTTCTAATCTTCTAAAAGACAATTTGCATTTCCATCCGTGAAAGGCGATTTTGTGTATCACTTATCATACAGAGTTATTGTCTGAATCCCGATATACATGCTAAAAGATACAATTTCCTTATGTCTTGTTAATGAGTGTATATCATATGTATTTGGTGTGCCTTTGTCAAAAATTAACAAAAAGAGAAAAATAAGTCAACCCAAATAGTTCACGAGATTAAAAAATAACAATAATTATATTCCCGATCGAACGTTGTGTCCCACTATATGTATTACATCCCAAACACGATGCGACGCCAAACCATCTCTGTATTGAGCTCGACGTACCATTTCGGCGACCGTCAATCCAGTCTTCTCTTCCTCTTCTTTATTATCTCCTCTTAATCATATTAGGGTATCAAGCTTGTAAATCTTGAAACTTTTGATGGTGTCTGCTGGGGAAGAGTAGAACTCATTAATGGATGAGTCAAAAAAGTCAATAATGTGCTCCAGTCAATCCATTGAGTTGCTTTAATTGGTTCACGAAAAGTTACAACGGGCGTCCAGGTATGTGTCGCCCGGACAACTTTCCAGTCAGTATGGCGTACTCCATTCCCCAATAAATATACCTATATAGGATTACTTCGAAGAAATTAAAGAATCGTTTTGGCGAAGATTTGAATAGGATGAATCAATTATTATATAATCTTCATAAAGACAAATTTCATTTCCATCCTTGAAAGGCGAACTCTGATCACAACAATATATTGTTGCACCAGGTTGCGGCTTGGCAGACTCTTCAGCCTGGATTCTCTCCTGTGCTGGGTCCTGCATCTTACCAGAGCGTGTTTCAACCATCCTAGAAATTTATAAAAGGGAATAACGAGATAAGTCTTCTTTAAGTAGCCACCAGAATCCTTCCTTTATTTTCTCACATCAAAGAGAGCAGTGAAGTCACAGTGTACCTAAATACAAATGATGATAAATTAATAATCTGTTTTAAATAAATATCATAGAATATTTTATATAAAAATAAATAAATATATAATTTAAATTTCAAATATATTAAAACTAATATAAGAAATACGCCATTAATCATGATGTAACACTTCCCCCTCTCCAGAGGTCGTCACGTCCTCGTGATTGACCTCATCAATTCTTTCAAAATAGGGTTTGATTCTTGAGACATGGACAATCAATGGGTCTTGGCCAGGATTATCTTTTGGTTCAATTAAGTAATTTACGTTGGACAGCTTCTTTAATATTCTATATGGGCCAAAATATTTTCTCAGTAGTTTCTCACACTTTCCTATTTTCCTAATTGGTGTCCAAACTGCTACTAATTCTCCTGGTTCGTAGCTTCTTTCCATGTGTTTCTTGTCATAGTTCTTTTTCATTCTTTCTTGAGTCTTTATTGTGTTGTTAATAACTAATTTTCTTGTTCTGTTTATTTTGTCTAAGTGATGTTTTATGTATTCATCATAATCATCTTTGTCAATGTCCACCGAGATATTCCTGTCGTCCAAAAGAGACGTGGGTTCTCTTCCAAACATCAGGAAAAAGGGAGAATATCCTGTGGTTTCCTGAATTGTAGTATTGTAAGCGTGAGTGATGAATGGGAGTATTTCGTCCCAATTTTTCTGATCAGTGTTCACATACATACTGAGCATATTGATCAATGTTCTATTTAACCGCTCTGTCAATCCATTAGTCTGGGGATGATAGCTCGTTGTGAAGCAATGTTTAATCTTGCACGTTTTCATCACTTCTTTCATTAAATTACTGGTAAATTGAGAGCCTCTGTCACTAATAAGATATTGTGGGGCTCCGTGCCGAAGAAAAATATCCTCTACTAGAAATTTAGAAACTTCTTTCACTGTTGCTTCCGAGACTGCTCTTGTTTCTGCATATCTAGTGTAGTAGTCCGACAGCACGATTATCCATTTTTTTCTGTTTTTTGTAGATGGTAGTGGACCAACAAAGTCAATTCCAATTCTTTCGAAAGGAAAATTGGCTGGGGGGATGGGCTGTAGTAGTCCAGAAGGTAATTGGTTTGAGCCTTTCCTACTTTGGCAAAGGTGACACGTCTTAACGAATTCTGAGACATCCTTTAGCATGGATGGCCAAAAGTATTTACTCTTTATTCGGTACATGGTTCTGGCGACGCCCAGATGGCCATTCGACATATGATTGTGATATTCTTTCATAATTTCTCTCTTTTTATTCTCTGGAACCACAAGCAACCACGCCCTGCCTTCAGGGTTCGGGTTTTTCTTAAAGAGGCATCCATCTTCTTCTTTAAAGTTTTGCGCAATTGATCGCCTGCTTCCATTAAGGTTTTTCTTAACACTTTCGATAAATTTATCCTCTTCGTCTGTTATTTGATTTAAAAATAGCCTTTCAAAATCCTCATCCCAATCAGTTTCTGGTAAGGGCCCCCTAGATAAGCCATCGGCGTCCAGATGCTTCTTTCCCGATTTATGTATTATATCGAAGTCATATTCTTGAATTTTTAATGCCCATCTTGCCAATCGACCTGTTGGATCCTTCAAGTTTTTGAGCCAGCATAAGGCGTGATGGTCTGTTACTATTTTAAAGTGTCTTCCATAAAGGTAGGGTCGTAATTTTGACATTGACCAGACAACGGCCAGACATTCTTTTTCAGTGGTTGAATAATTTTGCTCCGCTTTACTTAGGGTACGACTCAAATATGAGATCACCTTCTCTTCACCACCGATGTCTTGGACAAGTGTTGCACCTATGCCGATGTTGGACGCATCAGTATGAACATAAGTAGGTGCATTTGGATTGAAGTGACCTAAAATTGGTGGACTTAATAGTGCTGTTTTTAGGGTTTGAAACGCTTCCTCTTGTCTTTCTGTCCAGGTAAATGATACACTTTTTTTATAAGGTTGGTCAAAGGGTCAGCAATTTTTGAAAAGTCTTTGATAAATTTTCTATAATATGAACACATTCCCAAAAAGGATTGTACTTCTTTGACCTTTTTGGGCCGAGGAAAATTTCTGACAGCTTTGATGTTATGTTCCGCGGGTTTTATACCATGTTTGCTCGTTATATAGCCGAGAATCTCCAATTCTTCAAAAGCAAATCGGCATTTTTTGTCGTTTAACCTTAAATTAGATTCACGAAAACATCTAAAAACAGCTTCAAGTCTTTTGAGGTGCGTTGGAAAATCCGGGCTATATATGATAACATCATCCAGATAACACAAACAAATTTGCCATCTCAGATTTCCAAGCATATTCTCCATATTTCTCTCAAAGGTAGCAGGCGCGTTACAAAGTCCAAAAGGCATCACGTTGAATTCATATAATCCATGCGCTGTAGTGAAAGCTGTTTTCTCTTTGTCTCTTTCTTCGACTTCAACTTGCCAATATCCAGATCTGAGGTCTATTGCTGAGAAGTGTGTAGATCCTTGGAGAGTATCCATAACTTCGTCTATTCTAGGGATCGGATAGACATCTTTTACCGTCACATTATTCAGTTTTCTGTAGTCCACACAAAATCTGTATTTACCATCTCGCTTCTTGACCAATATTACTGGAAAAGACCAGGGGCTAGAAGATGGCCTAATTATGCCTTCTGTAAGCATCTCGTCAATTTGCTCTTTTATAATATCTCGTTCTTTAGCACTTACCCGGTAAGGCTTGTGTTTAATTGGCTTCGCGTCTTCTGTGTCTATCCGATGTTTTGCCAAATTGGTTCTCCCTAATCTCGATGAAAAAAGATCTCCATACCTTTCTAAAACTTGTTTTAACTCCTTCTGTTCCTTTGGTGAAAGATTTTCGTTTATTTGGAATCTAGGTTCTTCGTTCTTTTCTACCTCTCTTTCTCGACTCACATTTATTTTCGCTGGACTACTTCCAAAAGCCAATGTTTGGTTTTTCATTATTTTTAACGGTCGAGGATACGGATTAGTTATCCAGATGTGTGTTTCCCTATTTATAACATTGATCAAGCTTCTTGCTAGACGAAGTCCATTTGTTTGAAACATTTTGCTGCTCTCTTCGATAATATATTCTCCATCCTCTGTTTCTACCAATGCCTTGATCAATTTCATGGAACATTCCGGTACAATGGAATCCTTGGCACTCTTTATTTTCAACATTTCAAAATTGATTTCGTCATGATTATTCGTCAAATCATATTTTATAGTTTCTTGCTTACAATCTATTTTTGCGTTCATTTTCTTAAGGAAATCTCTCCCAAGAATTAATGTCCGTAAATGCGTTTTCAATATCACAAAGTTGTGTGATAATGTTTCGTCATCAATTTTTATATTTAAAAATATACTTCCTACCATGTCCAATTTTTTTCCATCGGGTCCTGCACAAATTTTTGCGAATTTACTTATACCATGGCCTGTATCGAGGGCCGTTCTGAGGTCGACCACTGAGAGGTCAGCACCTGTATCAACCAAAGCTTCAAAAGTCCCTATCTTGTCCACATTAATTTTTAATTTGTATTTAGGGTCCAACTTCTTGATTCCGTTTATGGTCGACTTGCTTTGATTGACAGATTCAGGCGCGACGCTTAGTTTAAATCTTCCAACACGGAATATCTATTCCGGGTAGGAATATTTGTCTGTGTGCTATGACATACATCAGCATAAAGCCGAGGTCCTGATTTCTCTGATGTTTCATTCATTTGGCATTTTTCTTCGACCTTCTCTTGGGTATCTGCTGGATCCTCTTCTAGGATTCTTATAAACTTGACCCTACAATAACGGGCCACGTGCCCTGGCTTGTTACATTTAAAGCAGATTGGTCTTCCATCTTCCGTCCTATTTTTGCTCACTTCTTGGCTTTTATTGTAAGTGTTTCTCTGAAGGTTTGGTTTCGGCACAAAGTTAGGATTATAAGGACGTCTAGGGGTAGAGGGCTGGGGAAAGTTGTTTCGATACTGTCTGGGGGTAGGAGGGGAGTCGTTCTTGTAATTATTGGAAACAGGGGCTTGGGGCCTGGAAGTGGTCTGGTAGTTTCGTGCGGCAGTCGGCGGCACGTACCTCGATTGTTGTTGGGGTCTAGAATAGCGTGGACCGTTATATAGGTTTCTGGATTTCTCCACACGTTCCCGATACTTCTTTTCAAAATAATCCATTTTCTTGCACACGACAAGAAGGTCATCGGTCGTTTTAGGAGGGTTCAGGTAGAGCGCGAATGAGTACTCTTTTTTCAGTCCTCCAATAACATGTTCAATTTTTGTTTCTTCTTCCATTGCGGGGTCAACCTTGTTGCACAACACTAGAATGTCTTCCGCGAACCTGATTGCTGGTTCATTCCAGTGTTGCATTCTGTTGAGCTTCATTCTAAGTTCTTCTTTATTCGCGTCCAAAGAAAAATCCTGAATGAGGCGGATTTTAATATTTTCCCAGCTCGTGAAACTAGCTTTGTGTAAATTCAACCACGTTTTAGCGCTTCCCGTCATGTTCATGGCGGCATAACGAGAGATAATGTAGTCTGCCCAATGGTACAAGAAGCCAATTTCTTCAAGAGATTCAATCCATGGGCGAGGGTCTTCCGTTCCATCATACTTGGGGATGTCGATGTTGGGATTCAGGACAACTGGGTCGGAACTAGCATCTCTACCAATTGTTGCACCAGGTTGCGGCTTGGCAGACTCTTCAGCCTGGATTCTCTCCTGTGCTGGGTCCTGCATCTTACCAGAGCGTGTTTCAACCATCCTAGAAATTTATAAAAGGGAATAACGAGATAAGTCTTCTTTAAGTAGCCACCAGAATCCTTCCTTTATTTTCTCACATCAAAGAGAGCAGTGAAGTCACAGTGTACCTAAATACAAATGATGATAAATTAATAATCTGTTTTAAATAAATATCATAGAATATTTTATATAAAAATAAATAAATATATAATTTAAATTTCAAATATATTAAAACTAATATAAGAAATACGCCATTAATCATGATGTAACAATATAATACTTGTAATTCCTTTACAAATAGGGAGAATAGATAAATATAAGCCAAACATGTTATTCAAATTCTGATATAAGTAATTCCAATAGTTAATGGTCCATTGTGACTACTAATTGAATGCATTAACGCTAATTATTTTAATGGGCGTCTTGTTATGTCTTTTGATAGAAGGATTTGTGTACATAGATTGAGAGATATAACATAGCTACAATTGTTGACTATAATAATTCTATTCGCGAAATGAATTGTAAACATCATTGTAGCTATAGATATATATGAAACAAATTGTTATATTATATAACATATATATCATTCCTGATTCCAAATAACTTTATTAGGTGCTGCTCAAAAAGAGCACCATATATCATCATATTTACAATATACTGTGGGGGATGTACAGGGTTTGTTCATTTACAATTATAATTTATAATGATGTCGTTGGGTCCTCAGGTCCTTGGGAATATTGTTCTTGAGAAGGTTTTTTCTGGCTTGTTTGATATTCAAGGTGAGTTTGTTTTTCCTTTTTTTTTTCTATAGCATTCTTATATTTAAATATTGAATTTTATATTAATATAAATTTATACCGTTTTTATGAAATACGTATAAAGTGTTTGAATCAAAGTCTATTTCCATTTTTATATATCCAATCAAAGTGAATTTAAATCATGGATTTATTTGATATTTGTAGCAAAATATATATTGTTTCATGAACACACTGATTAATAATTTAGGTTTCTAAATTTTACTACTCTGTTAATTTTCCTTATTGTTTTCTGGTATTTTATATATATCTTTTCATTTCCTTGAATAAATAGCTATATCGTCCTTAAGTTTGTCTTTCCTTAATATTAATAAAATATTCATCTGAAAAATAGAGCATAAATAGCCAAAATATAATTTTAATATAATACAACTTTAATTTAGTAGTATTTCCTGGTTTATGTGTGTGTATTTTTTTTTTCTGTATAGAAATATTTTAGAAATACCTAGAACGCTTTCAAAAATATTAAAACGATAAAAACAAAAGGGGTTTTTAAAGGCCCATACAAAGAACTTATATCAAATATATTTTACTTTTACATGAGAATTTATAATGACGGATTTAAAAATAAATAAATTAAAATCAAAGTGTGGAGAATGATATTTATCTATATATATATATGTTATGAATATTTTGTTTTGTTGTTGAAAAAGATAGAGAATTGAAGGTGCAGTCGTGAAAAAAGGAAATATAATTATTTACTTATCAAGTATTTTTATTTTGAATCATTTTAAGAAAATTACACATAAAATTGTTTTTTACAGTAATATAGAATTTATAAAATGAATTCTATATTCGTGAATTTAAAAAAATAGGTAGGTCAACTATACATATTTACAACAATATTCAAAGTGTTATGTTCTAAATATATGGTCAAAAATAAAAGAATATTCAATGATGAAAGTAAAATACATGTTTTAAAAAAAATAAATATTTGCATTTTAGATTATATATAATATATATATATACAAATAATAAATTTGAGATATTTAAAATTTAATGTATTCTGCATCTATAAAAAGTTTTGAAAAAAAAAAGAAATAATGATTTTTACAATACTAGTATTATAATAATGGTAGATATAGTAATATAAATGGTGAGTAGAAGTTGACGACTGCTTTTACTGTAAGTGCACCACATGTCTACACATGTGAAAAGCAGTTTGACGTTTGCACTTACAAATGTGCCAGAGCCCCGTTTAGTTAATTGTACTAACTGTTGAGGTTGGACTTTTGAAAGAATTAGGGACATTGGAGCATTTTTCTTAAATTAGAAAAAGTGCCCAATGCGGGATTCGATCCCGGGTCGTAGCGGTCGAAAACCAACGGTTTAGATCACTCTTCCACCGACCCCCTATTAAAAACCAATATTTCAACATTAATATTTATTTTATAAAAAAAACAAAACAAATATATATATATTAAGAAGGCTTAATTTATGCACCTTATCCCAGTACAATGTTACATTTGTACTATTTTTTCAAATATATATATATATAATAATTATTGATTGTAAAAAATAATATATGAAATATAGAAATACATATGATATAAAAGTACCTGTTAAAATAATGATTTATTACCTTTACGCAGACTTGTAGATGTGTGGATATTTGAAACGTAAATACATTAAGGACAAAATTTGAAGAATTTCATATTTTGATGTCGCCTTTAGTCTTTTTTGTTAGAAGGAGACAAAGGCAATTTTGTTCACACTAGGTTATTTCGTTTGTCTTCAATAAAGGTCACTGTGTATCAAATATCTTTCAGAGTTATTGTCTGAATTTCGATATACATGCTAAAACGTACAACTTACTCAATCTTAGGGTTTGTCCATAATTGTATCTCTTTCAAGGTAATAAAGACCATATTGAAAACTTATTTAAAAAAAAAATATTCGTGTTTAATAGTTTAATTTTTAAAATATATTAGCATTCTATAAAAGCTTAAATGTCACACAAACTACATTACGGAAGAGATTATCTCTACAGATGTCAATATACCAAAATAATAAATGAGACTTGTTTTAATTGAGATCATATCGATTAAAATATTCAAAATTAATTTCATACATTTAGGTACCTATCTTTCTCACTACGTAAAACATCAAAATTAACACTCAGCCGACCTTCCTGCATCGATAGAAAGTGTTGGATGAAAGGACTCGTGACTTAATAGTTTCATTGAATTAATCTTTAGACAGTTCTACCATTGAATTGCTATGTCTCTCTTGTATATTCTGAAATTTCAATGGAAGGTATATCAGTGATAATTAGAAAAGCTATGGACATAATCAATATAGGTATTCAGAAGTGTGCACATACATGATAACAAGAGTAATTGACCAAATAATTAATAAAAATTTATTCGAAAATGATATCTAAACACACTCTCATGGACAAAACTTAAGGAAGTTTTACCATTAGGCATGTATATCAGGATTCAAACTATAACTCTGAAAGATATTTGATACACAGTGATCTTTATTGAAGACACACGCGATAACGGTGTGAACAAAATTGCCTCTGTCTCCTTCAAAGAAAAAAAAAAAAAAAACAGACCACCGGCAAAATCAAGACTTTCGACTTACTAAGGATTTGCCAATGAGTGTATATTATACGGAAGGTTAGAGAGATCTCATAACTAAGTGAATTCAATCTTTACTAGGAGAACATAATATGCTCCGAAAATGGCTGTTGTGGCAAAACCAAGCAGCCGTAAGTTAGCACTGTGGGGAAAGACCTTCGCCTGGGAATGCCACCGTAAACAGCGGGGGCCATGAGCTGCAAATTAACGTTTAAATTGATTTTTCTTTTTTCCCCCCCTTGTTTTCTCCTCTCATTGTTCTGTGATTTTCGACTTAGGTCGATCATTTTAGTCCAGATTTTTTATCTGTCGTGTGTGATTTAAAGAGTCAAATTATTTTTATCGAAGTTGTTCTTATCCTAATATAGCGAAAACAGCGTATTTGAAATATACTTACCATCTTGGTTTTTCTAATTTAAAATTTAGTATTCAGGATTAAATATATCTTCAAGATATTGAATTATTTTATCTAAACGCTCACAACTGGAAATAGTAAATAGGTATTTATTATAACATTTAATTTTGTGAATTTCAAAAAGGCTAACTTATCATAAAAGTAGATAAGGTGCTTTAGCTTAAATTAAAGATTGTTTGAAGATAAATTTGTTTAAATATATTTATAAAATTATACGTATCTATTGAAAAATGTTTACATATTTTTGAAACTCTTTATCTTTTGCTTTTTATTAATAATTGAAACCTTTATTACAGTAAGTGGTCGACATAAGAAGTTTGAATAATCTATATAGATAATACCGTAACAGAGTTTTCCATTGTAAAGTCCTGAGCTATCTCCTCCGAAGATTCTGAACTACACATAACAATCTATATACCAAAATTTTCGTTATTTTTTTCTTCGTATGATAGGCCTGTTTTTATTTTCCTAATGTTAACAGTTATTTTTATTTTTTAATTTAATCTATTTTACAATCGTAGATTTTTTGCATTTATCATCATCAATTCATTTGTTTTGAAATGCGTAAAAATGTGTTTTGAAATAATATATATTTCTGATTCATTTGATTATGTAAGTACTTTGTTATAGTTTTTCATTTAAATATATAAATTTTTCGAATTGTAGATTGAATTATTACTTTTATTCTATAATAATTATCTTTTATAAGTGTTTGTTTTAGTTTTTCATTTGAATTTAGCACAATTTTTGTATCTGGTTATCTTTTTTGGCATCTTTTCATCTCTCTTTGGCATCTTTTTTTTTCTCATTAATAAGACCTAATCCAAATAATTTAATAGTGTGTGACGTTTCAGCAACAGCATCAGACAGAAGAATAAATGAACTAAAGAATAAAATCTCATTTTTTCTTTTGTCTGATGATGGTGGCATTTGGATTAGGTCTTATATTTTTTTATTAATTTGTTATAGTTTTTCATTTGAATTTAGCTCCATTTTTGTGTCTTATTTCTTCTTTATATTAAAACTTAGAATTAAGCTTTGATTTTTTATATACATGTTTATTACACATTTAGCAATACTTTTTCTTTATATTTGCTCTTATTTACTCATTTTTTTACTCTTTCACAATCAGATTTTGAAAATGGCTAAATGGCTTCACTTCTCCCTATTTGCTTTTGTAGCTTTTCTTATAAAAAAAAATATTAGAACTTAGAATTAAGCTTTGCTTTTTTATATACATGTTTGTTACACATTTAGCAATATATATACTAAAATATTTTTTTGAATACTTACCTCTTTTAGTGAATTTTTGTCAGGGGGGCTGCAAAAGTGCCGTACTTATGCAGTATTTTGATGCTTTTCCTGTGAAAAGGATAATGAAATTTAAAATTAAGCTTTGCTTTTTTATATACATGTTATTTACACATTTAGCAATATATACACAGAAATAATTTTGGAATATTTAACTTTTTTGGTGAATTTTTGTCAGGGAAGCTATGGACTGCCGTAATCATGCATTATGTTGATGTTCTTCTCATAAAAAAAATATTTGGGTTTGGAATTGGGCTTTGCTTTTTTGTATACATGTTTTTTACATATTTAGCAATTTACACACAGAAAAATTTTGGAATATTTAACTTTCTTGGTGAATTTTTGTCAGGGAAGCTATGGACTGCCGTAATCATGCGGCTGCAAAAGTGCCGTACTTATGCAGTATTTTGATGCTTTTCCTGTGAAAAGGATAATGAAATTTAAAATTAAGCTTTGCTTTTTTATATACATGTTATTTACACATTTAGCAATATATACACAGAAATAATTTTGGAATATTTAACTTTTTTGGTGAATTTTTGTCAGGGAAGCTATGGACTGCCGTAATCATGCATTATGTTGATGTTCTTCTCATAAAAAAAATATTTGGGTTTGGAATTGGGCTTTGCTTTTTTGTATACATGTTTTTTACATATTTAGCAATTTACACACAGAAAAATTTTGGAATATTTAACTTTCTTGGTGAATTTTTGTCAGGGAAGCTATGGACTGCCGTAATCATGCGGCTGCAAAAGTGCCGTACTTATGCAGTATTTTGATGCTTTTCCTGTGGAAAGGATAATGAAATTTAAAATTAAGCTTTGCTTTTTTATATACATGTTATTTACACATTTAGCAATATATACACAGAAATAATTTTGGAATATTTAACTTTTTTGGTGAATTTTTGTCAGGGAAGCTATGGACTGCCGTAATCATGCATTATGTTGATGTTCTTCTCATAAAAAAAATATTTGGGTTTGGAATTGGGCTTTGCTTTTTTGTATACATGTTTTTTACATATTTAGCAATTTACACACAGAAAAATTTTGGAATATTTAACTTTCTTGGTGAATTTTTGTCAGGGAAGCTATGGACTGCCGTAATCATGCGGCTGCAAAAGTGCCGTACTTATGCAGTATTTTGATGCTTTTCCTGTGGAAAGGATAATGAAATTTAAAATTAAGCTTTGCTTTTTTATATACATGTTATTTACACATTTAGCAATATATACACAGAAATATTTTTGGAATATTTAACTTTTTTGGTGAATTTTTGTCAGGGAAGCTATGGACTGCCGTAATCATGCATTATGTTGATTTTCTTCTCATAAAAAAAATATTTGGGTTTGGAATTGGGCTTTGCTTTTTTGTATACATGTTTTTTACATATTTAGCAATTTACACACAGAAAAATTTTGGAATATTTAACTTTCTTGGTGAATTTTTGTCAGGGAAGCTATGGACTGCCGTAATCATGCGGCTGCAAAAGTGCCGTACTTATGCAGTATTTTGATGCTTTTCCTGTGAAAAGGATAATGAAATTTAAAATTAAGCTTTGCTTTTTTATATACATGTTATTTACACATTTAGCAATATATACACAGAAATAATTTTGGAATATTTAACTTTTTTGGTGAATTTTTGTCAGGGAAGCTATGGACTGCCGTAATCATGCAATATGTTGATGTTCTTCTCATAAAAAAAATATTTGGGTTTAGAATTGGGCTTTGCTTTTTTATATACATACTAGCCGAGTGACCCGGGCAACGCCCCGGGTTTACCCGAAACACCCGCAGGTGAGAAACTATAGAAGAAAAATTTTAACAAATCAGAAAATGAAATTGCAAACAACAGAACTACACTACTTTAAGGACATGAGAGCACATGCACTGTATCACCATACGTGTACCATTTTCAAAGACCCTGCTTAGGATTAAAACTTCTCAGAAGCATAACAATAGTACCAACCTAGAGGTTAACTGGTGTGGATGCATTCCTCTGGGAGTGAAACTATTGAGAAATTCAGTAGGGAGTTATTTTGCTTCTCCGCATTCTAACACTCCAACTGTTAACACTGTGGAAACACTGACTCATGTTTGGTAAGCAATTTCAGGGAAGAAACTATAGACATTGGATTAAATAAATTATTAATTAAATTACATTAAATAAAAATTATTAGATTTAAATAAATATTATTAGAGTGAAAAAAAAGAAAGAAATTAACAAATTAGAAAATAAAATTTCAAAAAATACAACTATATTGCAGATAAGATAAGAGGACCTTATTAAAAAATACATAAACAAACTGTAATTCGACACCCGATAATTCGACACTTTCGATAATTCGACACTTTCGATAATTCGACCATTTTAAAAATCAAATTTACAAGGTTGATTGTTGTTTAAATACAACTTTGCTTTTGCATGCATAAACACAGTCTCTTGTAGCAAGAACCCAAATATTATTTATAGTCATAGCAAAAGCCAACTTTAGTGAAAACTGATGCCTCTTCAGAATGAATGGAAGACTGAAATCTGAAGGAGCAGAAGATATGGGTCATTTATACTTTTACCAATGCCTTTAGGATCTTTGCGATGGAACGCGTATGGTGTTTCAGCGCATGTGCTCTCATGTCCTTGAAGCACATATACTGACAGTGCCCAAAGTTGAACACACTGTATAGTGTCTGAAATATCTTTGGCCCCTTCGGATACCAACCTTCGCTACATTCTAGAGAGGCGTTAGTTTTCATGTCATATCTGTAATATAGTTTTGTTGTTTGCAATTTTCTTTTTTTTCCCTTTCAAATATGTATCCACTCTGAAATATAGTTTGTAAATTTTTATTCCAATTTATTTTCTTATATATATATTTTTTTTCATTTCCAAAATATTTATTTATACTTTCACCAATGCCTTTAGGATCTTTGCGATGGAACACGTATGGTGTTTCAGCGCATGTGCTCTCATGTCCTTGAAGCACATATACTGACAGTGCCCAAAGTTGAACACACTGTATAGTGTCTGAAATATCTTTGGCCCCTTCGGATACCAACCTTCGCTTCATTCTAGAGAGGCGTTAGTTTTCACTAAGGTTGGCTTTTGCTATGACTATAAATAAGGCTCAAGGCCAAACCTTGGCTACAAGAGCCTGTGTTTACGCATGGACAACTTTATATGTGGCTTTTTCAAGTGTGCGAACATTGGATAGCATACATGTAAAGATGACCCATATCTTCTGCTCCTTCAGATTTCAGTCTTCCATTCATTCTGAAGAGGCATCAGTTTTCACTTAAGTTGGCTTTTGCTATGACTATAAATAATATTTGGGTTCTTGCTACAAGAGCCTGTGTTTATGCATGCAAAATCAAAGTTGTATTTAAACAAAAATCAACCTTGTAAATTTGATTTTTAAAATGGTCGAATTATCGAAAGTGTCGAATTATCGAAAGTGTCGAATTATCGATAGTGTCGAATTACAGTTTGTTTATTTATTTTTTAATAAGGTCCTCTTATCTTATCTGCAATATAGTTGTATTTTTCGAAATTTTATTTTCTAATTTGTTAATTTTTTCTTTTTTTTTTTTTCACTCTAATAATATTTATTTAAATCTAATAATTTTTATTTAATGCAATTTAATTAATAATTTATTTAATCCAATGTCTATAGCTTCTTCCCTGAAATTGCTTACCAAACATGAGTCAGTATTTCCACAGTGTTAACAGTTGGAGTGTTAGAATGCGGAGAAGCAAAATAACTCCCTACTGAATTTCTCAATAGTCTTACTCCCAGAGGAATGCATCCACACCAGTTAACCTCTAGGTTGGTACTATTGTTATGCTTCTGAGAAGTTTTAATCCTAAGCAGGGTCTTTGAAAATGGTACACGTATGGTGATACAGTGCATGTGCTCTCATGTCCTTGAAGAAGTGTAGTTCTGTTGTTTGCAATTTCATTTTCTGATTTGTTAAAATTTTTCTTCTATAGTTTCTCACCTGCGGGTCCTTCGGGTAAACCCGGGGCGTTGCCCGGGTCACTCGGCTAGTAAATAATAATAAAGCATACATTATAAAAATATGTTAAAACTATTGTTGAAAAATCGTGTTTATAAGACCTGATGGTGAAAAAGGCAAATGCTGTCAAATTGACAACTATTCTCTAGATATTATGCTTCGGGAGGGATTTAAATAAAAAATATTTTTCAGTATCATTATATAAAATGGAAGGATAAAAATATATTATATCAGATTGACATTTTAAAAATGTAAATTAGATAACACATATACATTCATGTACGAAACTAAAGGAAGTTGTACCATTTATCATGTTTATCGGATCCAGACTATAACTCAGTGACCTTTATTGTATGAAGAAACACAAGATAACCAAATGTGAACAAAATGACCTCTGTCTTTAAAAAAAAAAAGACAGACGATAGGCGACATCAAAATATGAAGCCTCCTAAATTTTGTTTATGTTTTGTGTGTGTTTAAGTGTATCTTGTTGTTTTGGGTGTGTTTTTTTGTCTATGAGAATAAATACAAATATAAACATAATCCGGTTGTTGTTGTGTCAAATGAAGAGCCTCAAATGTCTCCATGCATATCTATCTCAGCAGTCGCAATGTCCACTATCTTGAGTGTGTAAAGCTGCTGTTCTGGGTTAATGTCAATATTCTGTTGTTGTAGTCGTGTCCAATGAAGAGCCTCAGATGTCTCCATGCATCTCTATCACAGCAGTCGCAATGTTCACTATTTTAGGTTGCTCTTCATTGGGAAATTGTTTTATCTCTAAAATCCATATAACGGTTGTTGAATCTAACCTAACCCCTAACCTTACTTACTCACTGCATATCTCCAGCCAATCCTAACCTAATAAAGGTTAAGTTATTGTTTATAATTGTATTTATTAATATTAAAATATACCATCAGCCGACTTACGGCCGCTAGCTAGATATGTTAAAATTAGGTGTCACTGAATGCAATGTTCTACTCATCAAATCTTTTATTTTTTAGTTTTAATAGAAATAAGATATTGAAAATTGATTACCTTTATTAAGTATGTCACAATGTATCTCTGAGAATACAAGATAAAATAGCTATCCCTAAATGACAAAGGTCTTAATAAAATAACGAATTAACGAATAAATGATCATAATACAAGGTAAAAAAGTCAATAAAATATCATATTACACTAATTACAATACATTTAGAAGAAATAAAACATGTTTATTATCTTCAAAAAGTAATCTGTTTACCTATAAGGTTGGTTGTTAACTTTATGAAGTTGGATTTATTTAAGTAATTCAGGAAGAAGGAAGGAGAATTATAGGAAATATTAGAAAGAAAGAAGTCTGAGCCATTAAAAACTCTCCATTTCTGACCGATAAAACTTGAGGATAATTACGTAGTGCATTACGATAATCAGTTCGCTGACATGCTATCCACAATTAGCTTGAATCCATGATGATTGATAGGTATCATTATCCACACAAGACAATCCCACTTAATATTTCATTGTAATGTGGCTTCTGAATTTCCAATTGACGTTAATATTCACTCTGCAATCGTATCTACCTTGCATTTATCGCGTTCAAAAGCGTTCCCCTCTCATTTCTTATCACTGTAATTTGACCCAGCCGTCTCTTCCTAGATAATGAGATGGACTCATTTTTGTAAGTGCAATGTGGAGCTAATGGTGAATGTTTGCTACTGCCAATTGAGGGGTAAAGTCATATGCAACTCAATTTAGAAGAATGAGATCTGAATTGTAGTTTTGTTTCTTTTTTTTTTTGTAATCAAAGTAAAAGTAGCTCTACTTTAATAAACGCTTTTGAAACGCAGCAAATATTAGAGTAATAAAATATGTATAAATCGAAGTAAAAAACCCTCTTTAAAATACGATCATATATAAAAAATAAGGTAATAAAATATGAATGTTTATTTTACACATGAAACAAACCTCTACTTTCCTTACTGCAATGGAAACAAAATTAGGATGGCATGGTTCATCAGTGGTTAACCCTTCCAGCATTTTCGGCAATTTATTCTACCAGACCGCTTCTCTTAGAGTTCTAATACTGTATTGGATCAATCTGCTTATATACGCTACACTGAAGGGTGGAATCTTAGAAATGGTATTCAAGAAAACTTTGGACATAAGGTTTTATGACAGTGGAAATACAAATAAATATAAATATTTAAATCGAACAATTCTCTTCTGTAAACAATTATAAGAAGGTCAGTTAGGCGTAAATTAATTAAAAGGCAATAAAGTCATCTATACCTAAGAAATGAAAGAATTAAAGCACAAACATATATTTTTCAGTAAATTAAATTTAATTGCCATCTATCGTTAAAATTTTATACAAATAAATTTACTGGCAATCCGTTTCTTTTAAATATCATCAAATATTATCTCTACAGACCTTACAAGATAATATTTGATGATATTTAAAAGAAACGGATTGCCAGTAAATTTATATTACATGGTAAGGTCTGTAGAGATAAACTTTGATGATATTTAAAAGAAGCGCATTGCCAGTAAATTTATTAGTAAGGTCTGTAGAGATAATATTTGATGATATTTAAAAGAAACGCATTGCCAGTAAATTTATTTGTGTAAAATTTATTTTTCAATTAAAATATAAAATATGATACGTTCAAAATCCTATGCAAAATTATTGTTCTAAAGAAACTCTTCAAATTCCGTTTCTAAATCTGTTCAATTACTTTCAAATCAACCTCGAGTTATTATTTTTATTGTTATATTGATACATATAAAATATGCTTATCAATTTTTCAGTTGTTTATATTTTCTTTTAGGATCAAAGCAATATATAAAATGAATAATGGACTTTCAAAAATACCTATAACATATAATACATTTGAAAATATTCAAAACCAGAGAAGACAAAAAAATATATGGGTGATAACGTACTTATACTAACACTTTCTACATTCAACTTGCATCAAACTTATTAGGACAAACAACCCAAAATGCGTATTTGATTGATTTTTCTTAATATATCCAAAATATCGTGTACACCAAACTCAGAATTTTAAAGTTAAATAAATAGTTGATATATTATCGATATATTTGGACTAACCACTTATAAGCTAGGGCTTTTAAATGTATCTTTTCCAACACAGAAACAGTAGTAGAAAGATGTTTCTTTTTGTCAAAGAAAAATTCGAGATAAAAAATAATTCTTTACTCGTATGAAAAACGATAATTAACATTGATTCTAATTATATATATATTTTCCAAAGTATAAGGGTTTTTTTACAAGTATAAATGCAGGTTATTACGACAAATATATTTATATTGTAACGTAGAAGTCAGGAAAGACAAACTTCAGAATGACACAGCAATTTTTCAAAGCAAAATTTATAAGCAATCATATAGCAATCAACATTTATAAGATACAAGATAAGCAATGAGGGATGTTTCTAGAGAGTAGCAAATATAAAAATAATATAAATATGAAAAAAAATCAATATAATCTGTATATATGTACAAAGTTCATCTTGATATTGTATATAGTAGTATATGCCCGTTGAAGAGCAGAAATTTTGCTCGAAAACTTGCAAAATCAAAATGAAAAGAAACCCTTTACCTTAATATTATTTATTCTTTCTTTTTCAAATAATCTCTAGATAACTATTACTCAAATATAAATAATAATAAATACTTTGCTACAATATTGTAGACTAAGAGATGTATATTATAAAATATTTAACGGTATTAAAATACTGCGTTATTGAGTTCTCCCACAATCTCTACTCGAGAGAATATCTGAAGTTTCAGAACGATATTGGATTTGCTCTTCGCAACTAACGGAATTCTCATCAAATACTTGAAACCTGATTATTTCTGCCTTAGAGTAAATATATATTTCACCGAAATATTCCAACCATTGTGTCTGAAATATCCATTGTACATGTATATCCATTATTATTCCTTCCTTATATAAAATTAATATACAACATGAGGTTATATATAAGTGTTTGGAAAATAGAGCAATCCATAAATATATCTTTAATTAAAAATATATATATTGGATTAAAATATAATTTATTTTACCAATATTTCAGTTGGCTGAATACCTTGAAAAGGTTTGGCGTTTAGCCAACTGAAATATTGGTAAAATAAATTATATTTTGATCCAATATATGCCTTTTTAATTTTAATATATATATATTATAAAAATATTTTATGCTGTTGATTTTGTAATTAGAGTTATATAGAATTATTATTTGTTGCTTAATTTTGGTATCCATGAGTATTTTACGATATTGTTTTGCAGTTGTGGTAATAATAAAATAAAATAAACTTTGAATGACAAATTTCTTCTATTGTGCTATTGAAACATGATTAAGGAGGAAATACCTGATTTGAATCGTAAAAAATAAAAAAAGGAAAGACTTATATTTACATAATTACAATAGGTTTGAGCCGGCCAACGGGAAACAACAACAATAGGTTTATATAGGAAAAGCCGCGACTTCTGGCGGTCGAATTTACAGAGTAATTTGTTCTAGGATTTATAATCTTAAAATATAATTTTTATATAACATATATATATATATAGGTGTGTACAACGACATATGAAATGTACACGCTCCAAATAGTTCACATTTCAAAATTCAGATGGCGCTTTAATGAATCATATTTAATCATGTTAAAAAGTCTTTTATGCATTGTTTGAAGAAGATAAATATTCGAAACATTCCAATAAAATAATCCACTGAATCAATTTTAAGTTGAAAACAGTATGCTTAATGAGAGATAAGAGTTTCTTCTTTTTTTAAATTTAATATACAAATCTTTAGTTTTCGGACAAGAAACCTATCCCTGGAAAGTCTAATGTTTTCAACTTTAAGTTATACACATTTATTATCTTGACCGCACTCTCACCTTCAAAACTCATCTCACCAAGTTAAAGGGGAAACTATCATCACGTAACAATATCCTCCATAAGCTGGCCGGCTCTTCCTGGGGCAGTGATGCCAACACCCTGCGTACTTCTGCCTTGGCATTGATCTTCTCCACGGCTGAGTATTGTGCTCCAGTCTGGGAGGGGAGCTGCCACACGAAGCTAATAGACACACAACTAAATTCTACCTTACGAATTATAACAGGAGTTTGCCAACCTACAAGAATCGACTGGCTTCCAGTTCTTGCTCACATCTCTCCGCCTGAGCTACGCAGAAAGGAAGCCACCAAGAAAATGTACCAAAAACTCTTGGACTCGCCCGACCTCGAAATTAACCCAATCCTACAGTCTCCCCCAAAACATCGACTAAAATCAAGGAAGCCGATATGGTCCAGAGGAAACCAACTTCTCTCCCAAAATTTTAATATCTCAGAAGCATGGACAAATTCCTGGATCAGCTCCGATTTCCCAAACAAGAACCTCATCACAAGCCCAAGTGTCAAGATCCCAGGTTTTTCCCTCCCTCGACGAGAATGCGTTATTGAGTTCTCCCACAATCTCTACTCGAGAGAATATCTGAAGTTTCAGAACGATATTGGATTTGCTCTTCGCAACTAACGGAATTCTCATCAAATACTTGAAACCTGATTATTTCTGCCTTAGAGTAAATATATATTTCACCGAAATATTCCAACCATTGTGTCTGAAATATCCATTGTACATGTATATCCATTATTATTCCTTCCTTATATAAAATTAATATACAACATGAGGTTATATATAAGTGTTTGGAAAATAGAGCAATCCATAAATATATCTTTAATTAAAAATATATATATTGGATTAAAATATAATTTATTTTACCAATATTTCAGTTGGCTGAATACCTTGAAAAGGTTTGGCGTTTAGCCAACTGAAATAATGGTAAAATAAATTATATTTTGATCCAATATATGCCTTTTTAATTTTAATATATATATATTATAAAAATATTTTATGCTGTTGATTTTGTAATTAGAGTTATATAGAATTATTATTTGTTGCTTAATTTTGGTATCCATGAGTATTTTACGATATTGTTTTGCAGTTGTGGTAATAATAAAATAAAATAAACTTTGAATGACAAATTTCTTCTATTGTGCTATTGAAACATAATTAAGGAGGAAATACCTGATTTGAATCGTAAAAAATAAAAAAAAGGAAAGACTTATATTTACATAATTACAAAAGGTTTGAGCCGGCCAACGGGAAACAACAACAATAGGTTTATATAGGAAAAGCCGCGACTTCTGGCGGTCGAATTTACAGAGTAATTTGTTCTAGGATTTATAATCTTAAAATATAATTTTTATATAACATATATATATATATAGGTGTGTACAACGACATATGAAATGTACACGCTCCAAATAGTTCACATTTCAAAATTCAGATGGCGCTTTAATGAATCATATTTAATCATGTTAAAAAGTCTTTTGTGCATTGTTTGAAGAAGATAAATATTCGAAACATTCCAATAAAATAATCCACTGAATCAATTTTAAGTTGAAAACAGTATGCTTAATGAGAGATAAGAGTTTCTTCTTTTTTTAAATTTAATATACAAATCTTTAGTTTTCGGACAAGGAACCTATCCCTGGAAAGTCTAATGTTTTCAACTTTAAGTTATACACATTTATCATCTTGACCGCACTCTCACCTTCAAAACTCATCTCACCAAGTTAAAGGGGAAACTATCATCACGTAACAATATCCTCCATAAGCTGGCCGGCTCTTCCTGGGGCAGTGATGCCAACACCCTGCGTACTTCTGCCTTGGCATTGATCTTCTCCACGGCTGAGTATTGTGCTCCAGTCTGGGAGGGGAGCTGCCACACGAAGCTAATAGACACACAACTAAATTCTACCTTACGAATTATAACAGGAGTTTGCCAACCTACAAGAATCGACTGGCTTCCAGTTCTTGCTCACATCTCTCCGCCTGAGCTACGCAGAAAGGAAGCCACCAAGAAAATGTACCAAAAACTCTTGGACACGCCCGACCTCGAAATTAACCCAATCCTACAGTCTCCCCCAAAACATCGACTAAAATCAAGGAAGCCGATATGGTCCAGAGGAAACCAACTTCTCTCCCAAAATTTTAATATCTCAGAAGCATGGACAAATTCCTGGACAGCTCCGATATCCCAAACAAGAACCTCATCACAAGCCCAAGTGTCAAGATCCCAGGTTTTTCCCTCCCTCGACGAGAATGGGTGCTTCTAAACCGCTTTAGGACAGGACAGGGAAGGTGTGCAGAGCTGATGAAGTTATGGGGCTACACCAAAGATCCAAATTGTGCCTGCAACGTCCCACAATCAATGTCCCATATACTAGACGACTGCCCGCTGTACAAATTCAATGGAGGAATCTCCAATCTCCACTCTGTCACCCCGGAAGCCCTGAACTGGCTGAAGGCCTTGCCTCTCAGACTTTAATGACCGATATGTCCTCACTTCTTTTTTCTAGATTTGGTTCATTTTGTCTCCTCTCTAATTGTAAAGATGTTGCTGTATCACATCATAAGCATAAATAAATAAAAAACATTTATTATTATTTTTTAAACTAAATTATGTTGACGTTATGTCTCGCTGAGCTTGTTGTAGCCTAGTGGACATGGCATCTGCCCCGTAAGCGGAACATTGTGGGTTCGATTCCTATCCCTGGCCACTTTTATTTTTCCGTTCATCATTACTCTTCATAATTCACCCTTTCATACCTCATCCAAAAAGGTTAGAAATAGTCAATATTTGACCTTGAAATGAAATTTGATTTTTTATTGAAAAGAAACTCATGCGGTGTAACTTCAAGTGTCGTTTTACACATTAAATATGTTTTAATACCTTGATAAAGGTTGGCGTTTAGCCAACTGAAATATTGGTAAAATAAATGATATTTTGATGCAATATATGCCTTTTTTCAATTAAAGATTTATTTATGGATTGCTCTATTTTCAAGAAAATAAATGTATATATAATATAAAGTAACGGGAGAATGATATTCATGTATCAAAAGATGAAATTCTCTCTTTAAATGTGTATCAGTACGATGGCAATATAGCATCACCCTGGTATAAACCTTTACTAGTGACAGCTACATTGTGTCTGAATTATTCATTGTGAATGTAGATCCATATTATTCATTCTTCATATAACATTAATATAGCAGAAAAGGATTATATATATGTGTATACAACGACATATGAAATATACACGCTCAAAATAGTTTACATTTAAAATTACAGATAGCGCTTTAATAAACCATATCTATATAATGCCAAAAAGACATTTGTTGAAAAATAAAACTCGTATATGTGAAAATATACCTTGCTCTCTTCTATATATGTAAATAGATATTTTGTATATTTTCTTTTGTTTGTATTTGTTTGCCTTTATAAAAGGAGATGCTGCCTGTGATGACAGAAAAGCTCGTGGCTAGAGAGAGCGTGATACTAGCTGTTACAATAAACATATCTATTTTACAAGGCTTTTAAAACTTTTCCAAAGTTATTTCTGCAGGGCATTTACCCATTGCCCATTTACCCATTTACCCATTGCCCATTACAGGGCAAGTTTTATTAGCGGTACAGCCATATCGGAGTTTACCTCCGCGACAACATTCATCAATGTATGCGGAAGATAAATGTTCGAAACCTTTCAATAAAATAATAATTCGAATCAATTTTAAGTTGCGAATATCAGGCTTTAAGAAGTACGTATCTTTTTAAAACATTTAGTATATAAATCTCTAGGTATCGGACAAAACACTTATTCCTCGGAGCCTAATATTTTCAACTTTAAGTTATAAACATCTATTTATAAATGATATAAAGTTACGGGAGAATGATATTCATTTACCAGAAAGAGGCTTCTCCCTTCAAATGTACATCAGAACGATGGCATTATTGAATCACCCCAGTAAAAGAATTTGCTAATGATGATAAAGAATGAGTCCCAACACCAGTTTTGGAAAATTCAAACAAAAAGTCAACTTGTATAACATTGGATGTTATGAAATCGTTGCCGCCCCTGTACTGATGAGGGACAAAGTCAGACACTATCAGATTTATTGTTTTAATCCCGATATACATACTGAAAGGTACAACTTCCTTAAGTTTTGTCAATCTTCTTCTTCTTCTTTCTTATCTTCACTCAATCATATTAGGGTATCAATTTGTGATCCTTGATGGTGTCTGTTTGACAACCATCATAATTGAGTGAAGTAGAATGCGTCTGCCTTCGTCATCAAGACTGGGAGCTCTACTCAGTGACAGGCCGACCTAGCTAAAAAAGAAATGGCCGCCTCTGACATGAGGAACAGACGCCATGTGCAACCGCTCCTAACAAGGAGTACAAACGCTTCTCATCCTGTATTCCTGGATTAGGAGCCCTAACAGGGTACTATCAGCCGGGCCAGCTGAACCCAGGGTTTTTAGTGAGCTTGTTACTGCTCCCCCTCCTCCTTTTTCATCCGGGCTTGGGACCGGCAAAGGCGGAGTTAGTTTTGTCAATGATTGTATACAACAATTGAGTCGATACAAATATTTTTGCAACTTTTTCAACAATAAATCTTTAGATAACTATTTTAGAGTATATCCCCATCATACTGTTCATTTAGTGTTTTCTAACTTTTTTTAAACGACGAATGATGTTCGAACAAATAGTATATATTGAAATCTTTTTTTAACATTTATGTTATCAAACTTTAGTCTTCTTTTTAGACTTCCAAAATGGCTGTTCGTCAAAATTTGACAATATCAACTTGTCACTTCTTTATCTGCGAGGTTTCTTTCATCCGATCTCAACTTGACTTTTGCTGATTCTATTCTTTCCCAAAAGGTTCGTAGAGATCTGGAAATGACTGTGCTGCATTACAACCTTTTTCTAAACGGTAAAACATGATATATCGAATATGCAAATATTTTATTTGATACAAACTCTGTTTATAAAAAAAATTGAATAATTTGAAATAGAAAGTAAACAAAGTTGCGAATTGAGACCGTAATAATAATACATGCACACTCAACATTTATGACTATAATATAAAAGGATTTAAAAGCGCGAATGTTTTTTTTATACATAAAACGAACTTCTACTGTCCTTACTGCGATGAAAAAATATATTGGGAGGGCTTGGCTCATCAGTGGTGAACCCTCCCAGCGGTTTCGCCAATTTAATCCACCAGACCGCTTCTCAGAGCTCTAATACTGTATTGGATCATTCTGCTTTTATATGCTACACTGAAGGATGGAATCTTAGGAATGGTTTTGAAGTAAACTATGGACATAAGCTTATAGGACAGTAGAATTACATTCAAATATTTGCTTCGAGCAATGCTCTTCAGCAAACCATAAAGACAAGACCATTAGGAATAAACTAACACAAAGCAATAACGTGCCATCTATACATATAATATAAAAGGATTTAAAAGCGCGAATGTTTCTTTTATACATAAAACGAACTTCTACTGTCCTTACTGCGATGAAAAAATATATTGGGAGGGCTTGGCTCATCAGTGGTGAACCCTCCCAGCGGTTTCGCCAATTTAATCCACCAGACCGCTTCTCAGAGCTCTAATACTGTATTGGATCATTCTGCTTTTATATGCTACACTGAAGGATGGAATCTTAGGAATGGTTTTCAAGTAAACTATGGACATAAGCTTATAGGACAGTAGAATTACATTCAAATCCTTTTATATTATATGTATAGATGGCGCGTTATTGCTTTGTGTTAGTTTATTCCTAATGGTCTTGTCTTTATGGTTTGCTGAAGAGCATTGCTCGAAGCAAATATTTGAATGTAATTCTACTGTCCTATAAGCTTATGTCCATAGTTTACTTGAAAACCATTCCTAAGATTCCATCCTTCAGTGTAGCATATAAAAGCAGAATGATCCAATACAGTATTAGAGCTCTGAGAAGCGGTCTGGTGGATTAAATTGGCGAAACCGCTGGGAGGGTTCACCACTGATGAGCCAAGCCCTCCCAATATATTTTTTCATCGCAGTAAGGACAGTAGAAGTTCGTTTTATGTATAAAAGAAACATTCGCGCTTTTAAATCCTTTTATATTATATGTATAGATGGCGCGTTATTGCTTTGTGTTAATTTATGACTATTTACATAATTTAATAAAAACCCAAACGAACTTATCGTTTTCAATACAGTACCACTAAATATGAATTAGTTATTTAAGAATATCAATGAATATACAAATATAACTCTATATATGTTATAGCACACATATATAAACAATACTTGTATAAAACATGTGTTAAAATAGTTTCCCAAAAGTTACCGTACTTTTAAAATATTTCCACAATTTAATAACATAAAACTTTTTGATATTTTTTTTTCTCTCAGAAGTTTTATAGCCTGGAAGTCATCCCCTTGCAGTTTGTTAGGATAATGACATCCCCTAAGGACTATTTTTTCACGCGAATGAATCTTTACACTTACGCCTGATTTCACACACTGTGAGCTCTCAGGAATTGTTTTTCTTTTAGTTCGTTTTTTCCCCCTTGAAATCTTTGATTTTACTCTCTGTGGAAAAAAAAAATCTTTTTTCTTCAAAGTTCTTTTTTTGTGTGTATGTGTCAATGAAAGGGACGTTGTCTTTGCGGTGTGATTTGTACATTGCCTACGGCGTTTGGTAAACTAATTATTGATGGGGACATAGCCTCTCCACTCTTACTTTGTCTTGATTATCTTCAGGCTTCCTTTAGAATCTCTATAACACTTTCTATGATAACTTACTGAAACTTCCGATTAAAATTGTCATATATTATTTTCTGAATAAGAATATTAGGGTTCTAGCAAGAAATTTCTTTTTATTTGAGGTATTTTAAGGTATTCGAGTTATCAACGATATTGTCATAGGTGTTAAAAATGTACATAACTTCTAATTTGAATAGTACATTGGTACCTTACCAACTAATTTACATATGTATATAATACATTGCGGCTTGTGATTGTAAAACAACACAATTCACTCTTTCATACCTCATCCAAAAAGGTTAGAAATAGTCGATATTTCACCTTAAAATAAATTTTGATTTTTCATTGAAAAGAAACTCATGCGGTATAACTTCAAGTGTTGTTTTATAATTTACATATGTTTTGAGAAATGACTCATATTCTCGGCTTGTAACGTGATAAACAATTGCTTTTCAAAAGCCAAATGAATATACAAAATGATATTTTTACAAATTATTTTTTTGCTTATCCCTAGTACACGTTTCATAGGCCATGATAACCATGGTGGGTAGAAGTAGGCGACTGCCTTTACTGTAAGTGCACCACATATCTACACACGTTCGACTTTGCACTTACAAATGTGCCAGAGCCCCGTTTGGTTACATTCACTCGCTGGTGAGGTTGTACTTTTGCAAGAATCGGGAGTCATTGGAGCATTTTTTTAAATCAGAAAAAGTGCCCATGCGGGAATCGAACCCGGGTCGTAGCAGTCGTAAACCAATGGGTTAGACCAACCTTCCACCAACCTCCCTGAATGAAATGAAAAGAAATGTTATTTGTACGTGCACTGGCATTTCTTTTCATTTAAATTTACACAAATATCATTTTTTTGTCCTATATATAATTTTATTTGGCTGTTGAAGATCAAAATTTGCTCTAAAGTTTGCAACACCTCAAATAAAAAGAAGCTCTTTGTCAAAATATAATTTTCTTATTCAAATAATTCCTGGGTAACTATTGATAGCAAATATAATTAAATTATACAAGTATCAGAGTCATCAATCAATTCTTAAATCTGTCGCCGTTTGCTTTTGTGAATGGAATAAATACCCAAATATGGCCATTTCTTATAAGCATCGGTAGTTCAGTGGTAAAATGCTCGCCTACCACCCGGGCGGCCCGGGTTCGATTCCCGGCCGATGCATTTTTTTTTAAATAATTTTAAAAACTCATTTATATATTATACAAGAATGACATCCACGGCGCCAATTTATAATTGTAACGAATAGTATTTGAATAAAAGCATTTAATCGGGTAAAACCCGGGCGTTGCCCGGGCCATTCGGCTAGTTTTATTATAATGCCAAAAAGGTTATCTAGTAATATACCTAAAAAATGAAAGAATGGTTGTTGGTTAAATTGTTTCTTCTTATTCAATATTGAATCTATGCAAGAAATCTTTTGATTAAACTTGTTATTTTAAGCACAAATACTAAATTTAAAAAATCTCAAACTATTTACAATATCAAACGAAAATAAATGAAGTATTTAGGTTAACTCTCGAGCGTAAATTAGGCCATATTATAAGTAAATATTTTTTATACAGGTAAACTCCGTATAATTGGTATAATTGTATATCGAATCAAAAGTTTTACGAAGGAGCATCTTTTATTATAAGATGCTCCTTCGTAAAACTTTTGATTCGATATACAATTATAAGTAAATATATTAAAATCGATAATAATAAATATTAATGAAAGTAAATGAGCCTTCACTATCTCTCAAAAGGAATATATTTATATATAATATTTGGAGAAACTTCAACATGCTGGATAGTAAAACTGGTTGAGACAGGTAGCCTTGTTGAAAACCTTTTAGATTATCAAAATGAGAAAATAATATGCCAAAAAGAATATCAAGAAGTTCATTAATGTATTTATCAACTGTAATAAGTCTTGATATAAGTTTTATATTGAAACTCTATCTCAATACTCTAATGATCCAAGAGAAATCCACTGGGAAGGTATAAATTGAATCTTCAGATACCTAAATGGAACAGCATATATTTGCTTTAAAATTGATTCGGAACCAGGAAAACTGAACATAATATCTGATGCCAGCTGGAACACCACTCAGGATGCCAAATCTTTTGGAGGATATTCGATATAAATTGGAAACACTTCAATTAGTTGGAAAAGTGGAAAACAAAGGATGACTGCACTATCTACAATGGAAGCTGAACTTTTCTCACTTTGTGATGGAATTTGTGATGGAAAATGGTGTACAAGCTTATTGGAGGAACTTGGACAAGATCAGCTGATTGAACAAACAATTGAGATCAACCCCCTGACTCCTAATCATTGATAAATTGGATCAATACTTCTATGCACTCCAATAGAAGAAGACATATCAACAGAAAATACCATTATATTAAAGATGGTTTCAATGATGACATCGCATTACTCTCAAATACATCACCTCAAAAGATAATCCTGAAGACATCATGACAAAGAACCTGACCGTCACTGTGTTAAATAACCATCTACAGATCATTGAAATTAAGCTGAATGATGACCATTTTTGATGACAGGGAGGATATTGAAGGCATAATGTCTGTGAAAAAAGGAACATCAATAAATATAATCAGAAATAATGTTTTGGCTTTAAGAGAACAAAGGAGGATCTTTAATTCTTAGATAATATTTTTCATTGAGATATACAATCTTTTGCATTTAATCATTTCTATCATATATATATATGTCATAATATATGCTCTTCCAGGATTAATAAAACAAACCAACAGCCAACGAGAGAGAGATGAGCAGCTAAAGCGAGACACTTTAGGCAACTAACTAACGACCATTTTTGGCCACATTCCTGAGGGGGGCGTCACCACCTGGCGACTATCCTGGTCAGCCCCCGGTTGTTTACACAGGGAAAACAGTCGTTCAGCTGATAACCTCTCACTCGCTCTCTCTCGGGTGGCTGCCTGGATGATTGCTCTAACAACTCGTCGTGTGATTATTTCTCTCCTCACCACAATTACCACTAAATTGTCACAGAAAAAGTCGACAGGATAAGACCTGGCCGGGAAGCGAATCCCTCATATACCGGAGTATGAAGAAACAAGAAGCCAAGCCACGATGATCGACCAAACCCAACTCAACTGTAACCACTCCTCTTCGAGCCCTCAACCCCTTCCTCGCCAACCTTTGAACCGTGATCCCGAAGAAGTATTCACCTACGACGGAGATGGAGCTGCCACAAACTTCTTCCAGCACTAGATCTACCCAAGAACGACCACCGTGCCAGAGCAGGACACCTTCCATCATCATGGACAAGACTCCGCCATATCCCTGCCGCTGCTGTGATGTACAACACTGGTACGCTCAGTGTCACAGACAGAACTCTCCCGAATCTCAATGAACTTACCTGCTCTCTAAACCAGCATAACCTGTAAGTGAAATTGTTTTACCCCTTCCATTCATTCTTTAAATAAGTCATTCCTTGTAAATTGTCCCAATATTTATATAATTAGCTCCATTTATTCTCTTCATGCCTATTAACAATGATTTTATTCTCCATACTATTTATCGAGATATTTGTATCTCATTTAATTAGTTACCTTACCAGTAGAATTTAACAATCATTATTTTAATTAAATAATTTCCATTTTTAACGTAACTCTTTAAAAAAAAAAAAAACTCTTAAAAAAAAAAATTGGAATTCTACATATTAATGCTTTACGATTTTTACTATTAACAATAGATTTTTCATAATCAATTTATTTATAAAAATATGCCTCCAGCACCTAAACCTTTGTATATCTATTTGTATAGACCTCTTCTACTTGTAAGCACGGCTCACGAAAAATAATTTCTTTCCCTAATCGATTCAAAATTCACCCTGTAATTCAGGCGTCGAAGAATTCCAACCACCACGTGAACCTTGCTTACAACCAACCCTTGGTGACTCTTATCTATCTTCCCCTTAATGCCCCTCTCATTCTTACAACTTTGTTAACTTTATACCAGCTCAGGACCTTTATAGAGAATTATTGATTAATCAATTATCGAACTTCTATATTGTCATTTCAAAATCCTAACCTTCGCCCTTCATTTATGATAATTTATTTCGTAGTTCATCTCTAGCCTATCCACCGACTCACACCATCTAGCCAATGGTGTGTTCGTCACAGGGTGCAGATTGACTAACTGCTAGATATTTATCAACCCCTTTTTGTTCGCACTTGAACAATCTGCATCGAGCGACACAGTTCGCTTCTTCTTCTCGCGCCACACGTTCGCCACACGGACCCTGTCTTCAAATCTATGTTTGTCCATTGTCCAAACCAGCACGATATAGCCTACCTCCGATATTTCCCACGGAGGTACGTTAAACATCGTCGCTGATTCTGTCCGGTCCGTCATCATTTCGCGCAGACATGGGTCTTACTTTCAACCCACCGCGAAATCATCGCCTTGCACAAGCTCCCACGACGGTTCAAACACCTCGTGTCCGAGCAGCTTGTCACTTGTAACGGACAACGCAGTCCTCGTCCCAATTTTTGGCACTGTGCGCGCAGACTTTCCGCAAATTAAATATAAGTCCGTTCGACTTCCTCACCTACACACGGGACTTTTCCCCTCGGACTCGCTACACAAGTAACTGCATAGATAAGTTAGATTGGCCCAGGGCAAGTCTCCCCTCGCTCTGTTCGCCGAGGTTCTAACATTGTATGTAGTTTTATATTTACCTCAGTCCTGAGCTCACACAATTGTCAACCTCTCTCTCATTTCTCGTACTCTACACTTATAGCATAGAAAGCCCATGACAAGTTTCCCCTTGCCATGTCCGTCTGAAAAATATCTTAAAGTGTAGAGTTCCCCAGTCTTAATGATCTTCAGAATTTCACCATATGTATGTGACTCTTCTTCTCGTTGTTCACACTCCTCCATATCACTTCCCTTATAGTACATTAGATTTTGTTGTATATAGCCTTTTATAACCTGGATATTTTCAAAGATTTCCTTAAATGTCAAACTCCCCGGTGTTGTAAAACTGCTTGTAAATAATATTTACTTGTGTACTATACAATATTTTATTTACATAAAACTATGTCACCATTACCTTAACTAATTTTAACTGTAAAATTATTTTCTCTATTCTTGGCTTCTCCAGCTTTAAATATACTTAAACCATGTTCAGCCTTCTTCAACGGGGGCCATATGTCATAATATATGCTCTTCCAGGATTAATAAAACAAACCAACAGCCAACGAGAGAGAGATGAGCAGCTAAAGCGAGACACTTTAGGCAACTAACTAACGACCATTTTTGGCCACATTCCTGAGGGGGGGCGTCACCACCTGGCGACTATCCTGGTCAGCCCCCGGTTGTTTACACAGGGAAAACAGTCGTTCAGCTGATAACCTCTCACTCGCTCTCTCTCGGGTGGCTGCCTGGATGAATGCTCTAACAACTCGTCGTGTGATTATTTCTCTCCTCACCACAATTACCACTAAATTGTCACATATATATAGTAATTTGATAAAAATCGTGGTAGTTGTGTGGCAAGTGATAAGAACGCACATAAGAAGCAGGATTCGAGAGCAAAACCCCGTTAGGAATAGGTCAAAGAGGGGAAAGAAAAGGTTCCAAGACCACCCTGGGAACAACTGGTGTCCTGACCACCTCGGTGCGAAATGTCTCTTGATCTGAAAATCCAGGTGATTATAAACTTTTTTAAGCAGGATAAAATATCTACCAGGGGGAACGGGGGGAGACAGGGAGCTCACGGAAATGTTTGTTTTTAGAAGGCTAGACATATGGTCACCCAGGGTTGTTTTGACCAAGGAATTTTTTCTTCCCTCTCCCTCATATATATATATATATATCTTATAAATAAAAAAAATGAGATTTTCTGCTTGAATTTAGATAATGTTGAGGATAATGCTACGGAGTTATTTGCTGGTTCTCTTTTTAGTACTAAATGATATTGGTGATGCAGTCGTGGCAATAATAATAATAGTCTTGATCAGAGGTTTCTTTAATTGAGCTAAGTGATATATATGAAAAACATTATTTGATTAATGTAACGCCTGGCTTAAGGCGAGTAGAACAAGGAAAACAAAAGATTATTTACATAATGTACAAAGATTTGAGCCGACCAACGGGGAAGAACAACAACGAGTTTTTATATGCAAAGTGTGACCTCTGGCGGTCGATTTAACAGATTATTTGTATCTATGAAATATATTTTTAAAATAAAATAATAATTTTATATAACATATATATGAGAAAACAATAGAAAAAATAAGGTCAGGTATTGATACAATTATCTTTGTATTGATCAAGTATTGATACAAATAAGTTATTTGTATTAAAAATAATGAAGGCATATCCTGACCAAGAGCACATGTGCCTTTTAGATGGCAGAGTGCCATCTAGTGGAACAAAAATAAACTGAACGTTTATTTAACTTGTTCCGTGTTATTTGGCCAACCCATTTTCTTGATAAATCAAGAAAAGCCATCCACGAACGCGTTTCGCGCTGTTGGCGCTCTTCAGCGTGGAGCAGGCTGTACTACTGAGACCAAAAATATTTTTGGTCCCAGAGGCTTCTTGAAAAACCAAGAAATGGGTATTTACGGGTATATATATAATATTTGGGTCAGAAAGGAACCCGCTCGAAGTGATATCGACTCCTCTAGTATTTGTAAGCAGGACTCAAACTTGTGTTGCTGGTTTCTGCTCGCACAAACTTCAGGCACAGGTAGGTGTGCAAGGCAGTCGTGGCTTGTGGACGAGTAGATGGAAGGATGTAATTGCACAGCCAAGATAACGACAAGAAAGTAAGGGTTTGAATCACCTGGCAGAGAAGAAATTAGCTGAGTAAATTTGACCTAGGATGGATGACGAGGACTATTATGCAAGCGGCACCTCCGACTGAATCGGGACACTCTCTACTTCTTCCTATCTAACGCCAGATTTTATAGGTGATTTGGACTAAAGGCATCGACCCTGCTGATGCAACAAGGAAATAAAGCTACAGAAATTATGAAGACAACGACGTGCGTTGACTTCACAAAGATGATATTATGGTGATAAGGAAGAAGTGGCGATTTCTTATCCAACATGGCCGTTCTACCTCAGTTCTTTTCATTCATTTTGACAGGATTTCTTTATTACATTCAGTGGTATAGACTTACACATTTCCATGGAAATGTCTATTTATAGATGACACATAGGTGAGATTATTTCCTATATATATGGAAGCAATGGTCGCCTCTCCCGTCAAAATAAACGTCAGAATCTGACGCCATCTATTGATGTCGCCGCAACTAGCGGCATCGGGTCGGTGACAAAGCCACAACACCAAATTTGGCAAACTGATAAGTGTCCACCTAGAGACCATGGTTTTGGGCTAATGGCCCTCGTCAGTCTAGGGCGGCAAGTTTTCCATCTATGTTTTGCCAATAGATTTGGCCCAGCCACATTGCCAGCAAAACACCTCTTTGGTAGATATTGAGGATTCCATTAGATCCCGTGTGGATCTCATGGAATAAAGTCCGCCCTAGACTGACGAGGGCCATTAGCCCGAAACCATGGTCTCTAGGTCGACGCTTATCAGTTTGCCAAAGTTGGTGTTGTGGCTTTGTCACCGACCCGATGCCGCTAGTTGCGGCGACGGTCAATAGATGGCGTCAGATTCTGACGTTTATTTTGACGGGAGAGGCGACCATTGCTTCCATGGATTAATTTCCTCCCGGCAGGTTTTCCATCTATATATATATATATATATATATATAGATGGAAATTTTTAAGGAAAGAGGAAATAATTCAAGGAAATATGTTAAGTCAACCACAAACCTAGCACAAAACACATCTACAACACAGAATAAAAGACACAAAAGACACCCACAATACACCCAAGGAAATACGCATAGCACAAACAAATACAACCAACACAAATCACACATACCACACCCAAAAACACATACGAATAGCACCACAGTACATATTAGGTCAAAATAAGCAAACATACAACACAAAAAATAGAAACACACACATGATAACTACATTACACCCAACACAAACCAAAAACACACAAACATAACCCTCACAACATTCCCAACAGAAAACACACATTATACTTAGAACCCACACAAAATACAAACTCACACACAATACACATACAACACACATTGATGCTCTAACCAACAATATATCCCAAACACAACCCACAAAAGTACAAACTCACATACAATACACATACAACACACATTAAAGCTATAACCCACACAATATAAAACACAAACACAACCCACAAAAAGTACAAACTCACATACAATACACATACAACACACATTAAAGCTATAACCCACACAATATAAAACACAAACACAACCCACACAAAATACAAACTCACACACAATACACATACAACAGACATTGACGCTATAAGAAAAAAAAAAAAACACATAAACACAACCCACATAAGGTACAAACTCACACACAGTTATATATTTTAGCCGATATTATGCTGCTTTATGAACTTTATAACAAAATATTTATGTTATTTTCTTAAAAGGATTTATAAATATGAAGATCGTGTGCTAATATTTGATAAACATCAAATTACAACTTTCGAATCGTTTGGAAAAAAATACATAATATATTGTGTGTATGTAGTTGATGTAACATATTTATCCTATAAATACCCATTTATATCATTAACTCAATAAAAAACTATATATAATAATTATTTTACCACTAGAAAAAAAAAACATATTCTAAAAATAGAAATATACAAATTCAAAAGATAAATTTAAAATAATTTTATAAATATATACAGATAGAGAGAGAGAAAATATGTGCTATATATAAATTATTAAATTTTAAAATTTATTATTTTTCTATAAATTTTATATTCGTGTTTTAAAATATTTTGACTAAAGATAAACACACAGTCCTAAATTCAGTATCATAAAATAAATTAAGTTTACCTAAAAATTTACTTTTATATACCTTTAAAATATTCTATAACGTTTTATATATTCAAAAGAGATGCACAACGTCTAAACACAATTTATCATTTTAAGATATTTAATAACATTCATGTAAAATAAAATATCATTATTTTTGTTAAACACATAATGAAATATGGTTATAAAATTGATTATAAAATATCAAATATTATTATTAATATATATAAATATATACAAAAAAAAAATTTTTATTTGAATGCAGTGTATATAATAAAAAAAATGAATGTAAAGAATATAGATAGAATTTAATAGTCGATTTTTTAATTGAGCAAAAAAATGGCGTTGGTAGGTAACAGTAGAGATTTCCCAAGGGGTGCCTCAGATAGGGGGGTTAGCTGTACGTTTTGTTTTTATTATGATGCACTTAATAAAAATAATGGTCGTGGGCCAAGCTCAAATTAATATAGGGCGTTATTTAAACTGTATTTACATAAGCTTGTACTGCCTAAATTAAAATAAATATTTAAATTTCGAGCCTTTAAAATATTTAATTAGAAACTTTAATGATCTAACCAATTTTATTCACTTGCGGTTGGTGTCAACTTTTTTTTTTTTTTGTGTAGAGAGCAATAATTTTAAATCTTTTGTTCGCAGTTTTATCTTTTGTTTCCCTTTTTTATTCTCTTTTGACCCCATTATGTACATTTTAATTATTTTCAGATAGAGAATCTGTTAGTTAGGGTGTATTGATTGAACTTTTCAATATGTGTATGTTAAATTATATATAGGATTGAATGTAGGAAAAGAGATTTGATAAAAATCGTGTTTTTTAAACTTTTAATCAAGCTATTTTTAACAATAACTGGAGACGCTTTCAATATTTGTTTTTGACTCGTGCTTTAGATGTTGTACTAAATTCGAAAAGAAATCACGTGAAAACGCCCTTGCAACATCAGAACAATTTTTAACGCCTCGCCAAATGCTTTATTTTTATTTACTTCTTCTGACGAAGCTAAAAGATTTTTGTTGAAACGTTGATAAAATAAAAAACTCTAACTGGCCGAAGTGTCTATTTTTCATATAAATATGAATGCCGGACAGGCAACCTCTATCTTCAGAATAACTGGAGAGTAAATGAAAGTCATAACAACTGCATCTTTTTATTAATATATCTTGTATTATATACACTTGTCACGTAGTCTAAAACAATAAACAAATTAAAAAATGATAATTAATTATTAGGGAAAAATGCGCCATCTAAATATATAAAAAATGAACTGAATATATGACGAATGTTTCTTTACATATAAAACAGAATTCTACTGTCCTTACAGTGATAAAAAATATTGAAAGAGCTCTTTTTGCTCAACACAATAATGAATTATATCAGAAGTTTCGCCATTTTAATCTATTAAATATCTATCAAACATTTCATAGATCAAGTTAAATCAACATTTAGTTGAAATTTACTCCACTAGATGGCGCTCTGCCCTCTTGAATACTATTGTGAGTAGTCAGGATATACCTTTTTTGTTTTGAATATATCAACACCTGACTTTTTTCTAATTTCCTATTTTTCATATATATACTATAAACTTAATAATAATATTTTATATATTATAATACACATTTTTGTTACTCTCTGGCAGATAACAAATTTCATTGTTATATATGTAATAGCAGCTAAAGACCTCATACTTTTCTTTTTCAAGTGATGTTTAATTTAACGTTATTTAGGTGACAATTCAATTTATTTGCATATAATAATAAATATTTGTAGTGTTCTTCTACAGTATAAATCTTAACTTTATTTCACAATTTCCCATTGGTATAAGAATCTAGAGAGATTTCAGTACCAAAATATTCAAATATAATATGAAGTTATCTTTCCTTTTTTGTATATGCAAAAGACCTACAACCTCTTGGATCTCACATTGAAAGATTGACCCATTCAAGAGCTCGTGGCTCAAGAGTTTTCTCCCTTTTGAATAAAAATCAACAATACTCCCTTAAAGGGGTGTTTTTCAATATGTGTTGAGAAATAAATTAATCATATTTCGATAGTTTTATATTTCACCATGATAAAAATGGTGAATAAACACACACGGATATAATATACGGATATTTCAACATAAAACTATTATTTCAAATGTTGGCAAAGATAGTTTTTATGTTGAAATACGCCAAGAGGACATCTATGATTGAGATAAGTTATTGGATAACACGCACACTCACAATTGACATATATAGCAGATCTTTCAGCTGTGATGCCTTCCTGATTAAATTCTTCAGCTTTAATAATGTGCGGCCTCTGAACCAGCGGCTAGATCTTGATCAAATCTTTGAGAATTCGCAAAGTTCTGTCTCTAAAACTAACGGTAATATTTGCAGCCGGTCGTGTCGACCTGTTCAACTCTTTGAGCCTTTGAAACATCTAGCTTCTAAAACTAAAAGACACCTTGCAGACAAGGTTCGTCTCTGTTCAATTCTTCAAGCCCTCGCAACATGCCGCCTCTAAAAATAACGTACAAATGTTGCAACCGTCGTGCCGTCCTGATAAACTCTTTGAGCCTTCCTAACGTTCGACCTCTAAATAAACTCCAATTATTTCATCTGTGGTGCCGCCATGATTAATTTCCTGATCTTTTGCAACGCAGAGCCTCTAAAGGAGCGTCCATATCTTGTACGCTTATGCTTCCTTGATCACTTCATTCAACCTTCGTTACGCGTGGCTTTTAAAATCATCGATCGGATATTGCAGACGTAGTCCTATTCTGATCATATTTCTTAGCCTTTGCAAAGTGCAGATTTGAAAACCACCGTCCAGATATTGCACTTACCGTGTATATGTACTGTACCGCCCTGATCAATTTCTTGAGGTTTTGAAACGTAGGGTCTTTATAGCCAGATATTAAAGCCGTGTTCCTGTTTTGATAATTTTCTTTGACATTTGCAACATGTAATCTTTAAAATGAGCTATCAGTTCTTTAAGGCATTGAACTTTCTTGATAGATTCCTTTAGCTATAGCAACGCACAGACCCTAATATGACCGACCCGATCTTGCAGCCGTGATTCTTTCTAGAGAAATGTCTTGATCCTTCTGAACAAGAGGCCTCGAAAACCACCAGCCAAATCATGCAATCATTGTGCCGCTTTGATGAAGGCATTGAGCTATGATACCATTCAGCTTCTAAATTCATCGACAAGATCTTGTAGACGAGGTGAAATTCTAATTAATTCATTTACTATTTACAGCGTGCAGCTTTAAAAACTACTTGGAAGATCTCGATCTAATGATGCAGAATTGATCAATTACTTGAGCCTTTTCTTTTGTGCGACTTATAAAATGAACATACAGATCTTGAAGCTACGATGCTCTTCTTATTCAAATCCATCAGCCATTGTAATGAGCATCTTCCAAAACAGCAGCTACATTTTGATCCTTCGTCGTTTCTTTGACCATTTTCTTCGGCCTTCTTGAAAAGAGTGAAGCTCAAAAGCTGTGTCAAATTATAAATTAAACTTAATTTGAAAAATTCATCCTTGCTTGGAATTCAGTCATTTTATAATTTAAAACATTTCAATATTGTAGTGTCAAGCTTATCAACTGTGTCCAAGGCAGTCTTCGATAGTTTATTTTATTTAAAATAATTAGCCAATTGTGTTGCTATGCTCGTTCAAACAATTGAACACTTTCAAATATACTTTAGTAAAATTATATATAATACACTATTTCTATATAACTACCTATATTATTTACTATAACAGCTATCAAAATGGAGCTTAATTTTTTACCATTTATAGACTTACCGATAAGACTGCACTGAACCAACCGACAATGCAAGATTTTGGAAGAATAGTATTCATATTCCAAATGGTATTCGTGTAGATTATGAGTTAAAGAGTAATGAAAAACAACAAGAAAATTGAAATTTCGAACAAACGCAACCTGTATTCCATATTTTTGCCTATGACCGTCATCAGTAAAGGAGCAGTTAACACATTGTAAAGAAATAATATTTGAGAGGAACCATATTGATTACACCTATTTATGTACAAAACATAACATAAAATATATGGTGATAAAAAATCTAGAATGGTGTTTGATAAAAGTGTTTAATGAAATCGGTCGAATTTGCCGAAACTATATTTTAACTGGTGATGTGGAAGGACCTATACCTTAAGTTCGAATATATATTCTATTTTGCGGAGGAAGATTTTCATAAGAAAAATAAGCAAAAGAGGAGAAATCAGACATTCAAAAAGGCATAAATATTGTATTTTGTATATCATTTCATATATGTTGAACACACGTAATGATAAAAAGAGAGCCACAACACCAGCTTCGTAAAATTTAGAAAAACACCAACCTGTATACATCGTTTACTGCTATGGTTCTTTATTTATTGAGAAGCGGCTTCTGTTTCATATTATTCTACGAAAAAGGTTATCGAATAGATCTGTTAATATTATTACAGATATAAGTAGGGGACCGATTTTAATGGTCATAATATATTATTTTTTATGTTAAGAACACGTCATTTGTGTGAAAAAAAGGAATTACATATCTCTTTAAAATAAAGTTGTAGGTGTGTGGATATATCGTTCAAAAATACAGTTTGTATATCCTTTCTGTGAGGAAAAAGGTCCAGGAAAGGAACTAAAGAAAACAGGTCGAGAAACATGGACCACAGAAGACTCCGGGGACCTGATCCACAATTAATCCAATGTCTGGACTAATTAACCCCGGTCCCTGTCGTGGTGAGTGATGTGAACGGTCATCCGCCGTAATGAAACTTTTTTAGCCATAACACGCGCCGATATTCCTGAGGGAAGTTCCTCACATGTCCCCATCTGTCTTGTCAACTTTTTAAGTCGCCTCTAATGAGCCGATCGTGGCAGAAATGGATGAACGCTGCGCCCAATCAACTTTCGACACGAGGAATGTTTGGTGAATCTCAGCATCCTAATTAGTCTGTGCTTTGTCTTAATTCTGGATGGTAAATATTCAGGTAGGTCCATGTTACATTCTCGTTATAAAAAACTACTGTGTTGTCATGCTATAAACATTTAATTTAACGATAGAGGGCTATTAAATTACTTTATATATATTAAGATAAAAATGCAAGGGTGAAAGCATAAACAGGAAATATATCTTACTGACAATTTAGGTAATATCACAGTTTAATATCATGTACATACAAAGTTGAGGCAGCTGTTTTGTTCTTTATTGGACTTTTGTCTCATTTGTGAATTTTGATTTTTCGCTTGTAAACATATGTACTTTATATTTGCATATACACTCTCAGGAACATCTTTTACATATTGTTGGTTATATTGTATATAATCTATACAAAACATTGTCGCGGTATATATATATATAAGATCTTTATGCAAGCGTTTATTGCAATATACACCAGTTGAAGGTAAGAAAAAAGGTTAATCTTTTTTACTCACAAATTCATTCTGTTTATATATTTTTTTCGCCGATTATTTCTTGTAAGGTTAAAACGCTATGCGACCTTTGAAAGTTTCTCAAGAATATACTTTCATGAACAAAACTTGAGGTATTTGTACCTTTTAGGATGTTTATCGTGTTATCGGGTTTCAGACAATAGCTCTTGAAGATATTTGATAAACAGTGACCTTTATTGAAGACATTCGAGATAACCAGAAACATTGAGGACCTCTCACCTCATAAGTTTTGACGATGAGTGTATATCGAGAGTTGTTATATTTTCTAGAATCCTAAGATCCTAGATGTTTCTGTGGAAAATAAAACCAAGACTCAATACATTTATTAATAGAATGTCCGATATTTCACAGCTACAGAAGTAATCATTTTTATCCCATCGAAGAAATTTGCGAATTTGTATATAACAAAGACACTTATGTAAAATTCAATAATTTTTGTAAATTCATTTTGGATTTTCTCTTCTGTTTGAGAAAACCATCGTTTCAGTTTTAATTGTGTTTTTAGTCGGTTATTGAGTTGTATATAATGAATTGTATATGGGTTGTTAAAATAATCCATTTTAGATTTTCTCTTTGTTTTAGAATACCATCGTTTAAGTTTCAATTATGTTTTTAGTCCGGTTATTAAATTGTATAAAATGAATTGTATATAATCTACTAAAATGTATTTAGGCGCAAGTATCCCCGAGCTGGAATATCGCGTCCGATATGTCAAATAAAATAAATAAATAGAAAATCTTCTAAATATTTTTGTGTGAATTAATTTCTCTATTTATGATATAAAGTTATATACATTTATCTATTATAATATATACTTCTTAATTCGTTTTATCTGTAGGTAATCTGAAGATAGAGGTACCTGGTCGGCATTTATATTTCTGTAAAAAATAGTCATTTCGGCCAGTTAGAGTTTTTTATTTTCTCAACGTTTCAAAAAATATTTTTTGCCTTCGTCAGAAGAAATTCATTTTTAAAAATTATTATTTTAAATTTCTCCTGACGAAGACAAATTATTTTTGTTGAAACCTTAAGAAAATAAATCTCTAACTAGCCGAAGTGTCTATTTTCCACAGAAATATCTGTAGGTAAAGATATAAAGTGCCCGGTTTATTCAGCCGTTGATTGGTTCTTTATTGTCACCTGACCTTAATCAGCCAACCAAGTTGAGTTCATTAACCAATCAGCGTTAAATGTTTTCAGTTCAGTGGTTATATTGAGTAACGAGTTGTGTCATATGCGAGGACACGGTGCCTAGGCTTGGGATGTGCTGGTATAGGTTCGGCCATATCCCCTATACATGAACTTATCCATATCATTAGCATTACCGCGCCATCTGTTATCAAAATTTGAAAATAATTTAGACGCGTATGATTCTTTTTGAAAATAAACAATTTCTACTGTCCTCACTGCAATGAGACAGGGGCCCTCCCATTAATTTTTCTATTGCAGTAAAGACAGTCGAAATTGTTTATTTTTAAAAATAATCATACGCGTCTATAATTTCGAATTTTGATGAGCTCTTCCATCTTTAATAATGATAAAATTGTGATAAACCTTTGAAAAATACAAAATTATTTTCTCACAATGAGTTTTTCTTTTTCACGATGAGCGCGTATATATTTGTAAATATTTCTTGTAAGATAAAGTCGTTGTTGTATTAAATAAGCCCGTTGAAGTGCGATTATCGCTTAAAAGCTTGAATTTTAAAATAAAGAGAAATCCATTGTGAGAGAAAATTTTGTATATTTTTAATCACTTCTAGTTAGTTATTACTCCAATGAACCACAAGGGAACATCACTCACCCTTACCTAGGCCACCCAAGTAAGGGTGTTGGATGAACCTGACTGAAGAGAAAGATACACCAGTCATAAAGCTGATTTATCTTAAATAAATAGAATCCCAAAGAAAATATAGGTTACTCTATCTGTGTGTGTGTGTTTCTCTATATCTAATCAAGTAGAAAATATATAATGCAGAAAAGGTTACTCTAAAATATGAAAAATATCAAATAAATTGAAGCGTTCTATGAAATTTTTATTGAGTCTAACAAATCAATAAAAATCTATTAGATATGAGTATAAGAGGGGGACGGGTTTAATCCGATTATACGCTAATAAATTGAAGGCAATTTCACGACTTTACATATGCGATATCTTTGATTATAAGAAAGTGGCGTCAAAGGTATCGTCTGTCGTAAAATAACGATCCCCTATGGATTTACATGACCAGACGACGGTAAGATTTATAACATCAGAAATATACGTGGAACATGTTTGGAATATAGTTAGGGAATTTTCGGGGAAACATTGTATATATGTAATTGTATGCCAATATTTTATATAACCTTATACCCCCAGTGTTATAACTATGGTAAAATAGAAAGATCCTTTTTTGAAGATATACATTATATAATACAATATAATGCGGCTTATAATTGTAGAACGACATTTGAAAATTATCCGGCATGTGTTTTTTTTTTAACGAAAAATCGAAATTTATTTTAAGGAGAACTAACGATTATTTCTAACCTTAGGGATGAGTATGAAAGGATGAAGTGTGAAGAGTAATGATAAACGGTAAAAATAAAGTGTCCAGGGATGGGAATCGAACCCACAGTGTTCCGCTTACCGGGCAGATGCCATGTCCAGGGTAGTCTAGTGTCCGGTAAGTAGGAATTATATGTTGTTTTCTGAAAAAAGAAAGAGGCATCTCCTTATCGTGAAATTGAAAGTTACTGATGGCTGGCACCATCTATCTATTCATTTATATCGATAGATGGCGCCAGCCATCAGCAACTTTCAGTTGCACGATAAGGAAAAACCTCTTTCTTTTTTTATATAATTTATTCACCTTATCCCAGTACGATATCACATTTCTATTATTTTTTTCACGTTGTTTCAAGAGCCTAGGAATGAATTGTTTGATACTTAGTATGCGCTTATATGTAAAAAATTTAGAATCTTTAAAAATATATATATTTTTTCATTACTCACATATCAACATGTATATTTTATATACGTAATATTGTTTATATTGCCCCATTTTATTTGCTCTCCGATTGTCTGGCTAACTGTCACGTGATTTCGATTAGCCAATTATCTTCAAAAATTTGAAAGTTTCTAGAGCGAAAATCGCTGATAAAATTTCTTCATTGTTTTACCACATTAGGCACAATTGAAATTATGCTTTTAAATGTTTAAAATGTTCAATTCTATAAATAAAAAAGATTTTCTTTAATAGTTTCATAGAAAATCTATTTAAATGCATTTTAAATTTTTATCGTTTTTTCAATGTTGTGTGTGTTTATCAATCTATAAATGAACAATATATATTGTTGCTAATATAATCCCTTCGGTATAATTATTAATAAAATACAATTCGCTGAAGGAAAAGTTTCTTTTATGTATATCGGCAATACAAGCTTTCGGGCTCAACAGCCCTTCGACAGGTATAACTACGGTATTACCTACCTACCTGTCGAACTCGGATCACCACCCTGATCCCCCCCCCCTCCCCGGTCCTCCTCTACATCCTGGCCTCACCTGGCGATGATCCCTGGCAACCCATCCCCAGGCCCCTCCAACTATGCTTTGCATATATTCCGCTTTATGCGTCCATCGGGGCTCAAAAATCATCCATTTTGGTTAGCAGCCCCGTAAAATAAAGATATTTTCTCTCTACCTGTCGAAGGGCTGTTGAGCCCGAAAGCTTGTATTGCCGATATACATAAAAGAAACCTTTCCCTCAGCGAATTGTATTTTATTAAGAACAATATATATACACGTATATAGGGAGAGTTTCATATCTTTGTACATAAAAGGTAATGGATGCCCAACATCCAAGAATGACTGAAATTAACAATAATATATGTATTCAACGTTTTATTTGCACATAGAATAATTCTAATGAGAGTCGAATATATGGCGAATATAAGAGGCGAATGTAAATACAAAATAAGATTTGGTAATCATATCCTTTATAAAAGAGACCAATCAAAATTTTACTAAATTTGAATAGCTAACATTGATATGGGACGTTAGACGAGTTGTTGTTGTTGTCGTGTCCAAAGAAGAGTCTTAGATGTCTCCATGCATCTCCATCACAGCATCAGCAATATCCACTATCTTGCTCTTCATTGGAAAATGGGTGCCGTTGCCACGTTACTCACCTTGGAAACGAACCAGAATTTGGTCGAATATTCTAAGGGTCCAGGGGGGACCGCAGGGAGGTGTGGTCGGACTTCTCCCCCCCCCCCCCCCCCGTTAGACGAGTGGAATAAACGATAGATTTTCGTTAGCTACGACTCGTGATTGAATCCAGCATTGGTCACCTTTTTACAATAAAAGAAATTGCCCCAAATGGCCCCGATTCTTGCAAAAACACACCCCATCAGTGAGTTCAAATAATCAAACTTAGCTCTCTTACAAATTTGCAAGTAAAAAAGTCGAACTACTTTGCAGATATGTAGACATGTGGCGTACTTACAATAAAAGCAGTCGCTAACCACCTACCATAATTATTATAATCTGATTCATGTATGAACTAGAGATATTAAAACATTATTGTAAAGATAGAAGTTGCCTGGCCGGCATTCATAGTTATTCAAATTAAAGATACTTCAGACAGTAAATATTTTATTATATCAACGTTTCGACAAAATTATTTTGTTATCGTCAGAAGCAAATAAAAATAAAAACATTTGCCAAGGTGAAAAAAAAGTTCAAACACAATTTCACATTGTGTCGCGGTCTAACGCAATTCTGGCCTTAACTACCCGTTTCATGATTTTTCAGGATGCCTGAATGACCAGTGTTTTGGTCGTTGAGGTACAGCTTGCACTACGCTGATGAGTGCCAACAGCCCGAAACGCGTCCGTGGTTAGCCTTTCTTGATTAATCAAGAATGGGTATTTGGCCAATTCTGGAATAATTAAATATCAACGAGAATAGTTGATATTTATTCCGATAGATGGCGCAAGCCATCAGAAACTTTCAATTGCACGATAAGGAGATGCCTTTTTTTATAATTTGTCAAGGTGTTGAAAATAATACGTGTATTTAACATTAATCTTTATTTGCTCCTAACGAAGAACAAAATATTTTTTTCGAAACGTTGATATAATAATAAGATTTACTGGCCGTATTATCTTTTATTTTAAGATATAAAAACATTATTAATTAATCAGGGCTTACAATATATCGCTTTCTACAATATATATCAAGTTAATAAGTAAAATCAATATAAAATAGATAAATGTGGGCCAATATGGCTGATTACTTTATAAAGGTGTAAAGCCATTAAAGAGTAAGTAAGGCCACTGAATACACTGGAATAGGGGGATAGATAAGAGCTGAGTAAACCACGATGAAAACTAAGAGTTCCCAAAGAAAACAAATATTGAGGCAAAGGCTTCTAGAAAAGTGGATTAAGAGTGAGCTTTAAAAAGATATTCTTTCTTCTTTAATGACGTTTTAATAGACTAGTGTGTAAAGGTTAACAAAAAATACTTTTATTAAGAAAGAATTGAAAAATTGAGAGATCAAATTTTGTTCAGATAGGTATTATATAAACCAATATTTTATTGTCTCTTTTAGCTGAGAATCGTATTTATACATTTTTTATTCTTATCCCTAGTACACGTGGTACAGGTTATGATAATCATGGTGGGTAGAAGTTGTCGACTGCTTTTACTGTAACTTGGCGCTGGTACGCTGCACTGGTGGCACACTGGGTTCTTCTTATTCTTGACACTAGGTCGAACCATTCTTTAATGGTGTTTGGCTGCACCGTGGCAATTAATCGCTGATCTGCGACGGGTAGTCCTTCGGTCAGAGAATCTATTAATATGTCGGCGGGTAGGTTTAATTTCATGCCCATTACCGTTTTGTTTTGGTAGTAGTCTTCTAGGGGCATTTGGGGTGTCAATTTGATGGCTAGGAAGCGTGAAAACTACGCTTCTGTCGCTGTTGGGAATAAATCTATCAAGGTTTGGCGGGCATCATTATAAAATAACCTATCTAACCGTAGGCTTCGGAAATATTGGAGTGGCTTACCTTGCAGGTAGCAGGGTAACTTGCGTAGGCGATCCGTGTAGATCAGCTCAGCTCGGTCTGCTTGGGCATCGAAGTTGTCGAAAAAGCTCTGGGTCAGGGCATCGGCGATCTGTGTCAGCGGGTCTGCGGAGGTCCCTTGGGGCGACGACGTTTCCTCCTCTTCAAATGTCGTCTCTTGTTGGGGGACAGATAGCCCGGTCGCATCGTTGGACTGTTCGGTTTGCTCTTCCATCCTTGCACTTTCTCGCTTCTATCTGGACTATCTGGCCTTCTTCGTTTGGTATCCTTCGTTTTGGTTATCCTGTCGGCTAGCTGAAATAAGTTGAAGTTCTGGTAGCCTCTTGTATAGAATCCTGTCGATTAATTTTGTGATGATGAAGTGTCGACTCTCGCTATACTGTGTTAACCGAGAGGAACTGTCAGGATGTAGAGTTTTTCAGTACCTCTCTGCACCTTGGAAGACCTTTAAAAGTTCTCACAAAATACAGGCAGTCGTGGTCGAGGCAGAGTGGAAAGCTTGGGAATGTCCACACAAAAAACGAAGATACAGTTGCACTAAGAAAGTTCCGTGAACAGATAAAAGTTGAGCTAGGAGCGAAAGATGGGGACATAGAAGTTTCCTACTCGTCTACATGATGGATGAGATCGACATGAGGTACGACCGACGCGGGCTTGCACTGAGGGTGAACTAACTGTCAAGTGACTGTAAAGGGACTGTATTTATAGGTTAAAGACGGGGGGGGCCTTATGTGACAGGGGCCGTTTCTGAGGAAGGGGGCTTTTCATGTCACCAGATGTGAGAGGGGGCTTTGCATTCCACCAGCTGTGAACAGTGTGGGTGGTCTTGTTGTGGGAATTCTAAATCTATCTCGATTTTGACGTTATGACTTCTATCTCTTGCTTAGCTCAACTTTTAATCTATTACAGATTTTTATTTATTTATCCTCAGTTTGTACAAATTACATTACATATGATGATGTAAAGACACATGTCAATAATACGTATAATCGTTTACAGATGTGTTTCTATTATACAACATTAAATCTTATTATAAGTTATATACAATATGGGGTTGTTGGTTTAAATTACCATATATATATATGAAAACAAAGGTTGTTTTGTTTTCTTTGAAAATCAGGATGCGAAGATGAACAATTAATTATATTTATTTTAAGAGAGGGAACTTTCTAACTTATGGCCTATTTATCATTTATTTCTATCTATAGCCTAACTTGAGCTGTCTCTATATCGAGAAGATAAACAATCATGATGATAACTTTTCTTTTTAAATTCTATGAATAATTACATATTACATCACAAAGATCACCACTCCCATTACCTATGTTTATTTTAAAATGAATAATTTGGATCATATATTTTAATTTCCAATACTAGTATGATCAAAATAATCATTATATAAATAAAGGAATATATGAATTGCTCAATTCTCAAACACATATGTAATCTATATTAATAAAATGCAAATTTGATAAGAGGACATCACTAAAAACTTTCGTTACAATGCATCAATTTCAACCAAATTTTCAACATTTATGTAAAACGAGATGGAGCAGGTTTTGCTTAACATCAAAATATTTTTCCCTAACATTAACATGCGTAACTTAGCTGTTATCGATTAAATACAAAAAAATCAACAGAGTTAATTTTATTTATATATAAATACAAAAAAAAAATTCAGCAATTCATTCAACTCAATCTAAAAAAATATTCAAAACAAGCAATTTTAAGATAACACCATATGTAAAACAGTCGGCCAAGAAAACAACAACGATATTACATCTTTCTCACATATTCACACACAATCTTGATTAATAATTAAAACTAATCTTTAACATTGTTTATTATACTTCATAATATATAATATTCGTTAGGCAAACTTTCACTCGGATAAATGTAATATAAAAAGCCAACAATGAAGAATGAATGTAAGATAAAAATCCAACAATGAAGAGTAAATATAATATAAAAAGCCAACAATGAAGAATGAATGTAAGATAAAAAGCCAACAATGAAGAGTAAATATAATATAAAAAGCCAACAATGAAGAGTGAATGTAAGATAAAAAGCCAACAATGAAGAGTAAATGTAATATAAAAAGCCAACAGAGTGAATGTAAGATAAAAAGCCAACAATGAAGAGTAAATGTAATATAAAAAGCCAACAGAGTGAATGTAAGATAAAAAGCCAACAATGAAGAGTGAATGTAATATAAAAAGCAAACAATGAAGAATGAATGTAAGATAAAAAGCCAACAATGAAGAGTGAATCTATCTATATATATAAAATTGAATGTCTGTCTGTCTGTTTGTCTGCACTCTATAGATTCAAAAACCATACATCCAATCGCCGTGAAATTTTGGGATATTATTAGGTATATTACCGGGAAGGTTTTTGAAAAATAATTTCCTGAATATCTTGAATATCCTTAGAGTTATTTGCAGATTTGTAGATTTAATTCGCAAGCAGCGCCCCCATTGTGACGATGATAACAATATATCGAGAGATTCAAATTTACTAGTTTCAAATTATCAAAATATATCTTTTTTTTTTTAAATAAGTTTTTAGAGAATTGTTTTAACAAATGTTCGCTAGACAAACCTTTACTCGGGTAAAACCCCGGGCGAAGCCGAGTACGTTTTATAAGTTTATAGAGAATTGTTTTAACAAATGTTCGTTAGACAAACATTCACTCGGGTAAAACCCGGGCGAAGCCGGGCACATCCGCTAGTATATGAATATAAATCAACAATAAATACATCTGACGCGAAAATAGGTACTTTTTTGGACCAACCGAACAGTGGCAACACGGCCCGGCTGCCGGCCCCCGCGCATGCGCGAGCAAGAACAAAGAATTAACCCTAAAAGTTCCGGTAAACAAAGGCTGTTTTCGACCTAACGTTTGGTTTTGACGGGCCAGAAAAGGAACTATCCCTTCATAAATTTTAATAATTGCTTTTTGAATAACATTTGTATTGATATTAATTTGTGTGATTTTTTAAATAAATATTTCTTTCAATAAGTATTAATTCTTCATCACTGTTTACTAACTTAGGCCTCGTCATCCAACGTTGTGACACTTCTACTGATCCCTGCAACAAAGGTATTGATTTACCAATTTATAATTTTCAAATCAGTTTCCAGCATTACTGTAAAGCTAGGAGCGTTTAGTTCAGGTTAAGCCATCGGGACCTTGTATTGTCTTTCTTTTTTTTTCAAATTTAAGACAAAGACAACAACATCAATAATAAATATACATGTAACAGCGTAATCATTAATATAAAATTCTAGAATTATTTCAGTTAGAGTATATGCATAAGGAATTGTTTTAATTTAAAAAATACATTTTGAAAATAGAGCAATCCATAAATACATCTTTGAATAAAAAGGCATATATTGGATCAAAATATCATTTATTTTACCTTAAGTAAAATAAGGTGATATTTCGATATATATTTGGTGATATTTTGATATTATATGAGGTGATATATTGATATAATAAAATGATATATTGATCCAATATATGCCTTTTATAAAAAAAAAAAAAGAAACATGTATTCAATAAATATTATGAATACCTAAATTTAACTAGAGCAATAGAAATTAGTTATGTTTGAGAAAATATAATCCTATTATCAACAAGGACAGTATATAGTTATAATATATAAGTAAAATATAGTCTAAATTCATATATATATGAATATAAAGAGAAGATGAAAGAAAGTCAGAAGCCACCATTGCTGCTAAGAACGAAACAAGCATTCGATACGTCTCAGAGAATGGCAAGATATTTAATTGAGACACCAGACCTGCCAATTTCACTCTCTTCTCTTCTGACTTTCTAATGTAAAAATTCAATACCAAACCGCCGCGTTCAGTTATTTTAATATTCCTAAAAGCATGAATCTTATTCGATATCACATTTTGAAGAATTTTTTTTTCTTTTTCAAAATTGGAAACATTATACTTCGAAATCCTATAAAGATTTTATGCTCTTTTGTGATTTGTTTTAAGTTTTAGAAAGCTATATGTGGTACATACATGAAAAGTATATTATTGTTATATTTTTTATATATTTATAGTTTGTTTCACATATTTTATGCATTTGATAAAATATATTATTCCCCCTAAAACTCAAATATAGTTGAATATATACATCTTATATATATTATATAATCTAAATGCAAATATATATTTTTTATTTTAAAACATGTATTTTACTTTCATCATTGACTATTCTTTTATTTTTGACCATATATTTATAAGACTTTGATATATAATTGTTGTAAATATGTATATAGTTAACCTGCTTATTTATTAATTCATGAATATATAATTCATTTTATAAATTCTCGTATATTACTGTGAAAAATAATTGTATGCGTCATTTTTTTTCAAGTAATTCAAAATAAAACTACTTGATGGGTAAATAATTATATTTCCTATTTCCACGACTGCACCTCCAATTCTCTATCTTTTTGAAAAACAGAAAAATATAATCATAACATATAAATGGAAATTCGAAACTATTATAGATGCGTATGATTCTTTTAAAAATAACACAATTTCTACTGCCCTTATTGCAATGGAAAAATTAATGAGAGGGCCTGGCTCCTCAGTGGTGAACCCTCCCAGCGGTTTCACTAGTTTAATCTACCATACCGCTGTTATATTGCATGTATCGATATTCCTTTTATAGTGATACTGATGCTAGACTCTTGAAATGGGTATTCTAGATAAACTATGGACATAAGCTTTGAGGACAGTAGAATATATTTCATATATATATAAATATGTGGGACAATATAAATATAAATTACCTTTATGAAAGTTGATAACATTTTAATTTTTTTTTCCATTTCAAAGATACTATATGTAAGAGTAGTCAAATATTATAATATATTTATCAATTATAATATACACATTTTAATGTTAATAATATGATCCATTAGCGCAACATTTATTATAAGAGAAATATGATTATATTTAACTCCTATGATTTCTTTTGATTATATGGCAGAAGAAAATTCTTTTTTTTTTTTGAGAAAATTATACACATCAAAAATAAATTAATTTTTCCATCGCAGTAAGGACAGTAGAAATTGTTTTATTTCAAAAAGAATATTACGCCTCTAAAATAGTTTTATAACATCAAAAATAGTTAAAATTTCTTATCATGTTTATAATGTTAATATTATTCACACTTGGAACGGCCCATCACTCTCAGATAAACTTATATCAGCCAATCAGAGTTGAGTCCCTTAACCAGTTAGCGTTCAATGTTTCTTTAGCTTAAAGGAATTGGCCATTATAATTATATGTTAAATATAAATTCTAGAAATTTCAACCTTTTGGTAGGATAAAAATATTTTCCTGTGTTGTCATTATATATTTACTTCTAAAAATAAAACAATTCCAGAGTTTATTTATATAAACTCATGGTTAAAACTTAAGGAAGTTTAATATTTTAATGTCGCCGGTTATCGTATTTTTAGGAAGACAGAGGCAATTTCGTGCATATTTGGTTAGCTCGTATGTCTCCAATAAAGGTCACTGTAATATCTTTCAGGGTTATTGTCTGAATTCCGATATATATGTTAAAAGCTGAAACTTTCTTAAGGTTTGTCCATGAGGGTATATATATAAAATATTGCAGAAAAGTTCTAAAAAGGGACATGGTGTAGATTAAACTGGACAAACCTCTGGAAGGATTCACCACTGATGAGCTAGTCTCTCTTAATATATTTTCGTTATAGTAAGGACAATTGGAAGTTTGTTTTATTTAATAAATAAAGATTCGATAGTTTCATTTTGTTAAGATTATGAAATTAATCCAACTTTATTTTTTTTTATGAATAAATATTCATCAACTTCAAAGTGACATGATTTTACAACATTAAATGCTGAATTTTCTTATTGATGATCTTTTATAATAGATAATTGTTTAATATAATATATCAATATATACAGCTAAACCTGTTTATAGCGCCCTCTCTAAATAGCGCTTCCATCTCTATAGCGTCCCCCTCTAAATAGCGCTTCCATCTCTATAGCGCCCCATTTTAAATACGTAGAACGATGCGATTAACATTAAAAGTGAATCTGTTTTTAGCACCCCCTCTCTATAGCACTATATTTTGGTGAGTCCCAAAAAGGGGCGCTATAGACAGGTTTAACTGTATATATATATATATATGAGCACATGTGGTTTTTCAGAAGATAGAGCACCATCTGGTGGAACAGAAATCAACTAAACATTGATTTAGCCTGTTTCCTGAATATAGCAATATTCAGTTGATTTCTTTTCCACCAGATGGCGCTCTGTCTTCTGAAAAGCACTTATGCTCCAGGTCAGGATATGCCATTTTTATTTTTAATATCAACACCTGACCTTTTTTTTTCTATTGTTTTTTCATATATATATATATCCTATTCAGCATTTATTAATCTAAAATCATAATTACTTGAATGTATTTATACCGAAAACAGACAACTAGCGTATACAATGGACATGATATAAAACTAGATAGGGCAAAGAGGAAAATATTTCTGGATATCTTTATAAACATTGTTTTTTTTCTCTCTCAAATTAGATGAGGCAAGGGATTATCATTTTTATAAAATAGATTACAACATACTAAATATATGAAATATAGTTAGAGCAAATTACATATAAAAGGATTAGCGTAAAAGCACTTTTACAAAGTTCAAATTAAAAAATAACTATTAGAGCTCTCTAAAAAAAATTGTTTTTGATCATTTTTATAAGAGTAACTGTTGAAAGTCTTTTTCTTTTTGTAAATACGGATTATATAAAAAAGACTATATTTTATCATTATATTAGAGAATATGTTTTATTCCTTTTAACAATGGAAAAATGGAGGCTGTTGAATTTATTCGTATAATATTGTAATAAAGATAATCCCTTCTTATCTTTCTATATCTCTTTATTACACACACATACAGCTTTATTAAGACCATCGGTCTTATACAGATTCACTACAGGAAGGAAGCATAGATAGATCTCCTATACTCTAGGTAGCACAGAACCTAACAACAGCCTCCAGCTCCGACTCATGTCCAGTGGCCACAGAATCTACTGTGTATAGGTTAGCGTATCACTGAAAAAGCTAGTGTAGAATCAGCCGCGTTTTAGTCAACGCTTTCCTCATCCAAATGGATCACGACATTCGGCGATTCTTTTAATCTCCTCCAAACAGTGACTGTAGCCTTGTAGAATTTATATAAACCAAAGACCTTGATCAAACTCTCTCTTTATTACAAGCTAACCAACAGGCCAAGATCCCAGGGTGAAGTTGGGGAAAGATGGATGGACTCTAGCTGTGGGGGGATGGCCTACGTTTAAAGGGAACCGGCGCCAAAAAGGTTTTCCAGTGGTGGACATCTGCGATGACAGAAAAAGCGGCAAGTTGTCTCAACGAGTATGGCCGTGTGGATGATCCTGGAAGAAGATGCCAGATATTCCTTCCCGACCTGAACGGGAGACGGCTGTTGGCAAGGAAGTTACATCTGGTGGCGGACATTGTAGACATATAATCCTGATTTCTACTAGCAGATACTGGTAATAAAGTACGTCGTTCTGTATCTACATATAACCTCCCTTGTTTTTTAGAAGCCTGTGCGCAAACAATGACGACTGAGAGCGTTATAAAAATATGATACGTTGAAATATACTCCTAGTAGTTGGTGATATTTCAGTAGCGTGATAATATTTCCTATATTATACAAAAGATATTCTTTTGTGGTTTGGATACCATAAACTTGATAAAATCTTGAAAGCTTTTTTTAAAAGATTTAAATAGCCTTTGAAATTTCTGCCTTCTTTATTTGACAGTTCAACCGTTCATTAAAAAGTTGTGAACATCGATAAAGGAATTCTATATACAGTTACGAGCGTCATTCTTCATCAGTCATCTCTGTCACCGTTTGCTTTTTTTTTTTGGAATGGCGCCCTCCTATTGGTCGGCTACGATCACGCCACCTTTGCACCCCCCCCCCCCCCCCCCCCCATCATGCCCCCCCCCACTCGCTTTTTCGTTTTTGTAACCATTGTGTTGGAGCGGGTCGCTCCTTAAATAAATGCATATATTAGTTAATAACCAAATGGAATCCTCTCTTTCTTTTTCCCAGTAAGAGACGCCTACGGAAGCCAACAGTACGTAGACAGATAAAGCACATAGGCTATAGTTATTAACTAACATATGCATTTATATAAGGCGCCAATTTGTAATTGTAACAAATAGTATTTGAATAAAAACATTCAATCGGGTAAAACACGGGCGTTGCCCGGGTCATTCGGCTAGTGAAAGATAAATAGAAGATACATAATGATTGTTTGCCTCAGCATCACAACTGTAAATTACATAATATTTATTCATTTATTGCCTATCTTGCTATTATACATTTTTCATTTCTCTTTTAAACTGCGGAATGTATCTGTATGAAATGATATATTGTATATATATAAATATATAGATGCAATACCTCTATTTCTCATGAATTTAGAGACTGTCTTGCTTTATTTTATTTATTTGCCCTGACGAAAACAAAATAATTTAGTTAAAACGTTGAAAAAATAAAACTTTAACTTGCCTAAGTGTCTATTTTTTTTTAAAGAACTAGCTCTATTTCTATGAGAAAATTTAGTCATTATTGCTTTTTAGACTCATGGAGTTAAGGAAAGCTTAAGGAGGTGGAAAGTCTTTGTTCGGTCATATGTTTTTTTTTTTATGAGAAAAGGAAATTTTGTTAGCATTTGGTTATCTCGTGTGTCTTCAATAAAGATCATTGTGTATCAAATATCTTTCAGAGTTATTGTCTGAATCCCAATAAACATACTAAGAGCTAAAATTTCCTCACATTTATTTATGAGTCAATATCTTATATTTTTATAATATATATATTATTAATATAGAGGTTTTAGTGTCTATCAGTTTAAATACATAATTTCATAAGTATGTAGTTCTAGGTATCAATATCAGGTATAAAGGAAATAAATACAAGTTTTTAATATAGAGATAAAAAATCTCATCACTTAACATGAGATAGAACTGATCAAAAAGCAGAAATATTTAGAGAATTCACAAATTATAATTTAATTTGGAAGGTTTTGTAATTGAGGCCTCTATCTCTTTTTTTCTAATTGCTCGAACAAATCTAATTGGCTAGATGTCTGAAAAACGTCCTATTAACAGATGTGTTGCCAGGGTTTTTATTATCTCCTGGACTTCTGTTAATTGCCCAGAAATATTTATTTAATTAAACCTTAATTATTTTTGAGAATTTTTTGTTTTTTTGATAGAGGGAGATATAAAAAAGAGGAAGATGATAGCCCTTTTCTACCTCTCTCTTTGATTATCATGAAATTTAATCTTTGAACAAATTGTAATTAATTTTTAATTTGAGATTAATTATTTTTATAACTAAATTTCACAAAATTGTTCCAAGGATTTTCTATAATAGGAAGGTTTTGTAAGAAGTGTATTTTTATAGTTGATAATTTTCATTTTTAAATACATTTATTTGAATTATATTTTTTGTTTCATTAGTTTAAATTGCCTGTTTAATGGCTGGTTGGTAAATCTATGTATACAGTTTTTGTTTGTTTTTGTGAGAGTTGATATTATACACTCATGGGCAAAACTTAAGGAAGTTGTACCTTTTGGAATGTATATCGGGATTAGATAATAACTCTGAAAAATATTTGATACATAGTGACCTTTATTGAAGACACACGAGATAACCAATTGTGAACAAAATTACCCCTTGCTCCTAAAAAAAACCAGATTTAAAAAAATTCCAATTTATTAAGTTTTGTCTATGAGTTTAGTCATAGTATACCTTTTGATGTAAATAATAATTGGGTAAACAAGATAATATTGATTATGTTTGATGAGATTGTTGAAGATAAGAAATACTTTATTTGAAAAATAATAAAAGCCCATAAAAAAAACTTGTACTGGGTTTTCAATATGAAATTTCTTCCTCTGTGTGTTTTCCTCTCGAGTGAATGTTACCCGAATGAATTTTGTTCTTGCCTATCAACCATGATGCATCAATATTAATTGTCATCATTTTATGACAGTAAATAAGTAATTTAGTACAGTTCCTAGTTAATTTGAATTTTTCTTAGGTGAAAATCTTATAAAAGTTATTTTCAGAGACTCAAATGTATATCCTGTTAAAAATTCAGCCAGATTGGTATCAAATATTGAAAAAAGTTATAAGGAACAAATATATAAACATAAATATATAAGCACAATCGTCCAATACAGTATTGGGACTTTAAGAAGCGATCAAATGGGATTAAATTTGTGAAATGCTGGGAGAGTTTACTACTGATGAACCTTTTCAAAGGAAAAGCACTTGCGGCAATAAATGCTATAACCCCACACAATATTAGCAAAATCAAAAATTAATTCATTAAACTCTGCAATGAAACTGTTTGATTCTATTGTGATGGCTGTTTTGATGTATGTTGCTCCAATTTGGGCAACAGAGCATAAAGATTTATTGGATCATATACAAGATACATTTATTCGTAGGTTCTTGAATTTGCCTAGATATACACCAGGATACATAATAAGACCAGAAACAGGCCGCGTCTCATTAATAATAACAGCTCTGAAATTGACCTTGAAATATTGGCTGAGGGTGCTGAGTATGGATACAAATAGATTGCCTCAAATATTTTTAAATAGAATGAGGCAAATATCCTGTGCTACAGGTGCGCCCATCGGGTTTATAAAACAATTAAGCAATTTACGCAATAATAACGGATCCTCGTGGCTTACTTATTGTAATGATCCTGATTCACTAAGGAATGCTCTCCCTGGAATATTAAGAACTGCGATAGAGCAAACAATATAAAATGACTTAACAAGAATAACCCAATCAAAGTTATATTCCCACTATAGAGAAATATATACAACGTTTACCACCGAAGAATATTTCTTAAGTGAACTCCCTTTTCCTGTAATCAGATTAATCGCGCAATTTAGAACCCTTTTATTTTTTTTTAGAGAACACCATCTGATTTTAATGAGGGGTTAAGACCTGAAATGCACTTTCTGTGGATCAGGAATAACAATGGAGATTCTGCACTACTTATTTGATTGTGCTGCTCTGTCTGAGGAAAGAAGAAAACTCAATGATAAAACAGGTCAACTTTGTCCTTTATTTCCGGCACTAATTAATGAAATATCAAAGAATAGATATATAGCGATGGCGATATTTGGATTCCACAGGATTATATCCCGGAATAAGGCCACATAGTGTTCTCCCCATCCCTTGTGAACTGGCGAATCCTGTATTAGAGCGAGAGGCCCTAAATAAAGGCTTTGTTGTTGTTGTTGTTGTACTACTGATGCACCAAACTATCCCAATATTTTTCCATCGCAGTTAGGACAGTAGAGGTTTGTTTTTATGTATAAAAAACATTCGTTCTTTTAATGATTTTATTTACTGAATATACGTACGTTGACTTTCATACATACAGAGAAAGTTTATTTAAAATTTTAACGGTTTATATTCTAATAATTCATTAGGTTTTAGATATTGGCATTATTTCATCTTTCGCTGAAACATTTATATAGGTATTCTCTAATTGACATTATTTTTTATTTATTTTTTCCTAAATTCTAAATAAAAACGAATAAATACATTTAACTCATTACTGAAATTTTATATATAATTGCTTTTTTACTTATTAATGTTTATTTATGTAAATAAATAATAGTGTAATTATTCATTATGTTAGCGTAAAAAAATTTTTTCCTTAATATTTGAAAATTTAAGAATTGTGTGTTTTTTATACCGATTGTTATCTTGGATTTTTTTTCTCATTTCAAACAATGATATTCTTAAACTACTTTTCTTTTATTCTATTTGAGGTGGAGGTCTTTTTGTTAAATAATTTGATTTTTTTTATTTTCCCTTTTTTCTCCCATTATTCTCAAACCATTTAAAAACATTATTTGAAAAGTCATTCATTGCTAATATAAACATTGTAGAAAGAAGTTTGACAATTACACTGCAAATGCTTCTTTTGAACGAAAAATCGAAATTTATTTTAAGGAGCAATATTCGTTATTTCTTTTAAAAATAAATTTAGAATTTTCGTTCAAAAGAAACATTTGTGGTATAATTGTCAAATTTCGTTCTACAATCATAAGCCGCATTATATTGTATTATAATATAAATGTTATTGAGTTTTTTGTCAAAAAGTTTAATGTTCTCTCTCATGAAATATATACTTATTATGAGTCAATCTAATGCGTTATCTATAAGACTATAAATCACGAATTTTTCTTTTCTAGTTGAAATCAACTTTTTCTACACTCCTACTGCGCTGAAAAAATATTAAGAGGGATTGATTCATCATTGGTTAACCTTCCTAGCGTTTTCGCTAATTTAATCCAAAAAATCGCTTTTTAGAGCTCTAATACTGTATTTGTTGATTATTTCTGTATATACTACACTCAAGGGTTGTATTTTAGTTAAGGTATCTTATGAAAGTGAATATATATTGATTTATTAGATAACTAGCGGATGTACCCGGCTTCGCCCGGGTTTTACCCGAGTAAAGGTTTGTCTAACGAACATTTGTTAATACAATTCTCTATAAACTTATAAATATATATATATATATATATATATATATATATATATATATATATATATTGATATTTTAAAACTCGTAAATTTGAATATCTCGATAAAGTGAACATTTTTTCCCGGTCCCTGTGTGCCGTGTCATCTTGAATTTTGTCTTTCCTAATTTTCTACATTACAAAATCATCGTTTTATCTAGTAAACATTTTTTTCCCGGTCCCTTGAAAAATACTCGATAAGTTGAATAAAATCAATATTAATTGGTTTCCTCGGTAATTGGAAGTTAAAGGAATAGTATATTTGCTTTGAAATTGTATCATTATTCTTGTCTCAAATAAATTGCCGTGTCATCCTGAAATAATCTTACTTTTGATAAATAATCTTTAAGATAATAAACTTGGTGATAATAAAACTTATAGATTAAAAAAAAACTTGTTATCATCGTCGCAATGGTGGCGCTGCTTGCGAGTTAAATCTACAAATCTGAAAATAACTCTAAGGATATTCAAGATATTCAAGATATTATTTTTCCGAAACCTTCCCAGTACTATACTAAATAACTTCCCAAAGTTTCATGGCGTTCCAATGAGTGGTTTGGTCAGGCATAAAGGACAGACACACACACACATACATTCATATATATAAAGATAAAAAGTCATATATTGGATTTAATAAAATATTTATTTGCTAATTATTCGGTTGACTGAACGCCAAACCTTTATCAAGGCGTTACATTTTTTGTATAAACATTTTGTATATTTATTTATAAATTTAGTTGCTAACTATCGATAAAATATAAAGTCTGTTGAGCAAATATTTGATGATATTATTGAAAATAAACACTTAGCCAGTAAATTTATTTGTTACAAATTTTATATATTTATTTAGTTACATGAATATATATATATTCTAATATCCCCACTAAGCGGTTAATAATCAGTAAAAAAAAACTTTTTTTTTTAATCAGTCAGAAGAAGAAAAAGAGAAAATTGACCTTTGCCTTTGGGCAACGTCCATTGGTCAGTTTAAGGAGCAGCGCCACCAAGCGGCGCCGGTTTCAACTGTTACCAAGCTTCCTTTTTCTATCAGCATTTAGGGAAACAATGGAAATTAGTTTTTAGAATCAAATTTTAAAATTTATATTTAATTCAAATATCCTAGAACTTATGTCTAAACTTTTCTTACATACTATAACCAAAATTCCACACTACAATGTAGCATATATAGGCAGAATCATCTGATACAGTATTAAAGGTATAAAGAAGTGTTCTGGTAGATTAATTTGGAGAAACCGCTGGTAGGGATCCCAATTGATGAGTCAAACCTTCCCAATATTTTTTCATCGCTGTATGTATATATAGGAGAAAGTTGTTTTATTTGAAAAAATATATTTTATTGTACTCTCAAAGCACATAGTATATTGATAATATAAATCTTCAGTTTTTAAAATGTTTTTAATGTTCAATCTGATAAATATGCTCTCTATGCCCTATACTTTGAAATATTAGATATTGCTGAATTGATTTATACACCTTTTTATTAATAGAATTATAGTATTATTTTTTAGTCGATTTCAACAATATAAATTTACATTTCGTTGATTATGTATCATACTTTAACAGAATAAGTACATTCGTAGACAAAGTTTGAGAAAGTTGTATCTTTTAGCATGTATATCGAAATTCAGACATCTATGAAAGATATTCGATACACAGTGACCTTTATTGGAAACACACAAGATAACTAAGTGTGAGCAAAATTGCCTCTGTCTTCTCCATTTTTTGCTTACTTGCTTATGTTGTACTAGGGTTTTACCCGAGTGCGAATATATTTTAAAAACGTTGTCTTGGGTGGTCGCTATAGACAGGGTGGTCTGTATAGACAGGTGTATGTATCACACAGCCGATAACAGGGTTGTCTAGAGTGGCCGCTATAGACAGGGTGGCCTGTATAGACAGGTGTATGTATCACACAGCCGATAACAGGGTTGTCTAGAGTGGCCGCTATAGACAGGGTGGTCTGTATAGACAGGTGGATGTATCACACAGCTGATAACAGGGTTGTCTAGAGTGGTCGCTATAGACAGGGTGGTCTGTATAGACAGGTGGATGTATCACACAGCTGATAACAGGGTTGTCTAGAGTGGTCGCTATAGACAGGGTGGTTTGTATAGACAGGTGTATGTATCACACTGCTGATAACAGGGTTGCCTAAGGTGTCCGCTATAGACAGGGTGGTCTGTAAAGACAGGTGGATGTATCTCACAGCTGATAACAGGGTTGTCTAGAGTGGTCGCTATAGGCAGGGTGGTCAGTGGTTGATTTAGACAGGGTGGTCTGTATAGACAGGTGGATGTAACACTGCTGATAACAGGGTTGTCTAGAATGGCCGCTATAGACAGGTGTATGTATCACACAGCTGATAACAGGGTTGTCTAGAGGAGGGCAGGGAGGACACGTGTCCGCCGGCAGCCAATGGGCGCGCATTCTATCCGTGAGCTTCAGAATAAGGCAATTATATAAGTAGATGTCTTCAGTAAAGCTCACTGTGTATCAAATATCTTTCAGAGTAATTGTCTGAATCCCGAAATACATACTAGAAGGTACAACTTCCTTAAGTTTTGTCCATGAATGTATTAGTACCAAAAAGACAAATATCCCGTTAAAATGCATTAAAATTAATCAATATAATACAGAAAGTTATGCTCTGGTAATAAGGAATGTGACATGACGCCTGTTTTTAACGGGAGCTGTGCCTACTTTGGTTAATGAAAAATATTTTATCACCATATAACTTTATATTATACACCGTGTATTTTAATTTGATCAAGAATCAAGGGTTTCGTTTCTTTTCTTATTTTTTCTATTTCTCGAGCTGTCGGGCCAACATGCCCTTCACGGTCTTCTTGTATTTCAGGATCTCCTTGTTGAAGGATATTTTGGCCCGAAAGCTTGATAAATAAAGGAAATAAGAAAATAAACGAAATTCTTGATTCCTTATTGATTAAATCAAGGTGTAAAAGCAGGAAAGAATCTATATTTTATATTATATATATTACAAAAATGATAACTCCGCCTTTGCCGGTCCCAAGCCCGGATGAAAAAGGAGGAGGTGGAGCAGTAACAAGCTCGCTAAAAAAACTGGGCTCAGCTGGCCCGGCTGATAGTACCCTGTAAGGGCTCCTAACCCAGGGATACAGAATGAGCAGCGTTTGTACTCCATGTTATGAGTGGCTGCACGTGGCGTCTGTTCCTCATGTCAGAGGCAGCTAATTCTTTTTGGAGCCAAGTCGGCCTGCCACTGAGTAGTGATTCCAATCTTAATGACAAAGGCAGACGCATTCTACGTCACACAGTCATGATGGTTGTCAAACAAGCTTGATACCCTAATATGATTGAGTGGAGATAAGAAAGAAGAAATGAGACAAAAATTATTTTCTTTTGATTTTAGAATATAATTGAATATTTACTTGCGGATGCTGATGATATTTTGGATAAATGAGTCCTTTATGATATTGCAGTCGTGGGATGATAATAAAAACAGTTTAAATCATTATTTGCTTTAATATTGAGCTGATAGACATAATTGGAGATGAAATAATACCTAACTTAAGGCGTGAAGAATGAAGAAAACAAAAACGTTACATATTTACATATCTACATAAAGATTTGAGCCGGCCAACGGGAAACAACAAAAATATGTTTATATAGGAAAAGCGGCGACATATAGCGGTCCACCCTAAAGAGTATTTTTGTATTCTTGAAAACATAATTTTCAATTAAATAATTTTTATATAACATATATATATTTAAAAAAAGATGCATATATTGGATTTATAATTATTATTATTTTTTTAATTTCGAGGGGCAACTCGCCTCTCTTTATCGAGGATGTTTGTGTTTTTTTTACTAAAACATACTAGCACGCGTACACCACTCTCGTTCTACAAGGCCAATGAAAGAATTGTATCTTTGATTTTAATATTGCATTCAGTATATATACAGCTAATAATTATATATAACTAGACGAATGGCCCGGGCAACGCCCGGGTTTTACCCGAGTGCGAATATATTTTAAAAACGTTTTAATCTTCATCTAGATCTTCATCTTGTCTACACCTTGTATACATCTTGCTTCCTAGGGTTGCCCGGCAACGCCCGGGTTTACATGATTAAATGTATTATTCAAACACATTAAACATGTGCCCGTTGGCTGCCAGCGAGTAAATGTCGGCGCCCGTTGACTCCCGGCGAGCAAGCGACCGCTCCCGTCGGCTGCCGGCGGGCGAGTGGCTTCCCGGCGCATGCGCGCGCCCGTTGACTCCCGGCGAGCAAGCGACAGCTCCCGTCGGCTGCCGGCGTGCGAGTGCCTTCCCGGCGCATGCGCGCGCACAGGGAAGCCACGTGTCGCAGGCCGTCCAATGGGCGCGCCCCGCCATCAGATTCCACCGCGTTCTAGATGAGCTATTTAGAATAATTTGAATATATAGTTTTAATAATTGATTTATATATTTTTTAAAATAGCCTATCGTCATCCTCGTTATTTTTTACCTATGTATTGAAATTTTGGTTTGAATTAGTGAACTACTGCGAATTTGTATACCGGACATACAAACCAACCAACCAACAAACATACAAACATTCATTTTTATATATATAGATATTAAATATTATTATTTTATCTATGAAAGAGAGAGATTCGTATACATCAATGTAATTGTAAAAAAGTGTGTGTATACATATTAATTCTAAATTAATGAGAAAATTTTGAAAGCAAAATAAATGAGTAAATTGTAAGTATATATGTAATATTATAAAGAATATTGTCTAATAAATAATTATGTACCATGTTGGATATAATGTATTCTGTATGGATTATAATAAAGATGGCAGTCAAAGGACGTGGGAGATGGAAGAAGTAGAAGAGAAAAGAACGACAGATCCAAGTCGTGTATCTAGGTCACTTAGAACAAAGAGGCCCTCATATTCCAGAGTTGAATGTCCTGAGAAATTCGGACGTTAGGCAAAGGTTCTTCCCGACCAAATTTACCATCATGGCCGACAGAGACAGGGGCCAATCAAAGGTCAAGCAGGGTCCCACATGACCCAAGCCAGGGGGCGGGGCAACGACAGTTTTCGGTCGGTAACGTGTGGGTCAAGACGTGTGTGTGCATCTTCTAAAAGTAGTGCCTCGAGGTCCAAGATGTGAGTCATCTCAATCCAATTTAATCGTGAAAATCCTTCCATCTCCTCTCCCGAACCGCCAATGATTAATATTCCGAAGTGTTTTGTGATTCATTAATCGATATAGTGTGCCGATTCCTTCATCCACCGCCATTGACAACGACTGCCCAAACATTCAAAACCCCATCCACGCCCGAGGATTCTCAGGACAAAGCACTTTATCACAGTGAAGTCGACAAGCATTTTTTATATATTATAGAGAGTCGATAAGATTCTCAGGATCCTTTTCCCATATACCACAGAGAGTCGACAGGATTCTCAGGATCCTTTTTCCCATATACCACAGAGAGTCGACAGGATGGACGAGAAAAACGAAACGCAAGACGCGGAGGAATACACCGCAGAGGGAGACAACAACCCCGCCGTAAGTTCTCCCAAAATAGAACCACCCCCGCCGTCGGCAGAGTTGCCGGCCGTCTTGACACGCCTCGCAGCGTGTTTATCTGCCCTTCAGACCACCAGCGACCGCGTGACCCATCGGACGGAGATAGAAGTCCAGAGCTTCGACGGGACCTACCCAGCCGCACAGTTCTTTCGGACATATGACCAGAAAACAGACTGGGATGGTCTCACCAACACGGAAAAAGTGCTCCGCCTACCCTGTTACCTGAACAACAAACCGCTAGAACACTTCAGGAGGCTTCGGATGGAGACCCAACATTACATCCAGGTGAGACAGACCTTCCTGGATCTCTATCCGGAGACCAATGAGGCCACGTATGCCCAATACTTCTCCATGAAGCTGGCCGGACAGCCCAACCTGGAAGAATACTATCGGAATAAGACCGCGCTGGGTCTACAACTGGGCCTCCCACAAGAGGTCATCTTGGAGACGCTCACCGAGGGGCTGCCACCCTCCGACCAGCGCCTCGTCCGCATTGTGCCGCCAGAGAACCTAGGTGCATGGTTCCGGCTGGTGCAGCGGATCCGCGGCAGCGGCGCACCATCTCCAAGGCACCCAGACGAGCACGCACCACCCCTACTGGGCCCCTACGCACCGGTGCGACCTAGTCCAAGAACAGTGCCAACCAGGTCGACCCCCGCCAACAGACTGCCGTTTTTGTGGTGGACTACACTGGCACTCTGAGTGTCGTCTCAGACAAGCCCCGCAGTTGCCCCGTGCCTCCGGAGACGCACGAGCAGCGCGCTCCGCGCAACTAGCGGAACAACGGCCGCGAGCCCAGCCCCATCACCAAGCGTCACGCGCACAAGCCACTGGGATAACCAAGGGAGCCCCAGACCAGCAGCCAACAGGTAGGCCTACTGACCACGCCTTTCGTCAACCTGACAATTAGTCTGCCAATCTCCCATGGACTGTCCCTACCATTCCTGATAGACACGGGTGCGTCCGTTAACCTAGTGTCATGTGCCATATATAAAAATTTAAAGAATAATTTCCCTGACCTAAATTTAATAACTAAAAAAATAGTAAATTTACAGACAATAGATGGCCACGTGCCAACAATAGGCCAGATTACCTTCCCCCTGTCCATTCATGCCATAACCCAAAACGAAGTATTCCACGTGGTGGACGCCCCTCTACCATTTGGAATACTTGGTATTAATACCCTCCGTAAATTCAAATTAAAAATCGATTTTGCACATGGCACTATGTACCAACTCGATGCACCTTTGTCGCCCCTGACCTACCACTTTGCTGTGTTGCCCGAAAGGTGCACATATTGGGAATGCCAGGCGGACCTATGCAAGGCCCACACTATTTTTCCGCCTTCCGCCAACAATACCCAATATGCGCATTTTTCGGACAACACGTCCACAACCCAGGGACTCACCCAACCACCGCACCATGTCCAATCAAAGAACTTTTTTAGAGCCAACTGCTCTTATTATAGGGTCAAGGTACCAGAACAACCACCTAATGCCAACCTCTCACACCCCACCAAGGTCCAAACGGATCACCTTCACCATACACCCAAACATCCCCATTCCACACACCATTCCATGTACCACACACACCACCCATTATCACCAGAACACCTCCCAGGGATCCCCATAGACAATCAACCGCAGCCACCGTATCCACCTCAATTTCCGGCGCTATTGCGCCAATACCAACACGTGTTCTCCCGGAACAAATTCGCGGTCCCATGCCTAAAGGTTCCCCCAGTAAGAATCGCCACCAACTCCGACAAAGTCGTCACCATCCGCCCATATAGGGTACCGATATGCGACCAACGGGAAATACGCAGTCAGATCCGACAGATGTTGGATAATGACATCATTGAGCCGTCCTACTCCCCTTTCTCTAGCCCGGTCACCCTAGTGACCAAGCGAGACAAGACCAAAAGGTTTTGTATCGACTATAGGAAGGTGAACGAGGTCATAAGCTCCGATGTCCATCCACTCCCGAGGATCGAAGATATACTGGACCGTCTCGCGCGGGCCAAGTATTTCTCGACCGCCGACGTCTCCTCCGCATATTGGCAAGTGCCGATACACCCTGATTCTCGACCACTGTTGGCCTTCGCCACGATAGACGGGTTGTATCAGCCCACCCGATTGCCTTTCGGACTTAAGACCAGTCCACAGATCTATGAAAGGGCAATCAATCAGGTCCTGCAGGGGCACGGACTTGATTGTGTGGCGCACTATTTTGACGACTTTGTCATATATTCGGAGACACTGGAGGAACACCAAGAACACCTGCGCAGGTTTTTCGCGTTCTGCGACGCGGAGAACTTGCAACTCAACCTCACCAAATGCGAGTTTTTTAGGCAGACCATCGAATTTCTGGGGTACACAATCACCGCTGGTACCACCACCCCACTTATCCGCAATACCGACGTAATCCACGCTATCCCACCCCCGAACAATCGCAAAACGCTGCAATCCTTCTTAGGCGCCGTGAACGTCTATAATAAGTTCATCCCGGACTATGCCCGTTTGCGGACCCCACTCAACAACCTTCTCAAGAAGGATGTGACGTGGGACTGGGATGACAAATGCCAAAAGGCGTTCACCAGCCTGAAGGAAAGCCTCACACAACACCCCGTATTGCACCTCTACAAGGATGAACTACCATGCCAGGTATATTGCGATGCATCAACACTTGGCATTGCAGGCGTCCTCAAACAAGTCCACTCCGCTGGGAAGGCCTACCCAGTCCAATATTTCAGCCGCGCTCTGCGTGTACACGAGCGGAACTACACCATCTCCGAACTAGAATGCCTCGCCATTGTCGAGAGCGTGGAGAAGTTCCGTGTGTATCTAATGGGCAGAAAATTCACCATATTTTCTGACCATCACGCACTGCAGTGGCTGAAGACGATCAAAAACCCGTCAGGCAGATTATTCCGATGGAGTTTGAGGTTATCGTGTTACGAATACGAAGTCCGCTACATAAAAGGATCATTACAACATGAAGCGGACCTCCTATCCCGTAACCCGTTTTGTGGATTCTTAGACGCCACCATCATTAAGAACCATCAACTCACTCCTTCGGGAGAATCTAAACTGACCATTGATCGAAACGGACTGCAAACCCTAAAGCGTAGAGGTGTAACCAAAATTGTCGTCCCTGACGCCCTCGTTCCCGACCTACTAACAAAGGTGCACAATCGGTACAACCACCCGGGCATATCCCAGATGACCAGGCTCATCTCTACCCAGTACTACTGGAAGGGGATGTCAGAAGACATCTCCAAAACCACCAAAGCCTGCGCCATCTGTCAGTCAACAAAACCCCCTCGAGGTCCCACGTTTGGGGAACTAGGACAACTTCCTGTGGCCACTCAGCCTTTTGATCTGGTCGCCCTCGACACCATAGCTGGGCTTGCCAAATATGGTAACGCCAAAACTTACCTCCACGTTGTGGTGGATCACTTTTCGCGCTACACGTGGACCTTCCCCTCAAAATCTACCAGCCTCACCACCTATCAACAGGTGATAAAGCGAGTGTTGCAGGACGGCTCTCCGAAACGCCTACTCACGGATAGAGCGCCTGCGTTCACCTCACCAAAGTTCAGGAAGTTCCTGATTAACAGGAACATCCATCCCCTGCTCACCACCAGTAACAACCCCCAAGCTAATGGTCTATGCGAGCGCCTGAACGCTACCTTAACAGGCAAACTAAGGTTACTCCATTTGGAAAACCCCAAAGCCGCATGGACTAAGCTGGCGAAGCGCGTTACTGTGGTGTATAACAACACGCCCCACTCAGTTACCGGGTTCCCACCTGGCTACCTGATGTTCGGCGTTCTACCTCCCGAGCTCACTGAGCATGTAAACCCCTACCCCGTTTTAACCACAGCCCGACGGATAGCCCATGAACGTACCCAGGCCAAGCACCTCAAAGACAAACATGCCTACGACCAACAACATAAGACACCCCATTTTGAACCCGGAGATCTCGTGTTGGTAAAAGTTTACCATCACCCCAATACAGGCAAACTGGCTCCGTATTTCACGGGTCCCTACGAGATCTTAGAGATCATCTCTCCCAACGTGGTGAGAATAAACCGACCCAACCAACCTCTAAATCGGAATACCGACACAGTCCATGTAAATAAATTACAGTACTATAACGAAAATATTCGTTATATCGCACCTCCCACTCTGATACCACACCCTGCTAAACCCCAATCTAGGACGCTACCACCACTGTTCGAGCACCTCACCCCAGACCTCTTTACAGTTGAGCGCTTTGCTCCTACAATAGGCAATTGTACCACTACCACCCCTGTTGACCCACGATGTAACATTATCGCCCAACGCGATATTCCCCAACCTGCAATATCCCGTCCAACCCATATAACCAAAGTTAAAACCCCAATCCCTACAGTTAGGGCTGATCCCAAACCAATTCCCTTACAGGCAAGGTTTTTTCGTAACGTGAAAACCTTCCCCTTGTTCCACCTCCTATACCTCATCAACCTTTTCATCCTACCCACTGTACTATTACCCATGGCCACCCTACTGTATGTCAGTGTCTATACACTGCAGCCCAACCGTCTCTTCCAACTACAGGAAGCCCTATTTGAAATAACCATCGCCGTAGTGGAACTAATCCAACGAGCCATAGGAATAATTCTCCCGGAGTTATGGACCATCCTTGTCCACAGTCATGCCTTGGTCGCTCTAATAGGTGAAATCATAGGAGAGATTTTCCAAACCCTCTTTAGAGCGCGCCAAGTCGAATAGCAATCTCCCCACCTTTACAAACACTCGTCGATCACCCCGCTGTCAGCTGGCGTCCACTTTAGAGAAACCTTCCGATCACGTGACCGACGTCACATCCTCCCTGCGGAATGTAAACAAACCCGCCGTCACTTTTCGCGTGTCACCACACTTAAAGTTACTTTCTGGAACATACACTCACACACACTCGCATACATTCACGCACCTATATAGTTTTGGCAACCTTATGACCTACGACCCTATAATAAACAAAGATTGGACATTGTTATGTAAAAAAAATATTCTTCTTTTGTGTATATTTTTGTTAACCAATTTTAAAGGACTTGTACACAACCAGCACTTTTTATTTTTTTTTACTTTTATTTTTTTTTATTCCCACCATCCATGTCTATCACCCTTTCAATTTCTTAATCACCTCAAGTTTATTTTTTCCTTTTATTGTTTAAACCTTGTTTTGTCCTAACTGAATGAACAACTGACCTGACGCAATACTTCTCATGTATCAGCCTTCAGTTATCATACAGGAGCTTTGATTTCTTTTTTTTTATGTTTTGTTTATATTTTTTTTCACCGCCCCAAAGGCTAATCAGATTTCTTTTTCTTTTTTTTTTTTTCCCTCCATCACCAAATTTTATTGTCTATAGTTTTCTTTTTATCTCTGTTAATGTCTTATATGTTTTGTTTGGATTGCACCTCATAGAGTTTCCCTTGCTGTGGGTTTCCACACAGCAAGTTTGAACACCTATGCAGGCAAAAAATTTTTTTTTTCCTCCAAAAAATTATCATATTTTTTCCTAGTTTAGCAAGCACCCCTATCTACTCAAATTTCTTTTTATTACTTATTTCCATCATTTACTTTCTCCCCAATTGTATCTAACCACTCACTATTTAAAAAAATTTTTTTTTTTTTTCCCAAAAAATTATTTTTCTTTTTTCAGAATTTAATACAGATCCCTTTTAAAATTCTTATTCATAGGGGGCGCATCTGTAATATTATAAAGAATATTGTCTAATAAATAATTATGTACCATGTTGGATATAATGTATTCTGTATGGATTATAATAAAGATGGCAGTCAAAGGACGTGGGAGATGGAAGAAGTAGAAGAGAAAAGAACGACAGATCCAAGTCGTGTATCTAGGTCACTTAGAACAAAGAGGCCCTCATATTCCAGAGTTGAATGTCCTGAGAAATTCGGACGTTAGGCAAAGGTTCTTCCCGACCAAATTTACCATCATGGCCGACAGAGACAGGGGCCAATCAAAGGTCAAGCAGGGTCCCACATGACCCAAGCCAGGGGGCGGGGCAACGACAGTTTTCGGTCGGTAACGTGTGGGTCAAGACGTGTGTGTGCATCTTCTAAAAGTAGTGCCTCGAGGTCCAAGATGTGAGTCATCTCAATCCAATTTAATCGTGAAAATCCTTCCATCTCCTCTCCCGAACCGCCAATGATTAATATTCCGAAGTGTTTTGTGATTCATTAATCGATATAGTGTGCCGATTCCTTCATCCACCGCCATTGACAACGACTGCCCAAACATTCAAAACCCCATCCACGCCCGAGGATTCTCAGGACAAAGCACTTTATCACAGTGAAGTCGACAAGCATTTTTTATATATTATAGAGAGTCGATAAGATTCTCAGGATCCTTTTCCCATATACCACATATACATAGTTAATTAAAACTAATTAAGGTATGAATTCTTCATAAATTTCTGGAAATTCAATTTTTCTGTTTATACTCTGTTTATCTTCGGCAGAAGCCCAACTTTCTAAAAAACAATCTACAATGTTTTTCTGTTATATTTTTGTATATAATTGTGGCCTGTTTGAAATCTGGTATATATGTGGTGGTTCGTCTTCTAAAAGAAGGAATGAAGATTTAAGAGTTTCTAGGAGGTAAAGAGAAGTGAGGTCAGTCATTTATAAAAGATGCCCCATCCATCATCCAAAGTCAACACTGGCTCTACAGGTTTAAGACGCATGCGCACGTGGTCAGACGATCATTCCTGCCAGCATCAATTATGGCGTCCAGCTGCCGAGATTCCCCACACGCGAGCTCCTTTTTCCTCATTTTAATATGGATGCCCTTCCTTTAATTATTTACAAGGGTGATATACCGTGGGTGCATCCTACACGTTTCGCATACTTAGTTCAACTAATCTACACTGTTAGCTTTTCCCATTTTTCCTAAATTTCTATCAGAATGTCATCGTATGTATCCTATTGAATATTTTTGACAATGTTTTATAAATGCATTGCCATATATTAAAATTAAAGATATATTTAACGCTTTCATTTATTAAATATTTATCAGATATTTTGGAATATTTTTAGTTTTTTCTACTCAAAATTACGATGTTTATAGATATGAAAATTCGAAACTATTATAGACGTGTATGATTATTATTTTTTTAATTAAACAATTTATAGATATGTTATTCTGACTTAAACAATTATTTGATATCTTTCGTATCTTATATTTTTTATTTTCGACATTGTTTCATGATTCATTTGAAAAATGAAGAAATATTTGAAACTCTATTCATTATTTAATTTTTTATTCAGATGATGAAAAGCTTTTGGAATATTTTCCTCTTTTCTAATCAAAGATTATAATGTTTCAAGATGAGTTATTCTGAATGATATAATGTATTTTTGATCAGAAAAATAAAAATATCCGGAAGCTTCCTCTCTCCTTTATGTTGTTGTTGTTGTCGTGTCCAAAGAAGAGTCTCAGATGTCTCCATGCATCTCCATCACAGCAGCAACAATATCAACTATCAGTTTTGCTCTTCATTGGAAAATGGGTGCCGTTGCCACGTTAGTCACCTTGGAAACGAACCAGAATTTGGTCGAATATTCCAAGGGTCCAGGGGGGATCGCAGGGAGGTGTGGTCGGACTTCTCCCCCCCCCCCACTCTCTTTTATCATATCAATAAATATTTTAATATGTATGTAGCGTTTTAAATATTTACCCATTTCTAATATAATAATAAATGCGATAATCTTGATATATAAGATTATATAAAAGGGCGTAACTGGACGTGTTTTCTTTTTTGCCTATCCCTAGTACACATGGTACAGGCCATGATAATCATGGTGGCTAGTTAGCGACTACTTTTACTGTAAGCGCACCACATGTCTACACATGTGAAAAACAGTTCGACTTTGCACTTACAAATGTACCAGAGCCCCGTTTGATTACTTGCACTCGCTGGTGGGGTTGGACTTTTGCAAGAATCGGGGGCCATTGGAGCATTTTTTTTTTAAACAGAAAAAAAGTGTCCAAGGGAATCGAACCCGGGTCGTAGTGGTCGAAAACCAAACGGTTTAACCAGCCTTCCACCGACCCCACTTGAATGTGTAAAGAAAAAAAAATAATTTTGATATATATATATCACTATATAAATTAAAAAATATATCATCAAGAATACTCATGTGAGGGGTCAGTGATGCTTGTTTATTTTTAAAATCAATACCTAGTCAATTTAGTATTTTTCTCATTTTATTCACATGAAAACCGTATACTCGCAAATTTGGCCTTATATATCCATTTCTTGATTTCTCAGGAAGATTCTAGGACAAAATATTTGGTGGTAGAGGAGCAGTCAGCACTACGCTGACGAGAGCCAACAGCCCGAAACGCCTACGTGGTTGGATTTATTTGATTTATAAAGAATTGGGTTGGCCAAGTATCACTGTAGAATTCGCGTTACCTACCTAGCTCAAATGCTATGAGCTGCGGTATAGCGATGATCCACTTGAATGAGTTCTGTAAACTCGAATAATGGAACTCTACGTAATTGAACAAGGAATTTCGATTTAATGATTCTAAAATAAAAGCTACATGAATTAATTTGATTAGCCTAACATGACTTGATGGCTCGATTTAATTAGACTAGCGAGTAAACACTAAACAAAACACAAAATATAAACAACACTCTGTTGCCGAATCAATACAAATTAATCAATAAAAATATATACAGATTAAAATAAAACAATAAAGAATTAATTATGTAAAACAATAAATTATATAAATTAACAATAAAGAATAGAATAACATCAATGAATAATATTTAACAACAATTTCTACAATAATTAACAATTAATAACAAAAATATAATAATAAAACATACATGTTTAACCAAATAATCACTATACAAGTTAAAACAATGTTTACTTGATTTTTTTTCCCATTAGATGAAGCTCAGTCTTCTTATATGTTCGTGTAAGTGGTCAGGAAATACTTTTTTTTTTGTTTTTAATATCAACACCTGTTTTTCTATTTTTTATTATTTTTATTCTATTATAATATACGAGGGCCATCCAATAAATAAGTTTCCCTATTTTTTAACAAATAAACAACATTATTTACAATTATGCAGTTATTTTATTTCCATTATACAACTCATAGACTACTTCTCTACAAAATCACCATTTCTGTCCAAACATTTTTGGTACCGTTGTAGCAATTTTTTGATACCACTGTTGTACCAAGCCGTGTCCTGTTTTCGTAGTCAGTGGTGCGCCTCCGTCTGCACTTCGTCATCATTCGCAAAGTTCTTTCCTCCAAGGTGCAACTTGAGTGCTGGAAAAAGATGAAAGTCTTGTGGGGAAAGTTCCGGAGAATAAAGTGGATGTGTGAAAATTTCCCATTTGAAGTTTTCCAGCAACGTTTGGGTCGTTCGAGCTGCGTGAGGGCGAGCATTGTCTTAGACGAGTAACACTTTCCGAGACAAAAGTCCAGGACGTTTTCGTTTTATTGCAGCTCTGAGTTTAGTGAGGACTTCGCAGTACCTCGCAGCGTTAACCGTAGTGTTTGGGGGCAGGTAGTCAACCAATAAAACACCCTTACAGTCCCAAAAGACGATAGCCATAACTTTGCCTGCAGAGATTGTGACCTTCGCCTTTTTTGGTGCACTTTCTTCAGGCTTTTTCCACACCATGCTTTGTCGTTTTGTTTCTGAAGTTGAATGATGCACCTATCTTTCATCTCCAGTGACAATACGGGAAAACAGTTGATCTCCATCTCTTCGATGCATTTCCAGGAAAACTCGGGCTGCCTCCATCCGTTGTTGCTTGTGATTTTCCGAGAGCAAACGCGGGACCCATCTTGCGCAGACTTTGCGAAAATTCAAAACATCTGACATGATTGTTCCAATCGAAGAGCCTCCAATTTCGATTCCAGGAGGCAGTAGAATCATTATTTCGACAAAGGTGACGCGGCGATCTGCTTCCACCACATTCCGAACAACAGCGACGGCTGCATTGTCCGTTTCAGTAACGGGTCTCTCGCTTCGCTCGTCATCATGCACGTTTTGCCGTCCTTCCAAGAACCATGAACGCCATCGGCGAACCATTTAGATGCTCATACATCCTTCACCATACACCGACACTAAAATGCGATGAATATTGACCGCAGAGTCATTTTTCGCCGTGAAAAAAAAACGAATTACAGAACGGAGTTCGCAAGTGGACACGTTCAACAGTGGTAGCTCCATGGAAACTGAAGTGTTACGGACTTGCGCGTACTAGTAGCATGATTTTGAAGGTCAAGCGCTTCCAACGCATCCTAGTGACCCTTTCTTACACTACTAACTAATTTTTACAACGTTTCGTTCGCAGAAAAAATATATAGGGAAACTTATTTATTGGATGACCCTCGTATAATGATTTCATATCTAAAGGTAAAAATCGAATGACTTAACAATACAGCCTTTTCTTAATCTTAAATAATGTATGATTACTCTTTGAAATTTTGATTCAAACTTCTAAATAGATTCATTGGAGTATTAATAAAAACACAATAACAAAATACATTTGAAGGATAAAGCTGTATACAACGAATCGAGACATTAAGACGCGAATTTTTCTTTTCACAAATATATAAAACTGTTCTTACACTGCGATGAAAAAAATATTGGGAGGGCTTGGCTCATCAGTGGTAAACCCTCTCAGGTGTTTCGCCAATTTAATCTACCAGACAGCTTCTTTAGAGCTCAAATACTGTATTGAATCATTCTGCTTTTGTATGCAATACTGAGAGAGAGAGAGAGAGAGAAGGGTAGAATTTTAGAAATTACATTTAAGTGTGTGTGTTTATGTGGTTGTTAGGTTTTTATTATTATTATTATTATTATTGTATTTTATTAATTAATTATAATTCATATTCATAGAATTTTATTGTCACTTATCATCATTTTTATTTGTTTTTTTTCCCTCTGTTTTCTTTTGTGTTATAAATTCAACTAAATCGCATTGAATCGTAGTGTAATTCTCTTTTGTTGTTTGAAATAAGTCAAATGAATCGAATTGAGTCAACTCGTTCTTTCTAGAATAAACTTCAAAGAAAACGTGCTAACAGTGGTATTTAAATGGTAGACGTTTGATTTATTGGTGAAAATAAACATTCGTGTCTTAATATCTTTATTCGTTATATATAGATGAAGCGGTATTGCTTTGTATTAATAAAGCTGTATGTTATTTAAATAATGTATATTACAGATAAAGAGAGTTTGGACGACATGGGTACATGGAGGATGATACTTTGCTGACGTTTGCTGCAAACAGAGAACTCTACTCACCTTCCATCTCTCAGTCACGGTGTAGCATTTCTATATTCTGTCAGAGGACATTGATATTTATAATATCTTCTGATATATATTCATGGAAAAAATGCAAGATGGTGGAAAATCTGATTTACCCGGTCGTCTGTTATTTTTAAAGGAGACAGAGGTTGTTCACACTTGGTTATCTCGTGTGCCTTTAAAAAATTAAGTCCGTTTCAAATATCTTTCATAGTCATTGTAATCCCAATATACATGCTAAAATGTGCAACTTCCTAAGTTTTGTCAATTAGTCTAAATATACACACTCTGTAGATATATATATATATATGTTAAATTTAAATATTATTTTATTCAAAATTATAGATTCAAATTTTCTGCTAAATCGACCGCCAGAGGACACGCCTTCCCTATAAAAACTAATTTTTGTTGTTTCCCGATGTCCGGCTCAAAACTTTTGTACATTATGTAAATAATCTTTTGTTTTCCTTCTTCTACTCGCCTTAAGCCAGGCAGTATCTTTATCAAATTATGTTTTATATATATATATATATAATATATCCCATAAGCTCAATTAAATATATTACTGATCAAAATTATTTTTATTATTATTCTTTCAAGAATTTTAACCACGACTGTATTACAATGGCATAATTCTCTAGACTATCAAAAATCAAGCAGAAAAACTATTTTTTATATATAACATAAATATCTACAAAGTGTATATTTATATTTTATTTAAAAAAATATATTTTTTCTGCTTGTATTTAGATCACGTTGAGGATTATGGTAATGGTGATGCAGTTGTGGTTAAAATCTTGAAAGGATAATAATAAATTTCGATTGAAAAACCCTGTACGATTTATAAATGAATAAAACTAAGCTTCGAGGGCTGCGTATCTTTTATTAGAAGGAATATAATACGAGCTTTCGGGCACATACGCCCTTCTACTGGAATTAATGAAACAATAATCCAACTAGTTTGAAAGAATAAAAGATACGCAGCCCTCGAAGCTTAGTTTTATTCATTTATAAATAATAAATATGGTTTTGATAAGATATTTCTTTATTTGAGCTCAAGAATATATATGAATACATAATTTGGTAAAAGTGCTGCCTGGCTTAAGGCGAGTAGAACAAAGAGAACAAAATATTATTTACATAAAGTACAAAATTTTGAGCCGGCCATCGGGAAACAACAACAACGAGTTTTTATAGGGGAAGCATGACCTCTGGCGGTCGATTTAACAGAGTATTTGGATTGATGAAATATAATTTAAAATAAAATAATACTTTAATATAACATAAAATATCAAATAGAACAATATTTTAATATAACATATATATATAAATAATTAGATTAAATTTAGTAATTGTTTTTATGGCAAAGGGTTCCTTACAGGATATCGTACAGTTGTTTCTGAGATAGAAACACTAGTTATTGAATTAAAAAGGAAGACCAACGATTTACTTGGTTTTCAACGTAAATTCTATCATATCAATCTGATAACGGTCAACAGAGCCCAAGAAGCGTACTTGATTAGTTTTACTGAATATTTAAAGAAAGGCTATAAGCCAATTTTCATAAATAATAAATATATTCATGATATATTATCTTTGTCTTCATTTCGTTTCAACTATTTGCATATATTCAATCAAATTAGAAAACGCGCCATCTATATATATAATTTGAAATTATTTATCGTGAAAATTTATTTTCACAAAATGAAATGTTGTTTTAATATCCTTTTTGCGATTGAAATCTTACTTGGAGAAGTGTCTCTTTAGTGGTGAATCCTTCTAGCGGTTTCGCTTGTTCAATCTATCAATATGGGGCTTGGTTGAAGGATGGTCTAAACCGTTCGTTTTCGACAGCTACGACCTGGGTTCGATTCCCGCATTTGGCTCTTTATTCTGATAAAAAAAAAAGAAATTCCAATGGCCCCTGATTCTTTCAAAAGTCCAACCAACCAGCGAGAGCAAGTAATCAAACGGGGCTATGACACATTTGTAAGTGCAAAGTCGAACTGTAGACATGTGGTGTACTTACAGTAAAGTAGTCGCCAACTTCTACCGACAATGATTATAATGGCCTGTACCACGTGTACTACGGATAAGCAAAAAAAAAAAAATCTATCAATACCAATCACCCACAGCTTTTAATCTTCCAATACATTTATCCATTGTTGGAACAAAACAGCATTTAATGGTTTCATCTTCCAGAATTAAACTTTGCCCTTATAGCTCTAAATTACATTTTTGTATCTCTATTTTTTTGCTATATTTAAATAATACAGTTAAACCTGTCTATAGCGCCTCCTCTAAATAGCGCCTCCCTCTCTATAGCACCCGGTTTTAAAAACGTAGTACGATGCGATTTACATTAAAGGTGACCTGTCTATAGCACCTCCTCTCTATTGCACCCTATTTTGGTGAGTCTCAAGAGGGGGCGCTATAGGCAGGTTTAACTGTATTTGTGAACAATACAATTACGTATCGTTTAAAATTCTATATAAAAATGGTTATATACACAACTCTCCAAACACACAAATCTAATTAAAAGATAAATGGCTATAAATAATGATAAACAAATATTACAAGCGATCAGTAAATAAATATTTTATAACTAAAAATTCCCGGTTGCCTTTAAGAAAACATACCTAAACTTAGATAGGTAGCGTTTCTTCTAACCTATAACTAAATTATGGTTTGATAAATTACCCATTCCAAAGTTCCAAGCGATAAAAAAGACACTTTAAAAGCTGACATTAAATTTTGAAGCTAGGGGAAAAATTAATAAATTTTAGTCAAAAACTAAAAAAATGTAAAAAAATATATCGGAGACATCTAAAAAGGAAGAAATTCAAGCTAATTAATTTACATCGTTCAATTAACAGGTATTAGTAAAAATGTTATTAGGCCCTATCATTTGGTTGGATCATCATTAGAGGCTTTCTAACTGGCATGGCCCATTAGTGGCCGACATTAGCTGGTTTTGACCTCAGTTAGTTAGCTAGTTAACTAACATTATTGACCTGTCTCACTGTGATATGGTGCCATAAATTATTAAATGACCTTTGACCATATTTTATTGTTGACGACATTATAGTTATCGTATGTCAATTTTTATACTTCATTTTGTATATTATGTTAATCAATATAGTTTATCGGTTCTCACCGGTAGCTAACATAATTATAGACATAGATTATGATTTATTATAATTATATGTTTGTGTATTCTTTTGTATTTGTATTTCAGCTATGATTCACTCTTTCTATAAGATGGGAAAATTCTTTAAAATAAATATAATAACCAAACTCTAAATATGTGAAATAAACTAATTTTTTTCCGATATTTTACTATTCAAAATTTCTCTTTGAAAAATAGAACAATTTTCTTCTGTATTTACTTTAATGAAATAAGTGCATTCTCATGGACAAAACTTCAATGTTGAAGCCGTTGGGAAGATTCACAATTGATAAACTATACCCTCCCTCTTTCAATATTTATTCATTGTAGAATTTAGGGCTGTAAAAATGTTTAATAATATATTTTTGATATTTAATCGATAAAATGTTTATATGAGAGAATGATACGTTATTGAATATATTCTAACTACTTCTACTAATCCTTTCTTTATTTGGCTTTTTATTGAATAATTTTATTAGATAATTGTTTTATAAGTTTTACCGCAAATTCTATTTACAGAACGAAAAATCGTTATTTTCATTATTTAAGGATAAATTACGACTATTCCTATCCTTAGGGATGAAGTATAAAAGGATGAATTGTAAAGATTAATGATAAACAGAAAAAATAAAGTGTCCAGAGATAGGAAACGAACCCACATTGTTCCGTTTAACGGGCAAATGCCATGTCCAACTCATAAATATATTATTGAAATTCTGTGTTGGTCGTATATATATTTTTCAAAGATAAGAAGACTAAAAAAAGGGAAAGAGAGAAAGTAAATAAATGTTTTTAAATTCTTTTTATATAATATGATGTTTTTAAGCCCATCAATTAAAGTACATCAATCATTTTCGCATGCCTTCTCTAATTTAGATTGAATTTCCTATATAGTTGAGTAGTCTTTTAAATAAACACACATTTCTCTTGTTATTCCCTATATCCTATTTTATTATAAGAGCTCCATCTGTATTTCCTTCCTGAGGTAAATCTGTATAAGATCGTTGATCTTAATAAAGCTGTTTGTGTGGAATTAGAAGGAGGTTTGACATTTTACCGCAAATGTTTCTTTTGAACGAAAAATCGTAATTTATTTTAAGGAGAAATAACGACTATTTCTATCCTTAGGGATGAAGTATGAAAGGGTGAATTGTGAAGTGTAATGATGAACAGAAAAATGAAGTGTCCCATCCCTGGACACTTTATTTTTCCGTTCATCATTACCCTTCATAATTTATGCTTAAAAATTGAGGAGAGAGAGAATATTTTCACTTTCTTTATTTCAATACCTTAAATATGAATATCAAGAAAAGAAAATGATTCAATTCATAATTACTAAGAATTACATATTAAATATGTTATTCTTAAAAACTTTGTTGTATGTTTTAAATAACATCAGGTTTATATATTAAAAAATAAAAAGGATCAAACTTAGCTGAGTTGGAACTCAATGTCAACTTCCAGATCGGTAAAAAGAAACATCTACAACCATTCCTCGAGACACCAAACCACCCAGTAAATTAGGCAAATATTTTATGCCATTAAACGTTTTTCTCTAGCTGCATTAATTCTAGAGGCCGTCGGGAGTAGAAGTTCTTTAATGACCAGATAAAATAGAATATCTAGATTTAATTAGTCTCTGGAGACTTCCTGGCTTATATGTAATTAGGCTGAATTCTGATGGTAACCACTGTTAGGATGGATTACTTCATCTTGCTGCTTGTTCTTCTGAACCGTATCATATTTCCTTATCCGATATCAGGATTAAAGATTGTTGTTTATAATTCAGATGATGAAATAATAATTAATTATACTTCAATTTTCGTATCCATAATATTTGAAATTTTAAGGTTTCTAACTATTCAGTTAGAATCTTGGAATTTTTAAGTAAATTCCCTCTTCCTCTCTAAGCATTAGAAGACATAATTCAAACTGTAAATAATCAAATTGAATTTCATAATAAACATAAAACAATCACTATCTTGATTAACAAACAGTATGAAGAGTTTTATAATAATATAATAATTTATAAATTATTGTGTTTATCCATATAGATGATACAACAATATAGGTTTTTGATTGTAAGGGTTTAAGCAATCTCTCTCTCTCTCTTCCAATGATACTTGACAATACATAGTTATTTATAATACAATATAATGCGGCTTATAATCGTATAACGAAATTGGACAATTATGCCTCAAATGTTTATTTTGAAGTTTAGAAATAATCGTTATTCCTCCTTAAAATAAATTTCGATTTTTCGTTCAAAAGAAAAAATTGAGGTATAATTGTCCAATTTCGTTATAGTTATCTATATACCAAAATTTTCGTTATTTTTTAAAGTCTATTGTTGACGTTGTTATAAAATAATTGCTCATCGATCTATTAGATATAAGGAATTAAGCCAGTTTTAGAACTAAATTTATATTTGAAGAATAAACATATTTTTTATATTACTATGATGGAAAAATAGTAAGAAAATCTAGCTAATCAGTAAGGAATAGTCCCAGAGGTGACGCTACTTTAATATACTATATATCTCTAATATTATGCTTATCTATTCCAATTATATATCTGAAACAATATTAGAAAAGTATGGTTGATTAAGATGAACGACCGTTGGAAAAGATTACCAATGATGAGACAAATTCTCTAATTTTTGAACTATCGCAGTAGGAAATGAAATATTGTTTAATTTGTAAAAGTAAAAGAAATCGTTCAAAATAATTTTAATTTTCACATATATATGGAGACCGATTTGCTTGTGCTTAAACCATTATTATAATTCATTTTACAAATATGTTAATAAAAATAAAAAAGGCATCTCCTGACCACGAGAACATGTACTTTTTAGATGGCAGAGCGCCATCTAGTGAAGCAAAAATAAACTAAACGTTTATTTAGCAAGCTCCGTGATATTTGGCCAACCCAATTTCTTGATAAATCAAGAAAAGCCATCCACGAACGCGCTTCGCGCTGTTGGCGCTCGTCAGCGTGAAGTAGGCTGTAACCACTGCGACCAAAATGATTTTAGGAATTTTTGGTCCCTGAGGCTTCTTGAGAAATCAAAAAATGGGTATTTAAGGACAAATTTGCGTAAATATGTTAATATATACAAGTTTTGCCCATATACACATGACTATATAATAATTGCACTCAGGTAAAATAAATATCGTATTTCATATTTGTGTTACACTAGGTAAATACATTTTTTTTAAAAGCTCTTATATTTCTATTAACATTTGGGTGAAAATTCACTCGGCCGAAATGCGGGATTTTACCGAATCATTCATCCGGAAGAAATTTGTACCGCACCGTCAATATAGGCTTGACGGACAATTCCTTCACCATTTTTAACTCCTAAGAGGCCTCACAAAGAGTCACTCCTCATTTTATCGTAAGTGTGATTTTTCATTTCGACTTTTTATTTTTAATAATTTTACTAAATTCTTTTAATGAATAAGTTTCACATTTTAAATTAATCATTCTTATAAATACAAATATTATCACTCACACAATAAATATAAAACAAATACAAATATATTAACCTAATAATTCAATATATAAAATAAATACAGACGAATATTTCATATATTTGAACAAAAATATCAAACGATACTTATTTTTTTAAAGAAAATAAAAATATGGCTGGCTATTTAAAATAAAAACAAAAAGAGAAGGAGAATCCGTTGAAGAAGCAGCTCTATAGATTCAATTTTATAAAAAATATATAGAGAAAAAGATATCGGTATTTTTTTAATTTGTGGGGTTCCTCTTGCATTAATAACTTGTGCAGTTTTATTCTATCTCCTGGCGGTCATAAAACTTTCCCTTCCAGTAACATTGGCGTTATAAAGGAGAGTCTCAGTTCTCTAAATATTTTACATTTTGCCATAAAAATAATTTTCTTTCGGTCAAAATTGTCGATATTTGAAAAGTCACATTCGACTGCTATAAATGTGAATAAAATATTCGATTTCTTTAGATCTATATTTAATAGGATTTAGTTCTGTTTCTATGTCCAACTTTGCATATGATTGCCATTACTTTTAGTTCTCGCCTATAAGAATGGAATATAAATAGTGATATTTTTTATATTTATATTCTATCTTTGATGTATGGAATTTAAATACATATTTTAAAATTTGGTGGATTTGCAATATTTAAAATATTTGAAGTTATATGTAAAAAATATAATTAATGAAGCTGGCATCTATAGAGATTATTATAGATTATTACACTCATGGACAAAACTTAAAAAAATTCGAAGTCTTTTAGTCGCTGTTCGTCTAGTCTTCTTTTTAAGAAAACAGAAGCAATTTTGTTCACACTTTGTTATCTCGGATGTCTTCAATAAAAGTCAGTGTTTATTAAATATCTTTCAGAGTAATTGTCTTACTTCCGTTATACATACAAAAAAAGTACAACTTTCTTGAGTTTTGTCTATGATGGTATTTCTTCTATTGCTGGAAGTTTGTATCCATTCTGATAACCCCTTTCAATCTTGTTTATTTTCAGATGAGTTAGTTTCTTTCTTCCAGAGTCATTTAGATAATTTTTTGATTAGTCCATGCTCTTTTGAGTATCTCTTCAATTAATCATTTACCCTTAACAACCACTCGGATAAGGTTTTTCCTAAACATTCTCCTTTCGATTAAAATATCTCAGAATTGAGTTTCGATGTTTCGAATCGGTTATACTTCTGATTACGTTTTTGCCTCGGTATAAGCAAGAAAATGAATAGAAACAGAAGATAATTAATGATATAATAAATTTAATGATTATTTTATTATTTAAATTATGATAATTCGATTCTATACTGATAACTCTCAGTTGTAAAATTGTTCAAAATTCTTAGATGGCAAAATCTATATACGAAGATTATTTTTATGTGAAGGATATTTAGGACTTTATTTCTGTGTGTAATATATTTCCATTTATCAAGGTTTGATATAATAAAGAATCTACACGTAGTAAGTATTCAAAATATAGTCACAATTGCTGTGAATATGGTATTCAAAAGGAAACCCATTTCATTCCATGTAATGCGATGTAGATAGCGTGCTCCTAGGCCGTTATAGAAAATATTCGAATGAGTTTTAAATCAAATTATGGCATTGTGTACTTGCAATGATGATTTTCGAAATATTGATCGTTTACTCTTATCTCATCAATTCGTTATTTTATTGCTCAGACATATTGTACATATATAATACAAGGGAATAAAGCGCACATCTAAATACAACAAATGAAACCTTTGAAACGCGTATGTTTCTTTTCACAAATAAATCAAACGTCTACTTGGAAGGGTTTACCACTGATGTGCCAAGCCCTCCCAATATTTTCTTTCATCGCATTGAGGACAAAAGTTTGATTTATTTATGAAAATAAACATTTGCGTCTTAATGTTTTCATTTGTTATATATTACAAGAAATTAAGACCTAATCTAAATAATTTAAAAGTGTGTGACGTTTCGGCAACAGCATTGTCACCATCATCAGACAAAAGAATACAATTTTAGTCTTTTGTCTGATGACGGTGACAATGCTGTTGCTGAAACATCACACACTAATAAATTATTTGGATTAGGTCTTATTTTCTTGTATTATAATCTATTATCCAAATTGTGTTTATCATTTGTTATATATTGAACATTTATCTTTTGTTATCTAAAAATATACTACATTTATTATAGTAAATGAATAATGATCGAATGGTAAAATAAAACAATATTTCTGAAAACTAATTTTAAAAATTAAATGCCTAATATATGTTCTAAATATAAAAATGTTAACTAAAAATGTATTTGAAAAATTTATCACTTTTTAATAAAGTTTTTTAAAAAAATTGTTAATATGCCTTTAAAAAATCAGAATAAATTATTTTACAGAACAATTTAAATATCAATGTTTAAATCGATGTCAAACTTTATAATATAAAAAAAGAGAAAAATAAAAAATAAGTGGGTCAGGTGTTGATATTAAAAATAAAGAAAGCTATCCTGGAGCACATGTGCTTTACAGAAGGCAGAGCGCCATCTGGTGTAACAGAAATCAACTAAACATTGATTTAGCTTGTTCCCTGATATTTAGCTAACCCAATTTCTTGATAAATAAAGAAGAGCCATAATATGTGAGCAATAGTTATCTAGAAATTTTTGAAAAAGGAACAATAAAATTCAGGTAAGGAGTTTCTTTGACTTTTGTTTTTTTTCAAGCTTTCGAGCAAATTTTCTGCTTTTCAAGAAGTATTTGTCCGTTGAAGAGTAGAAATTTTCGAAAGCTTGCAAAACCAAAATTAAAAGAAACTCCTTACCTGAATTTTATCCTTCCTTTTTCAAACTTTATAACAATGGCTTATAAGACTAACGATTAAACGTTAAATTCTAAAATATTTGTTTAAGATCAGACAGATAATTCTTTCTAATATATTTAAGAATATTTTAAAAATATAATCATGAATATGTTTACAAAAAATATATTTTTTTTTTCATTCATAATATTTTGTATAGTTTGAAAAACAAATATTAATTTGTATAATAAATATTTAAAATTCTGTAATATATATTTCTGGAAATTTGAAATTTGAAAAGGCGATTCTCTCTATCTCTGAAGTTAAAATTTATGCAAATAAAATGATCAACTTTAGGCTTAAAAAAAAGATAAGTTATAATTTTTTATTGATAACAGTAAGAAAAATTGAAAATATGCTGTGGAAATCGATAATAATTCATAATAAATTCAGTAGAAATATCTTCCTTATGTAAAATAACCAGTATATCGAGGAAATGAAGACTTGGAGAAATTCCAGAATTGCCCACTACTTAAAGTTATCCAAGCGAAACTGGTTGAGATTTTGGAAGAATTCTGACGAGGAAACTAGATGATCAAAACCAAAAGTAAATATCAATGTCATTTCATATCAAATATGATGAAAATTCAAGGTAAGATTTTTTTTATTACATACAGATTGAAACCAAAGATATGTCTTCTAAACCGAACCAGAAGAATTCATAGAAGCACAGGGCTCCTCTCCCGTCAAAATAAACGTCCAAAACTGGTGTTGTGGCTTTGTCATCGACCCGAGGCCGCTAGTTGCGGCGACAGTCAATAGATGGCGTCAGTTTTTTGACGTTTATTTTGACGGGAGAGGCGCCTTGTGCTTTAATGGATCAATTTTCTCCCGGCAAATATTCCATCTATATTATAGCCAGAAGAATCCAGTTCATGTATTCTGCCCATTTTATTCCTAAATACTATAGAACTTGGAAAGACCATATATCTTATTTATTCCACACAACTTAATGAATCCACAAATCATAATATAATTTACAAATATAAAATATTCTTACATTATTGTATCACCAAATAATTGAAAAAAACTAAGCTTAGAAGCTTTGTATATTTATTGTCACTCAATATTCATAAAATTCTGTAACAAATATTTATAAAAATCCTAATTTTAATTTTATAATGAGCCATTCTAAAATAATTCAATTTGTAATTTATCTTATTATAAATAATAATTATCTTAAATACTAATAATAATATTTTTAAAAGAGAAAGATAAAACTGAGGAAACAGCTATGAGGGTTCACCACTGATGGTCCAGATCCTCCCATTAATTTTTACATTGCATTAAGGACAGTAGAAATTGTTTAATTTTAAAAAGAATCATACACGTCTATAATAATTTCGAATATTCATAAAATATAAAGTATTTATAATAAATAAAATTCCAAATTTTGAGAATTAATCTTTTGACACCCTAAATGTATATGCTCTCTCTAGCTATTTAAAATTATTTGTTTTTTTACCTTAATATTGGGGGATAAAGAATGGGTACTATTTTTACTTCTAGGGGAACAAGAGTTAATAATCTAAGTAAAATGACTCGATGAAAATTTTCTAAGGCATCTGACTGAGTAGGCAATTTAATCTTTTTACTTATGCTATTTTATTCATTTGATACAAGAGATTTTAAAATTAATCCTTGGTATTTTGTCTCGATATTTCTGTAATGCCCTTTGCTTTAGAGATGTTAAAATGATGAGCTTTCTGAGAAAAATACTGATGATTCATGGAATTTTGTGTCTTCAATTCAAAGATTTCTATTTTTTTTTTTGTCCTTTCAGTATAATTTTAATTGATCTGTAAATTTAACCTACGAACTTGGTATCGCAATCTTGGCATTGAATCAAATAAATCGTAAATGGATTTGACGATTGCTTATACAATTATTTATTAGATTCATAGATTAAGTTAATCTAAGAGGATGGCCTATAGATTGATGATTACTGAAGTATGTTTGGTAACTCGTTTAAGTAAAATATGTGAAACCTTAACATTAATATTAGAAGAAAGAAAATGCGCATTTGTTTCAATCTACACTAAGTGTTCTTTGTTTAGAGGGGTTAAAATATGTCTATCGATAACTTCTGATGGATAACCTCTTTAGCTAAGACTCATGAGGATATTATCCTTTTAAGTTTATTGAAAATAGTTAAGGAATAATGAGTATAAATGCTTTTGGTTAGCCTTTTTATTAGTTATGAATAATATTTTTGTTAGATTCATTGTGTAAATCAGAGGGTTTTGTCTTTATTTATAGTATACAAATGTGTATGGTACCTTCCAGGCATTCTTATATTACGAATATTGAGAAATGCTAACATTTGATTGCTTTTATAGATTGTATAGTGAATTTAAGATGATTATTAAACAAATGCAAGGTTTTCAAGATCAAGGCCTCATCTTAATGGTGAGATATTCACAATAAATATCATCAACATACTTCAGCAACATTTATATTCCAAGATATTTCTTATTATTTATCGATTTATCCAGTCTCCCCATGATTACCACAGCTGAAACCAGGAATAACAGACTCCTTTTTGGGAACCACATATTTGATGATAAATCTGATGTTGGACATGTTTAAAAAGGTGTGGAATATTGTAACGTATCCGTTGATCTTCGGAAATTTTAGTTCTTGTTCATATTCTTTTAAATTGTCTATAATATCAGATTATTTGGCAGAGAGAGAAAAGGAAAGTGACAGCAAAAGAACAGAAATTTTACGTGGCTTGACTTTGAATCTCTGATTTGTATAATGAAGTTCAGTATGCTAGATATAGAAAAGGAGTTACATGAAATAACTTAGGGTGAGATAGAAATTTTCAAATATTTAGAAAAGTGTATTTCAGGGGGATGATGATTAGCAATAATCGACCTAAGAGGTGTGGACGGTTTATGGATTTTTTATGAGAGTCCGTATGTAGTTTTACAGAATCACATTGGTTTATAATTTTTTCGAAAGTTCTTTGATTATGGCTTTGTCTTTCTTAAGCGTGCCCTATATATTAGCATCCATGGTTAATTATTGGTCAAGTTGTTAACGTGATAATCCTGTTGAACGATTGACAAGTTCGAAAGCTTGAAAATAAAAATTGCACAAGAAACTTAACCCTGAAAGTTGCATTTATTTTATAATAATGGTTAATTAATGTAATTTATTATATATATATATATATATATATATATATATATATATATTAATTAAAGGGCATATTTTGGATCTGAAATAAAACAAACATTTTATTCAATATAAAATGCCAATATTTCAATAGGCTATACGCCTAACTTCATCAGGGCATTTCTTGTTTTTAAACTGCTTCGGATGATCACGCGATGTCTTCACGCGACGATATATAAAATATTTACAACTCTGGGACTAAAATTTAAATATATACACACAAATATCAATAATAATAGACTATATACATGATTCATAATAAGTATAAGAATAAGAAAATAATTTTAAATAGATTTGAACTGTAAATATAACAGAGGGATGTCAATTTTTCTATTAATACTGTTGGTATCTTTCATTGAGGTCCAACTTTCTAAAAAGAGTCTTGAGTGTTTATCCTGAATGTTGTTGAATATAATATCTGTATTTTCAAAATTTGGTATATGGTCCTAGGATAGCACTTGATATCTTTCATATTCCATAGTGAATATATGCAAGGTTCCCAAGATCAAGGCCTCATCTTCTAATTGATATTCACAATAAATTTCAACAATATTTCTTCTCGTAACTTTTTTATTCTCTAATATCTTTCATATTATTTATAAAATTATCCAATCTACTCATGATGTGGATAATGCCAACAGCGATAATGGATTGTTCATGAGAATCCAATCCGTTGATCTTCGGAACCTTGATGTTTTTGGTGAAATGTAATTATCTTAAATTGTCAAAAATCTGATCATGTGTTAGAAGAATAAGAAAAGGCAAGTAACATCAATTATCAATTGAAATATTGGCATTTTATATTAAATAAAATGTTTGTTTTATTTTAGATACAAAATATGCCCTTTAATTAATATTTTCATATGGATTGTTCAATATTCAAGAAATATATATATATATATATAATTTTATTATGTAAAATAGAGATTTAAAAACCCAAGCAAAATAATATCTGCTCTATTGATGTTACTTGCCTTTTCTTATTCTTCTAACACATGATCAGATTTTTGACAATTTAAGAGAATTACATTTCACCAAAAACATCAAGGTTCCGAAGATCAACGGATTGGATTCTCATGAACAATCCATTATCGCTGTTGGCATTATCCACATCATGAGTAGATTGGATAATTTTATAAATAATATGAAAGATATTAGAGAATAAAAAAGTTACGAAAAGAAATATTGTTGAAATTTATTGTGAATATCAATTAGAAGATGAGGCCTTGATCTTGGGAACCTTGCATATATTCACTATGGAATATGAAAGATATCAAGTGCTATCCTAGCTAAATATTCACAAACCTAGACTCCTATAAGGTAGCCTACACCTGTGTACTATAAGCAAAATATAAAAACCTCGTATCTGCATTTTGAATACTACAATTCAATTTGTTAATGAAAACACTGATAATAACCCTTATTAAAAGTAATTATCAAAATTCGTAAATATTATAGACGCGTATGATTCTTTTTAAAAATAAACAATTTCTACTGCCCTCACTGCAATGTTACAGTAAGGACAGTAGAAATTGTTTATTTTTAAAAAGAATCATACGCGTCTATAATAGTTACGAATTTTGATAAAAGATGGCGCGCTAATGCATCATAATATAAAAAGGAATTATACTCATTGTTTTTTACTAAACTTAAAAAAAGGTAGTTTCCTCAAGAAATTCATGCAAATAGGTGTTTTCCATCACATTTTATCAATAGACATAGTTTTAACCCTTCCCAACAAAGAAAAACTAGTGTACATAGAAACAAATACATTCTTTCTTATTCTAATAGTCGATTGAAGTTTGTTCATATTTTCTCCGGAAACAAGTGATCCAAATATTCTTTAGTAATCACCAATCTATAAACCATCTTCTTAGAAATCGCTTCAGTCTGAATTTAAAAAAACAATTTTTAACACCATATCGTCTAACCATTGTGATATTCTCAATTCAATACCAAGAATGAAATTCTCCGTATGTAGGTGAAAATGGAAAATCAATAAAAATTAAACTGAAAGAATAGAAATATTGTCGCGTTGAAAAATAAACGTGAGGAGAGGTAAACACGAACAAACTTTATTCTCTTAACGGTCTACCCTAAAAGTATATCTACGTGAATTTATATAGCTATGACATAATAAAAAACTTATGTAAACCAATACAATCTAAAAATTAGGTAAAATAATTAACATGCATTATATTCAGGACATAGGCCAGATTGGAATGATATTGAGATATTTCATAGCAATATAAATTTTAAAAAGGAAAATTATTTTTAGAGTGATGGGTATCACGAGAAATGGGGAAAAGATCTATAAATATATTCGAAGATATTCCGCAACAATTCGTTTTTAAATTTAAAGATTAGTTAAAATGGTAGGTATAAATGGTACATAATAGAAATATATTTATTTATACTATTGTAAAATCTTTGTAAATATTATATTAGTATTTTTATATTTGTTTTTGTTTTATAATTTCTCATTATGAATATTTGTATAATTTATTCAAAAGATCATAGTCTTTTGTAAGTTAAATATTTGTTTTTTGACTCGTGCTTTAGATGTTGTATAAAATTTCGAATATCGCGTGAGAACGCCCTTGTAGCCTTAGAATAATTTCTAGCGCTTTGCCTAATGTTTTAATTTTTGTTCGCTCCTGACGAGGATACATGATTTTTGTCGAAACGTCGAGACAATAAAAATATTTACTTGCCGAAGTGTCTTTTATTTGAAGAAATAATTAACCACGTTACAATATTTCAATTAAAAAACCAAAAATCCCATGATTTATCAGCTTTTCAAAGCTTAATAATCGTTTTACCATGTCAAAAGCCAAATACGACTACAGAAATATCAAGAGAAAGCACAAAATATTAATTTTAGAATCTCTTGAATCAAATAAATATAATCGCATCAATATATAGTGAGGTTGAGTTGCCTACAGAGCTAAAAGAAGGCCATATATTTATTTTTTACTCACAGATTAGTATTTCTTGTTCCCCATAAATAAAAATAGGAGCTATTCCTTAACCCCCAATATTAGAAGAAAAAAAAAGAAATTGTGTAAATAGCTATAGAGAATAAAGTTTTAAACCTTTATTTTGAAAATATTGTTGCATCATGGCTAATGCACCTATTTTATTTTAATTTGTAAGATTATTTTTCATATATTTTGAATCCAAATTTATATTTCATATTTATTTATTGTATTAAACAGAATATATATATATTATAAACAGATTTATGTATTATAAAATCACCATTTGTATTTTGGTATAATGTGTGACTTCACTGCTCTCTTTGATGTGAGAAATAAATAAATAATTCTGGAGGCTACTTAAAGTATAGATATCTCATTATTCCCTTATATAAATTTGTAGGATGATTGAAACACGCTCTGGTAAGATACAAGACCAGGCACAGGAGAGAATCAAGGTTGAAGAGTCTGCCAAGCTGCAACCTGGTGCTACAATATAGAATACAAATATCCATCTACGCTCGAACACTTGCAAAACACTCAAAGTCATAATTGGTTGATATTTCTCTTTAATGCTCTCGAAGAATGATTTTCGCTTCAAAACCTATCACCTCATTGAATAAAAAGATATAATATTTATCTTCAATACCACTATAATATTGAATACCAATATATATATATTACATATTAAAAAGGCCTATATTGTATTGAATAAAATATTTATTTATATAATTACAGTATCATATTTTGTAGTAATTTCAAAATTTTAAAATAATTTAAGAACTTTTTTAAAATTTACACATGAATTTGAAAATAATTATTCTCTGGCATTTTTAGATTTACAGCTTTGGCAAATAAATATTTTATTCAATCCAATTATGCCTTTTTACTATCTAATGATTTAAATATGGATTGTTCTATTTTCAGAACAAAAATATATTATATATATTTATAGCCAACAAAATTATGATTAAATTAAAAACTTAAAATAAAAATTTACGCAAATATACAGGTTTTGAATAAGCCATTTTTGTTATTTCCCAATTTCTTTCGGTATTATTTAAAGGTATCTAAACTTTATCGTCAAATAAAGTCAAATTAATAAAATTATATTTCACTTTTTTTACATTGATCATCAAAAGGTACATTATGTGATTATATATATAGGCTAATGAATTGAACAATTTATTATTTTAATACATGAAAATGTCACTTCTTGAACATATGCACACAAAGCATATTTATTAAGACGTTAGTCTTTTACAGATTCTTCGTTAAATATATAAATTCAGAAACGTTAATATATTACAACAAAGAAGTAGTTATGTTTATATATAATTTTAAACGATACTTATAGATATAATCATATTCCCAAATTGTTTGAAGTTCCAATTGATGAATTTAAAATCTTCTTCAAAGCCTAATTCAACGAATATATTAATAAGCACAAAAAACTCTTTTATATTCAGTTTTTTAGTGATAAATATTTTCATATTTTCAACTTTGAATATTTAAAAAGCATATTACTATAAATAAATTAACCTATACTAAAAATTAAACATATCATTTTCCTATAAATAATCTAACCTACGATACCGACAAAGTTATTTTTCGATAAATACTGGAAGAGTAAATCATTCAGTTGGAAAATCTCGTGGGAGGAAGCAATAAAAAAAAAATTGTTGGAAGGAAGAGAGTGTATTTAGAAAGCAAACAAGTTCTTTAATTCCGATAATGATGTAAAAAGAGGGACAATTTATAGTTAGAATCGATTGGTACGTGGATTCCTTTTTATGAGAAGAGTCCAGGTAAATGCTCCAAATAAAAGGGACTTTGTAGTTGGTGAAGAAAAGAAGTCCAATTTGGATGGGTCCTCAATAAAACCCACAATTATGGGATTCGGTTTCCTGACCGACCAACCTGTAACCAGATCGGCCGAGGAAATAGCCGCTCGGCTTTAATTATGTATGTCGGACATTGGGTCTGTAGCTCACGGAAGTCCAAAGGGGATCTTGGCTAATACACAGGTACATTGCAGACTTCGTCTCTTTAAATGTTATATTGGGTAGTATATGTAAATGGCTAATAGTTTGTAGTAAGGAAAGATATGCAAATTTTAATAGGTTCTGCAGAGTTTTTATTATAAATAAACAGCTTCATGCAGCTTGAGGAACTACACTACTATACGACTTGATTTACATCAATGTAAATAATTAATAAGTTACTTTAGAACATAACTCATTGTAAATAGCTCAACTTGATCAACTTTCTCGTTCCACGATACTAATTATTACAGATAACTTCATTAAATCAACTTCCATCATTGCTTAACATACTGTAAATAACTACCTTGCGATTTCTTCTATCTGATTATGTTGTTGCTTATTTGTTTAATGTATATGTTTATTCAATGCGATTTTTCTTAATTGTTTATTTTCTTTTTGATAATTCTGTTACCTACTCTACTACAATATGAATTATTGTAAATAGTTTCACGCGCAATTATCCAGATCGGATATAGCGTGTCTTATTTTCAGCTGGTCATAAATAAATATGCAAATGGTAGGAAGTAACTCAATATATTATAGTGTTTTGAAAATAGAGCAATCCATATTTAATTCATTAGATAATAAAAAGGTATATATTGGATTTAATAAAATATTTATTTGCCAATATTTTGGTTGGTTGAACGCCAAACCTTGATCAAGGTATTACATTTTTGTAATATAATACAAAATTTATATAATACAAAAAATGTAATGCCTTGATAAAGCTTTGGCATTTAGCCAACCGAAATATTGGCAAATAAATATTTTATTAAATGCAATATATGCCTTTTTATATTCAAATATTATAGTGATTATAGTTGGCCAAATATCAGGGAACAGGCTAAATTAATGTTTAGTTGATTTCTGTTCCACCAGATGGCGCTCTTCCTTCTGTAAAGCACATGTGCTCCTGGTCAGGATATTCAATTTTTAATATTAATATTATAGTGTGAATACCAATTATATTATTTATAAATTTATCGTGAATGGATTCGTTTTTATAAAGAACATATTGTTTCTCTTCATTCTTAATATATTAATTAATAATATCAAAATAAGAACATTAAGCCTCAAGGATAAAGATTCTTTTAAAAATATTTCAAGATTTCGGGCAAGAAATCTCTTCTATGGGAGAAAATATTTTACATTATTAAAACGCCAATAAAATAAGATTTAAAATTGAATAAAGTGCTTTGCTTGTTCACATTTGTTTCAATGCCGAATCAACGCGGGCTTCTGTTGCAAAGGCTTTCAAGTTTGCTATTCCAAGTCGATCTCTTTACTTGGGGGGTTATATATTTTCTTCCGTAGAAGGGCTTTCTTTCCCAAAAGCTTGAGAGATTTAAAAAAAAAAATATTTTTAAAAGAAATTTTTCCCTGGAGGCTTAATGTTCTTATTTTAATATTGATTCAAGGGATTATTTTTATCGAAAAATTAAGAACTTATTTACAATCAACATAATACATGTAAAGAGTACTTTAAAATGCTTAAAAGTAATTTATATGGAAGATATGAATGATTAATAGATATATATGAATGATACATAATGAAAAGAATAAAGAAACATCACAAACGTCCTTAGATCACTCTCAAAAACAACTAAAAATTGTTGATAAATCTATATTCCTTTTTAAACCAACTTTCCCATTCATTAGATAATTCTACATTTATACGCTGACGAGCGCCAACAGCGCGAAACGCGTTAATGGATGGCTTTTCTTGATTTATCACGAAATTGGATTGGCCAAATATCAGGGAACAGGTTAAATCAATGTTTAGTTGATTTCTGTTCCACCAGATGGCGCTCTGTTTTTTGAAAAGTACATGTGCTCCTGGTCAGGAAATGCCTTTTCTATTTTTATATATTAATTTATATTTGATAAAAATGAGTTTTAAAAATAGTGAACAAGATGCCTTCTTGAGAATTTTCTTTTAGTATCAAGTTCATTATTCTAATGTAATATAGAAATATGGTTGGGTTTTGTGGAATATTTCATATTGTAATACCAAATATTATGAAAGGTATATAAGATAAAATTTCAAAATCCACAAAAATATATAGCGATAAATATTGAATAAAAAATATATTTTATATATTGTTACATCATGATTAATGGCGTATTTCTTATATCATTTTTAATATATTTGAAATTTAAATTATATATTTATTTATTTTTATATTCTATGATATTTATTTGAAACAGATTATTTTTTAGATTATCATCATTTGTATTTAGGTACACGTGTGACTTCACTGCTCTCTTTGATGTGAGAAAATAAATAGATTATTCTGGAGGCTACTTAAAGTAGACTTATCTCATTATTCCCTTTTATAAATTTGTAGGATGGTTGAAACACGCTCTGGTAAGATGCAAGACCCAGCACAGGAGAGAATCATGCCTGAAGAGTCTGCCAAGCCGCAACCTGGTGCAACAATTGGTAGAGATGCTAGTTCCGACCCAGTTGTCCTGAATCCCAACATCGACATCCCCAAGTTTGATGGAACGGAAGACCCTCGCCCATGGATTGAATCTCTTGAAGAAATTGGCTTCCTGTACCATTGGGCAGACTACATTATCTCTCGTTATGCTGCCATGAATATGATTGGTAGCGCCAAAACCTGGCTGAACCTACACAAGATAAGTTTCACCAGCTGGGAAAATTTCAAGAGCCGCCTAATTCAGGATTTTGCCTCAGACGCCAACAAAGAAGAAATGAAGATGAGGCTAAACAGAATGCAGCAGTGGAATTTACCTGCAATCAGGTTCGCAGAGGATATCCTTGTACTGTGCAACAAGGTCGACCCCCAAATGGAAGAAGAGACTAAAATAAACTGGGTTATTGGAGGGTTAAAGAAAGAATACTCTTTTGCCCTTCACCTAAACCCTCCTAAAAATACCAATGAACTTCTAGAAATTTGTAAAAAGCTGGATTTGTTCGAAAAGAATTACCAAGAACGTGCAAAAAATCAAAAGCTCTTTATAATGGACCACGCTCTCCTCGTCCCCATCACCAAGAGCAATGGAAGAATGCTACGTCGTTCAGAAGACCATATCAGAACACCTCCAAGCCCCAGGCCCCCGCTCCGAGGTACTACCAGAACAAGCCTCTGCCCCAGGTATCTGCCCCTAGACGATCTTACACTCCCAATCCTGAGCCAAAACCGGTCTACCCAAGTAAAACATACATTAAGAATCCAAATTCAAATAGGAATAGGACAGAAGACGGGAGACCAATATGTTTCAAGTGTAACAAGCCAGGACACGTAGCGCGGTATTGCAGAGTCAGGTTTGTAAGAATTGTGGAAGAGGACCCCATAGTTACACAAGACAAGGTCGAAGAAGAAATCCGAATGAATAATGGAACTCAGAAGTCGAGACCTCTGCTCTACGCGGACGTAAGTAATAGCCCGTACTCGAGTATCCCTACAAGGAATAGATATGCCGCATTAGAAGATTTAAACTAAACATCGCGCCTGAGTCCGTCAATCAAAGCAAGTCGACCATAAATGGAATTAAAAAGTTGGACCCCAAATATAGAATGAACATTAACGTGGATAGAATCGGTATCTGCGAAGCTTTGATTGATACAGGCGCCGATCTTTCAGTGGTCGACCTTAATACAGCTCTCAACACAGGTCTTGAAATAATAAATCCTGATAAAATGTGCTCCGGACCCGATGGCAAAGAATTAGATATCGTAGGAAATATTATTTTAAATATAAAATTTGATGACAAAACAATCGCACATCAATTTGTGATAATGAGAACACATTTGCGAATATTTATACTTGGACGTGATTTTCTTAAGAAAATGAACGCAAAAATTGATTGTCAGCGTGAAATAATCAAATATGACTTGACAGAAAATCGTGACGTAATCAAAAATCAACAGAAGAAAATGAAAATGTGCAAAGTGAAACACTGCTTCACAACGAGCTACCACCCCCAGACTAACGGACTAACGGAACGGCTAAATAGAACTTTAATCAATATGATCAGCATGTATGTGAACACAGACCAAAAGAACTGGGATGAAATCCTCCCTTTTATCCCCCACGCGTATAATACCACGATTCAAGAAACCACAGGCTACTCTCCATTTTTCCTGTTGTTTGGAAGGGAACCCATGTCCCTCTTAGACGACGAGAATATCCCAACGGACAGTAACATGGACGATTACGACGAATATATAGAAAACTACTTAGATAAAATAGCAAGGACGAGACAGGTAGTCATTAACAACACAGAGAAGACTCAGGAAAGAATGAAAAGAAACTATGACAAAAAACACAATGAGAAAATCTATGAACCAGGACATTTAGTGGCAGTTTGGACACCAGTCAGGAAAATCGGAAAATGTGAAAAACTATTGAGAAAATATTTTGGCCCATATCGAATATTAAAGAAGCTGTCTAACGTAAATTACTTAATTGAGCCGAAAGATAATCCTGGCCAAGACCCATTGATTGTCCATGTCTCAAGACTCAAACCCTATTTTGAGAGAATTGATGAGGTAACTCACGAGGACGTGACGACCTCTGGAGAGGGGGAAGTGTTACATCATGATTAATGGCGTATTTCTTATATCATTTTTAATATATTTGAAATTTAAATTATATATTTATTTATTTTTATATTCTATGATATTTATTTAAAACAGATTATTTTTTAGATTATCATCATTTGTATTTAGGTACACGTGTGACTTCACTGCTCTCTTTGATGTGAGAAAATAAATAGATTATTCTGGAGGCTACTTAAAGTAGACTTATCTCATTATTCCCTTTTATAAATTTGTAGGATGGTTGAAACACGCTCTGGTAAGATGCAAGACCCAGCACAGGAGAGAATCATGCCTGAAGAGTCTGCCAAGCCGCAACCTGGTGCAACAATATATATATTATTAACTTGAAATTGATTTGGTAGTTTATTGTTTATTTTCCATAATATATATGTGGCGACTACACTTTGCTTCAGCGAGCCGACCTAAGACGGCCTCGGCATCCGCGGGCGTCAACTTGACTACGCATGCGCGTGGGACGTCATCAGGGACTCTGCCGACTGACGCGGTAAACAAGAAGGCTAAAGCCGACGGCCGTTACTTCAACCGTTGTTTCTTTTCTCTCTATAATTTCTTGCTTTAAATAAATTAATTTTAATTATAATTTTATCAGCAGCCTTTCCACAAACCACACCAGAACATCACAACAACCATCCTACAAAATTGGTGAGCCGGACGTGATGCAAAAGTTATTTTAATTACACTTCTATATATATATTTTTATTTCATCCACGAAACTTTAAACAGCCCCAGAATGCAAGACGCAACTAAGGAACATCCGGAAGGGCCAAAATCCACGGCACCCTCCCAAATATCAAGATTGGCTTTCCGTGCACCACCATTCTGGCCCAACAACGTTGAACTGTGGATAAGCCAGCTAGAAGCCGCTTTTGGTCTAGCCGAGATCTCCCGCGACGAAACTAAATTCCAAGCAACGATAACGAGCCTAGACCAGCCAACCCTTACTTACGTCGCGGACATCGTAACGCCCCCCCCCCCACACCCTCTGGTAAATACGATGCGCTGAAAGCAGGCCTTCTCCAACGACTCGGTCAATCAAAACAAACTAAAATCTTACAGGTTCTGGATGGGCGTCCCATGGGAGATCAGAAGCCATCAACAGTCCTAGCCGCGATGCAACATCAGGCAGGAAGAAATTTCTCCGATACAGCACTGAAAATGCTGTGGACTCGACGCCTACCTCGAGACATAAGGGCCGCTCTCGCAGCATCCTCTGAAACAAGTTTGAGTAAGCTGGCGGAAATGGCAGACAACATACACGAAGCCATACTGCAAACGGTCTCAGCAGTGGACCAACCAAGCACAGGTCATAGCGCGGAAGCCCACCAACAGCTGATGACGCAAATCCAAGACCTGCATACGCAAATCGAAGCTTTGAAGTCATCCATGGACACCCCACACAATCGCTATCCGAACGCTAGGTACCCGACCCACAACAAAAAAGGAAACGCAGGAACTTGCTGGTACCATATGAAGTTTGGAGCGCAAGCTAGGAAGTGCTTTCAACCATGCAACTTCAAGGTCCAGGGAAACGAATACGCCCGCCGTCAGTAGGAGCCACTGACGGCGCAGGCCTTACTCGCCGGCTCTTCATTACGGACCGACGCAGCGCCTATTTGTTTTTGGTCGACACTGGAGCCGAAGTCTCAGTGATTCCACCACCAGTAAAAAACGCTAGGCCCTCGCACAGGCAGCTTTTCGCAGCTAACGGATCTATCATCCACACTTACGGGGAACGACATCTTGAGCTTGACCTCGGTCTCGGACGATTATTCCGTTGGCCTTTCATCATAGCCGACGTCGGCGTGTCCATCATCGGCGCAGACTTTCTCCGACATTACGAGCTGACAGTAGACCTGCGTAATCACCGGCTGAGCGACCCAGTATCTTCCCTTCACTCCATTGGACAAGTTTCCCCTTCCCCCGCTGTTAGCATTCACCTTACAATCGCCAATTCGCCTTACTCCAGAATACTCAGACAATTCCCAGAGCTCACTAGTCAGAATCTTGTAAAAAGCCCTCCCCGTCACTCAGTGACTCATCATATCGTCACAAAGGGGCCCCCGATTGCAGCAAAACCGCGACGACTCCCCACGGACAAACTCGCCGCGGCAAAGAAAGAATTCGCCTTCATGATGGAGAAAGGCATCTGTCGTCCATCCAAATCACCGTGGGCCAGCCCTCTCCACCTAGTACCCAAAAAATACGGCTCGCTACGACCATGTGGAGACTACAGGAAACTGAATGCCGCTACCGTCCCCGACCGATATCCAGTCCCTAACATTAAGGACTTTGCATCGCATCTGCATGGTAAGAAAATATTTTCTACTATCGATCTGGTTAGAGCGTACCACCATGTGCCCGTGGAATCTAGAGATATCCCTAAGACTGCCGTTATTACGCCTTTCGGCCTTTTCGAGTTTCCCCGCATGTCCTTTGGCCTATGTAACGCAGCCCAAACCTTTCAAAGGCTCATCAACGAAGTACTCCAAGGTTTGGATTTTGCATATGCCTACATTGACGACGTGCTTATTGCATCCGATTCAGAAAATCAACATGTATCCCATCTTCAACAACTTTTTGGTCGCCTTCGAGACTACGGCCTGACGATCAACGAAACCAAATGCACCTTCGGCCAACCTTCAGTCAAATTCTTGGGGTTTATCATCACTAACGCTGGAATCTCGCCGGACCCTCAGCGAGTACAATCAATTAAAGACATCCCAATCCCTGATACTGTCGGAAAACTTCGACGTTTTCTTGGTATGTTAAATTTCTATCGGCGCTGCCTCCTCAATGCCGCTAGTACTCAGGCACCACTCCACGCCATGATTGAAGGGCGCAAGAACGCATCCTGCCAATGGACCTCAACAGCACTCCAGGCTTTCGACCAGTGCAAATTTCAACTAGCCAACGCTGCCCTCTTGCACCATCATTTTCCAGAAGCGCCTCTCTGCCTTACGGTAGATGCCTCGGATTTTGCTGTGGGCGCCGCGCTTCACCAGCAAGTTGGCAACAATTTCCAACCAATAGCGTTTTTCTCAAGGAAACTAGACGCTGCACAAAGAAAATACAGCGCATACGACAGAGAACTCCTGGCGGTATACTTGGCTATCAAGCATTTCAGGCATTTATTGGAAGGGCGACAATTTCCGGTCTATACGGACCACAAACCTCTCACATACGCCTTTCAACAAAATCTGGACAAGGCCTCACCGCGCCAATGTCGACACCTCGATTTCATCGGGCAATTCACAACAGACATCCGCCACATCGCGGGCTGTGAAAATGTACCTGCAGATTTCCTGTCACGCGTGGAACCCATCTCCCATCACCAACCTTATGACCCGAAATCCCTCGCCGAAGCGCAAGCAGCAGACCAGGAGCTACAAGCTCTCTTGACATCGGAAAACCGCGGCTCACTACAACTGGAAAAAGTACAAATCCCAGAAACGAACATTTCCCTGTACTGTGACGTTTCCACAGCAAAACCCAGACCATTCGTACCCGCACCCTGTCGCCGCATATTTTTTTCTGCATACCACAACTTGTCTCACCCCGGATTACGAGCTACTACAAGGATGGTCACCGCCCATTACGTCTGGCCGGCCGTCAAGAAGGATTGCGCACTTTGGACTCGCGCCTGCCACCGCTGCCAAGTCTCCAAAACCTCTAGACCCACAAGAACGCCCCTTCAGTCGTTTAGTCCCCCAGACGGAAGGTTCAGTCATGTTTACATTGACCTGGTCGGACCATTACCACCGAGTGAAAACTATCGGTACATATTCACCTGCGTAGACCGATTCACTAGGTGGCCCGAAGCCCTACCCATACAGGACTTCACCGCCAAAACAGTAGCAAATGCCTTCCTATCGGTCTGGATATCTCGTTTTGGCGTGCCAGCAAAAGTGACTACAGACCAAGGCAGGCAGTTTGAATCAGCACTTTTCGGTGAGTTGACACGGCTTCTGGGAATCAACAGAATAAGGACATCACCTTACCACCCAGCAGCAAACGGCCTGGTAGAAAGATTCCACAGACAGCTGAAAGACTCCCTTCGCTGTCACGATTCCACGAGCTGGTCCTTGAAACTTCCCCTGGTGCTCCTAGGGATTCGTTCGTCGCTAAGGGAAGATCTCAACACCACAACCGCTGAGCTGGTCTATGGGAAGCCCCTACCCCTTCCAGGAACATTTTTCGAGGACCCCCCCTCTGCAAGCTCGCCTACCGAACCGTGGCTGGAGGATTTCAAGCGCGCCATGGCATCTCTGAAACCTGCACCAAGCAAACCACATGGGAACCGCCACGTTTACGTGCCCAAACCACTTGAGACATGTTCCCATGTCTATCTACGTCGGGACCTGATATTGCCACCGCTAGCTCCCCCATACGACGGTCCATATGAAGTCCTTTTTAGGAAACCCAAAATTTACAAACTGAAAATTAAAAAGAGATCCACGTGGGTATCAATCGACCGCCTCAAGCCTGCTTTCACATCAGAAGGACCGATGTTTTCCCAAGACCCGAACTTGGCAAGCCAATAAGATTGCATAGGATCGCTGGAAAGATCCTACTGGAGGGGGAATAGTGTAGCGACTACACTTTGCTTCAGCGAGCCGACCTAAGACGGCCTCGGCATCCGCGGGCGTCAACCTGACTACGCATGCGCGTGGGACGTCATCAGGGACTCTGCCGACTGACGCGGTAAACAAGAAGGCTAAAGCCGACGGCCGTTACTTCAACCGTTGTTTCTTTTCTTTCTATAATTTCTTGCTTTAAATAAATTAATTTTAATTATAATTTTATCAGCAGCCTTTCCACAAGCCACACCAGCACATCACAACAACCATCCTACATATATATTGTCTAATTTTGAAAGATATCTTCAATTATTTATTAGTTCATCTCAACTATATTAGAAATAGTTGTTAAATTGGAATATACTTCGGTCAGTAAATCTTTTTCTTATCTCAACGTTTCAACAAAAATCGTTTGTTCTCGTGGGGAGCAAACAAAATTAAAACATTTGACGAAGCGTTAAAAATTATTCTAAGGTTACAAGGGCATTCTCAAGGGCGATTTTCAAATTTTGTAAATCTAAAGCACAAGTCAAAAAATAAATATTTAATTCACAAAAGACTATGACCTTTGAAATAAATTAAAAAATAAATATATATATATGATAAGAAATTATAAACAAAAATAAATATAAAAATACTAATAATTTCACAATAGTATAAATAAATCTATTCCTATTATGTACAATTTATACCTACTATTTTAAATTACTTTTTTATATTTATAAACGAATTGTTTTCACATATGTAGACATGTGGTGCACTTACAGTAAAAGCAGTCGCCTTCTTGTATCCACCATGATTATCATGACCTGTACCACGTGTACTAGGGATAACAAAATAATAATAATAATAAATAAACGAATTGTATTGTTGCGGAATATCTTCAAATATATTTATAGTTCTATTCCCCATATCTGATATGAGAATTGTATTAAAATTATCTAGGAATCCTATAATGAGATGAAATATCTACCAAATGTATATAATATATAGCCTGTGGGTGGAATAATAAGCAGACGACATGGCTCAGCTACCAAAAGAACCTAATGCATGCACGCATAAAGACGCTTAACATGAATATTTAAATATAGATATCATGTATTTCCCAAACCATAATAATTTTCTTTGATTTATATTTAATGTGTTATGGATGTAATAAACAAAACTTTTTAGCGCTCTTCTAACATATTATTTTTCTTACTTTTAATATTTGTTGCTCATTATAATCACATTAATCTGCATTGGCTATGCATGTTCCAATTCAAATTAATAGGCCTAACTTTCTTATTGAAAATATTTAGATAGAATAAGAATGAAGAGTCGACTATAGGAATTTGGATGCCATATTTTGCTGCAGAGTACTATTTCTTCTTCTTATTCTTTCTTATCTCCACACTGGGTGAAGTAGAATGCGTCTGCCTTTGTCATCAAGACTGGGAGTACTACTCAGTGGCAGGTCGACTTATCTCCAAAAAAAAAAAAAAAGGCCGCCTCTAACATGAGGAACAGACGCCATGTCTAGACGCTCCTAACATGGAGTGCAGACGCTGCTCATCCTGTATCCCTGGATTAAGAGTCCTTACAGAGTACTATCAGCTAAGACCAGGTTTTTTTACCGAGCTTGTTACTGCTCCCCCTCCTCCTTTTTCATCCGGGCTTGGGGCCGTCAAAGGCGGAGTTTCCATAATTAGTATCTATCATTATTCAAATTTATAAATATTGTATTGAGGCTATTTTATATGGAAGAGAGACTAATATATAAAATGAAAGAATATCTCTTAGACGATAGAATAGACTAAAACTAAGCGCTCCATCTATTGACCGTCTCTGCAAACAAGCGAACTCAGATCGGTGACAAAGCCACAACATTTGCTTTAGCAAGGAGACAGAACACCTTGTACATAATCATTATATACATAGCATTTATATTTTTAGATAATAAAAATGCACATATTGAATTGAATATATTTTTTTGCCAATATTTCAGTTGGCTGAACGCCAACCTTTGTCAAGGCATTACATATTTATATAAACCTTTGTTGATAATGATGTATAAGGTTTATAAAAAATTGTAATGCCTTGACAAATGTTGGCGTTCAGCAAACCGAAATATTTTCAAATAAATATTTCATTCAATCCAATATATGTCTTTTTATTATCTAAAGATTTAAATATGTATTTCTATATTTTGAATAGAATTTATATATTAATATTGTTACACCTGCCTCGACCGTAGGTGCTTCTAAAGGTTTCTGATCAGCGTTCGCCATCTCATAAAATAAACCAGACCGCGTTCTCATAAAGCAAGCAACTGTATTTTATTAATAACGAAAAAGTTAAAACTGACTCTAGGAGATTTAGAGTAACAACGAACTAATCTCACAAAACGAAAGAAGCTCTATCGACTAATTGTATCTCGCTCTTATATCAAAAGCCTTATTTACATAAATTTCTATTACCAATTATTTTATACTAATTTACATATTTTTACAAAATAACTATGCAGAGTGTGACACTTCTCCCTCCTCCGAAATGGTCGCGTCCTCGTTACCGTCTTCCATTCTCGCAAAGTAAGGCTTGATTCTGCTTATGTGAACTGTTGTAGGCTGTGTGCGGTTCCCAGGGTTATCTTCTGGCACGATGGAGTAGTTCACATCGGAAATTTTTTTCAGCACGATGTAGGGTCCGAAATAGCGTCTCAAAAGTTTCTCACATTTTCCAGGTTTTCTTATTGGAGTCCACAGCGCTACCAAGTCACCTGGTTCATAACCTGTTTGTCGATGTTTTTGGTTGTAATAATTAATCATTTTTTCCTGACTTTTCTCGGTATTAACTTTCACAATATCTCTCGTTCTCACGATTTTTTCCATCAACTTGCTCACGTACTCGTCATAATCCTCCGAATCGGGCTCAATGAAGATATTCGTGTCATCCAAAATCGAGACTGGTTCCCTTCCATACAAAAGGAAGAACGGGAAATATTTGGTTGTTTCTTGTATTGTCGTATTGTAAGCATGGGTTATGAATGGAAGTATCTCGTCCCAATTCCTTTGATCTACGTTCACGTACATGCTTATCATATTGATCAATGTTCTGTTCAATCGCTCTGTGAGGCCATTTGTTTGTGGGTGATAGCTTGTTGTGAGGCAATGCTGAATTTGACATATCTTGGTTATTTCTTTCACTAAGTTGCTCGTGAATTGGCTTCCTCTATCGCTAATCAGATACCGTGGGGCTCCATGTTTCAAAATCACATTTTCTGTCAGAAATTTAGCAACCTCCCTCGCTGTGGCATCGATGACAGCCTTCGTTTCCGCATATTTTGTGTAATAGTCGGTCAATACTATCATCCACTTCTTTCTGTTCTTCGTAGATGGCAATGGTCCCAAAAAGTCGATCCCAACTCTCTCGAAGGGATAATTTGCAGCAGGGATCGGATGAAGTAGGCCAGCAGGCAACTGATTAGAACCCTTCCTGCTTTGGCACAGATGGCAGGTCCTAACATATTCCACCACATCTTTCAGCATGGATGGCCAGAAATATTTATCCTTTAGACGGTGCATTGTTCTGGTCACACCTAAATGGCCACAGATCATATGATTGTGGTACTCTTTTAAAATGTCCTTCCTTCTTACTCTGGGTACCACCAGCAGCCAGGCTCTTCCTTCTGGCCTCGGATTTCTTTTGTACAGACATCCGTTTTCTTCTTTAAAATTTTCAACGATCGATCGCTTGCCCTCCGTGTCACCGAGGCATCTCTTGATGTTTTAGATATATTCGTCGGAATCCTCGATGACTGGGTTGAAAAACAAACTATCATAGTTATCGTCAAAATCAGCCTCTGGCAATGGACCTCGTGAAAGACCATCTGCATCCAAATTTTTTTTCCCGGATTTATAAATTATTTCGAAGTCATATTCTTGTATTTTTAATGCCCATCTTGCAAGTCTACCTGTTGGATCCCTTAGGTTTCTTAACCAACACAATGCATGATGGTCCTTCATAACTTTGAAGCGCCTTCCATATAGATAAGGCCGTAACTTCGACATTGACCATACTAATGCTAAACATTCCTTCTCCGTTGTCGAATAATTACGTTCCGGCTTGCTTAATGATCGACTTATGTATGAAATTACTTTTTCTCGACCATTGATAGTTTGAACAAGGGTAGGACCTAGGCCAATATTTGATGCATCGGTGTGGATCTGGGTCGGTGCTTCTGGGTCAAAATGTGACAATATCGGGGGATTTGTTAGCAAAGATTTCAGAGTTATAAATGCTTCCTCCTGAGATTCTGACCAGATGAATGGAGAATCCTTTCTTGTTAGTTTGAACAGTGGGTCAGCTATTCGCGAGAAGTTCTTAATGAATTTCCTGTAATATGAGCAAAGTCCTATGAATGACTGAATTTCCTTTGTCTTTGAAGGACGGGGAAAATCTCTAATCGCTTTAACATTATGATCTGCCGGTTTAATTCCATCTTTGCTTGTCACGTGACCGAGTATTTCAATTTCTTCAAATCCAAATCGGCACTTTTTCCCATTAAGCCTCAGGTTCGAATCACGAAAGCACTTTAAGACAGCCTCAATCCTTCCGAGATGAGTGGCAAAGTCGGGACTGTATATAACAACGTCATCTAGGTAACAGAGGCAAAATTTCCATTTTATATTTTTTAGTACATTGTCCATAATTCTTTCGAAAGTAGCTGGGGCATTGCACAACCCAAATGGCATAACATTAAATTCGTATAAGCCGTGGGATGTTGTGAAGGCCGTCTTCTTCTTGTCTTGTTCCTCGATCTCTACCTGCCAGTATCCCGATCTGAGATCTATGGCCGTGAAATATCTAGATCCCTGAAGTGTGTCCATAACATAATCAATTCTGGGGATCGGATAAACATCCTTAACCGTTATGCTGTTCAGCTTCCTGTAGTCCACACAAAATCGCCAATTGCCATCTCTCTTTCTGACCAAAATAACCGGAAAAGCCCATGGACTAGAAGATGCCCTTATTACTCCCTCCTGGAGCATATCCTGAATTTGTTCTTTGATGATGTCTCGCTCCTTAGGGCTAACTCTGTACGGTTTGTGTTTTATCGGCTTCGCATTTTCTGTGTCAATTCTATGTTTGGCCAAATTCGTCTTGCCCAATTTTGATGAAAATAGATCACTGTATTTCGATAAAACCCGCCTTAATTCATTCTTTTGGCTTAATGTCAGGTCCTCGTTTATTTGAATTTCCGTCACCTTATCTTCCTCATCATCTTCTATATAATTAACCGTGGTGGGAGGACTTGCGTAGCCCAAGGTCTGATTCTTCATTATTTTTAATGTTCGAGGATAAGGATTAGTTATCCATAAATCCACTAATTTGTTTCTTACCGTGATCAGACATCTAGCAATTCTAAGCCCATTTGTAAGAGTTAGCTTTTCATTTGGTTCAACCACGTATTCGCCATCATTGGCCCTTACGGTTACCCTGACTAGTTTAACACAAAGTTGAGGCACTACTTCATCCTGCTGATTGATAATTTTCCTGGGTGCTTCGTTCGAGTCTTGACACTCGGTCACAATGTCATATTCCAAAATATCCCGTTTGCAATTTATTTTCGCATTTAAACGCCTGAGAAGATCTCTTCCAATTATTAATGACCTCATATTGGATTCCAGAACTACAAATCTATGATTCAACGACTTTTCGTCAATTTTTATATCCATTGAAATGCTTCCCAATATATTAAGCCTCTTACCATCTGGACCAATACAATTTCCATTATAGGTCTCAATACGAACGCCAGTTTCGAGAGCAGTTCTTAAATCCACAATCGAGAGATCCGCGCCTGTGTCAACCAAGGCTTCCAATATTCCAATTCTATCAACATTCACACTTATTCGGCTTTTTGAATCCATCTCTGTGATCGCGCCTATTTTCGACAGGCCCTGGTTGACTGGAACAGGCGCGCTTTCTAGTTTAAATCCTCCAACACCTCGAATCTGTTGCGAGTTGGAATGTTTGGTCTCTCACACATATCGGCGTATACTTCTGGGCTCAGGTTCCGGGTGTTCAACGGTTTTTTGTCATCAGACGGGCTGTCTAGGCTAGGGGGGACTTCCTCAACCATGCGAACATATTTTATTCTGCAATACTTTGCCACATGACCCGGTCTATTACATTTAAAGCAGATAGGTCGTCCGTCCTCGGTTCTACCTCTATCATTCCGAGGTTTTCTATCATAAGTGTTGCCAGGAGTTCGTCTATATGTATCTCTTTGAGTGGATCGGGGAAATGTACGAGTCTCCTGTGGGGGGAAGTAAGTTTGGTTTTGTCTTGGTGCTCCTATCATAGGCCTCGAGTAATTTTCAGTTTTATATGATTGAAACTCTCTTGGTTGCCTGTTCCATCCGGCATGATTCGTTTCTTTTTGAGAAATCCGATTCATAAGAATTTTATTCTTCTCCTTTCGTTCCAGGTATTCCTTCTCGAACCCATCGATTCTCTTACATGCCTCCAGAAGTTCGTCGATATTTTTAGGGGGGTTGAGATATAGCGCCAGCGCGTACTCTTTCTTTAGACCTCCGATTACAAATTGTATTTTTTCCATCTCTTCCATATTGGGCTGGACTTTGCTGCATTGAAGCAATATATCCTCAGAAAATCGCATCGCGAGTTCATTCCACCCCTGCATTCTGTTCAGTTTGAGCATCATCTCGTCCTTGTTCTCCAGCGACGCGAAGTCCTGGATGAGGCGAGTCTTGAAAATTTCCCAGGTGGCAAGATTGACCTTGTGGAATTCATACCAAGTTTTAGCAGGTCCGACTAGGTTCATGGCGGCGTAGCGGGTGATGATGTAATCCGCCCAGCGGTAAAGAAACCCAACTTCTTCCAGAGAAGTGATCCATTGGCGTGGGTCTTCGTCTCCAGCATACTTCCTGATGTTCAAGCTTGGATTAAAGGGTATAGGGTCAAAACCGGCATCTCCACCAGTTGTTACACCCGCCTCGACCGTAGGTGCTTCTAAAGGTTGCTGATCAGCGTTCGCCATCTCATAAAATAAACCAGACCGCGTTCTCATAAAACAAGCAACTATATTTTATTAATAATGAAAAAAAGTTATTATAGAATAATATATAATATATAAACAAGAATAATATTAACAGCGAACTAAACTAAAAAAAAACAAGAGCAGCTAAGCTGAGAACATAGAATGTTTATCTCCGCACGTGACGCGGCGGCGCGTGACCGTGCCTGCCCGGGTGAGTAGTCGTTGTTTGAACTCTGTATGTTACATATTTTTACAAAATAACTATGCAGAATGTGACAATATATATGTTTTCATATATAATTATATTTTAAAAGTATTTTTATGTTCCAATTGATGAATTTAAAAGCTTCTTCAAAGCCTAATTCAACGAATATATTAATAAACACAAAAAACTCTTTTATATTCAGTTTTATAGTGATAAATCCTTACAAATTTTCAAATTTGAATATTTAAAAAGCATATTACTATAAATAAATTAATCTATACTAAAAATCAAACATATCAATTTCGTATGAAGAATCTAACCTACGATACCGACAAAGTTATTTTTCGAGAAATACTGGAAGAGTAAATCATTCAGGTGGAAATTCTCGTGGGAGGAAGCAATAAAAAAAAAGAATTGTTGGAAGGAAGAGAGTGTATTTAGAAAGCAAACAAGTTCTTTAATTCCGATAATGATGTAAAAAGAGGGACAATTTATGGTTAGAATCGATTGGTACGTGGATTCCTTTTTATGAGAAGAGTCCAGGTAAATGCTCCAAATAAAAGGGACTTTGTAGTTGGTGAAGAAAAGAAGTCCAATTTGGATGGGTCCTCAATAAAACCCACAATTATGGGATTCGGTTTCCTGACCGACCAACCTGTAACCAGATCGGCCGAGGAAATAGCCGCTCGGCTTTAATTATGTATGTCGGACATTGGGTCTGTAGCTCACGGAAGTCCAAAGGGGATCTTGATCTTGGCTAATACACAGGTACATTGCAGACTTCGTCTCTTTAAATGTTATATTGGGTAGTATATGTAAATGGATAATAGTTTGTAGTAAGGAAAGATATGCAAAATTTAATTGGTTCTGCAGACTTTTATTATAAATAGACAGCTTCATGCATCTTGAAGAACTACACTACTATACAACTTGATTTACATCAATGTAAATAATTAATAAGTTACTTTAGAATACAACACATTGTAAATAGCTCAACTTGATCAACTTTCTCGTCCCACGATACTAATTATGACGGATAACTTCATTAAATCAACTTCCATCATTGCTTAACATACTGTAAATAACTACCTTGCAATATCTTCTATATGCTTATGTTGTTGCTTATTTGTTTAATGTATATGTTTATTCAATGCTCTTTTTCTTAATTGTTTATTTTATTTTGATAATTCTGTTACCTACTCTACTACAATATGAATTATTGTAAATAGTTTCACGCGCAATTACCAGATCGGATATAGCATGTCTTATTTGCAGCTGGTCATAAATAAATATGCAAATGGTAGGAAGTAACTCAATATATTATAGTGTTTTGAAAATAGAGCAATCCATATTTAATTCATTAAATAATAAAAAGGTATATATTGGATTTAATAAAATATTTATTTGCCGATATTTCGGTTGGTTGAACGCCAAACCTTGATCAAGGTATTACATTTTTGTATTATAATACAAAATTTATATAATACAAAAATGTAATGCCTTGATGAAGTTTTCGCGTTTAGTCAACAGATATATTGGCAAACCTTTTATTAAATCCAATATATGCCTTTTTATTATCTATACCAACTTTCCCATCCATTAGATGATTCTACGCTCATACATATTAATTTATAATTGATAAAAATGAGTTTAAAAAATAGTGAACAAAGATGCCTTCTTGAGAGGTTTCTTTTACGTATTAAGATCCATTTTATAATGTAATAAACGCTACAACAGACAATAAATAATGTTGTAGATCTATATCAATTTGTAAATAGCAGAGAGAATTATCATAGATTTACCTATTTTTGTAAATATATTTATGACTAGCGGATGTGTACCCGGCTTCGCCCGGGTTTTATCCGAGTGAAATTTGCCTAACGAATATTATATATTATGAAGTATAATAAACAATGTTAAAGATTAGTTTTAATTATTAATAAAGATTGTGTGTGAATATGTGAGAAAGATGTAATATCGTTGTTGTTTTCTTGGCCGACTGTTTTACATATGGTGTTATCTTAAAATTGCTTGTTTTGAATATTTTTTTAGATTGAGATTATTAGCTAGTATGTAAAAAAAATAACTCTGTTGAATTTTTTTTTTTGTATTTATATATAAATAAAATTAACTGTGTTGATTTTTTTTTGTATTTAATCGATAACACCGAAGTTACGCATGTTAATGTTAGGAAAAATATTTTGATGTTAAGCAAAACCTGCTCCATCTCGTTTTACATAAATGTTGAAAATTTGGTCGAAATTGATGCATTGTAACGAAAGTTTTTAGCGAACAACACTTATGAAATTTCCATTTTATTAATATAGATTTTCTTTCAAACCTGAAAGGCTCAGGTTCCTAATATATATTATTGTTTCTCTTTTTATTTCGATTACTTTTTCTTGTATGAAATTTTTATAACTGTTTCTGTTAAAAAAAATGTAAATCGACGCAATTATCCCTAGCCGGGATATCGCGTTTTGTGTGTTAAAATAAAATAAAATAATGTAATAAAGAAATATAATTGAGTTTTGTGGAGTATTTCATATCATAATACCAAAAATGATGAATGATATATAAAATTAAATTTCAAAATATCAAAGGAGATAACGAAAAACATTGAATGAAACTATATATTTGGAATTATTAACCCAAAATTAATTTGGTAGTTTATTGTAGTTCTCCTTTCTACAATATTGCCTAATTTTGAAAGAAATTTTCATCTTTAATTATCTATTAGTTTATATCAACTATATTTGAAATAGGTCTTAAAATTGAAGATACTTTTTACCAGTAAATCTTTATCTCAACGTTTCGATAAAAAAATATTTTGTTCTTGTCAATAGCGAACAAAATTAAAACATTTGACAAAGCGTTAAAAATTATTCTAGGGTTTCAAGGGCATTCTCAAAGACGATATTTCAAATTTTGTACATCTAAAGCACAAGTAAAAAAATAAATATTTAACTCACAAAAGACTATTATCTTTAAAATAAATTATATAAATATATATATATAATAAGAAATTATAAACCAAAATAAATATAAAAATACTAATAATATTTACAAAGATTTCACAATAGTGTGTATAAATAAATCTATTTCTATTATATATGTACAATATATACCTACTATTTTTAACTACTTTTTTAAATTTAAAAATAAATTGTATATTTTATGAAAAAGGGTATATCCTTATCTGTCAACTGAAATTTGCTGATGGATTGCGCTATCTATCGGAATAAATATTCATTTTCATAATTTATGCACCTTATCCCAGTACAATATCACATTTGTACTATTTTTTCGAATTGTTTATTGTTGCGGAATATCTTCAAACATATTTATAGTTCTATTCCCCATATCTAATAAGAGAATTGTATTAAAATTATCTAGGAATGCTATAATGAGATGAAATATCTACCAAATGTTTATAATATATAGTCTGTGGGTGGAATATTAAGCAGACGACATGGCTCAGCTACCAAAAGAACCTAATGCATGCACGCATAAAGACGCTTAACATGAATATTTAAATATAGATACCATGTATTTCCAAACCATAATAATTTTCTTTGATTTATATTTAATGTGTTATGGATGTAATAAACAAAACTTTTTAGCGCTTTTCTAACATATCGTTTTTATTACTTTTAATATTTGTTACTCATTATAATCACATTAATCTGTATGGCCATGTATGTTCTAATACAAATTAATAGGCCTAACTCGATTAGGCCTAACTTTCTTATTGAAAATATTTAGATAGAATAAGAATGAAGAGTAGACTATTGTAATTTGGATGCCATATTTTGCTGCAGAGTACTATTTCTTCTTATTATTCTTTCTTATCTCCACACTGGATGAAGTAGAATGCGTTTACCTTTGTCATCAAGACTGGGAGCACTACTCAGTGGCAGGTCGACTTAGCTAAAAAAAAATGGCCGTCTCTGACATGAGGAACAGACGCCATGTCTAGACGCTCCTAACATGGAGTGCAGACGCTGCTCATCCTGTATCCCTGGATTAAGAGTCCTTACAGAGTACTATCAGCTAAGACCAGGTTTTTTACCGAGCTTGTTACTGCTCCCCCTTCTCCTTTTTCATCCGGGCTTGGGGCCGTCAAAGGCGGAGTTTCCATAATTAGTATCTATCATTATTCAAATTTATGAATATTGTATTGAGGCTATTTTTTATATGGAAGAGAGACTAATATCTAAAATGAAAGAATATCTCTTACGATAGAATAGACTAAAACTAAGCGCTCCATTTATTGACCGTCTCTGCAAACAAGCGAACTCAGATCGGTGACAAATCCACAACATTTGCTTTAGCAAGGAGGCAGAACACCTTTTACATAATCATTATATACATAGCATTTATATTTTTAGATAATAAAAATACATATATTGAATTGAATAAATGACGGAGGGATAACTTTTAGGGGATATCCCTTTCCCGGTTGTGAGACTACTTGCACAAGTTAGAATACTTTCAAGTTTTTTTTAGAGAAAACCACACCAAGATGCTCTGCGATGAGGACCCGATTTGTACCTTCTGTAATTCAAAACTAAAAAATGATATCACCCACTATATTTTTGATTGCTCTGCTTTGAAAGAAGAAAGAAGAACCCTTATGCTCGAAACTGGGCAACTTTGTGCTTCACTTCCATCAATAATTGACAATATGACCCAGAATAAGTATATTGCTACGACGTTTTATGGTTTCCACAAGTCCATATCTCAGAAGAAGGCCAAGTGACACTCACTCCTCACTTTCTTACTGCTACTCTTTTTGTGTTGTTTTTTCTTGCTTCCCTCTTTCTCTTTCTTTTTTTTCTGTTTATATTGTTGCTTCCTTTGTCTCACTGCTTTGTTCTTATGCATACCTCTGGTGAATCCTGTATAGGGTCAGTGACCCTAAATAAAGGCTTTTTGTTGTTGTTGTTGAATAGAATAAAATATTTATTTTCCAATATTTCAGTTGGCTGAACGCCAACCTTTGTCAAGGCATTACATATTTATATAAACTTTTGTTGATAATGATGTATAAGGTTTATAAAAGATTGTAATGCCTTGACAAATGTTGGCGTTCAGCAAACCGAAATATTGGCAAATAAATATTTCATTTAATCCAATATGTCTTTTCATTATCTAAAGATTTAAATATGTATTTCTCTATTTTGAATAGAATTTATATATTAATATATATATCACATAATATTATCATTATAATAAAATTATAAATATACATAAATTGTTGACACACATTAATTTTATGAATATGGCATATATCAACAACTTATTCAGTTTAATATATTCAGCAACTTTCAGTTCCACGATAAGGAAATACCCTTTTCATTATTTATGCACCTTATCTCAGTACAATATCACATTTGTACTATTTTTTCTCACATTAATATGTTATAATACCTTGAAAAAGGTTAGCGTTCAGCCAACAAAAATATTCGTAAAATAAATGATATTTTGATCCAATATATGCAGTTTTAATTAAATATTTATTTATTATATATCATTCAACCAGAACGTATCATCCACCACGCACGTATATTTTCAAAATTTTGTTTTACAAACTGAAATAATGTAATATATTTTTTCGCTCAATATATAATAAGTATTAAAAATATGTATATAATGATATTTATATAAAAATTGTATTCATTATTAAGTTGTTAAAGTGATAATCCTGTTGAAGGACTGACAAGTCCGAAAGCTTGACAATAAAAAGTTACACAAGTAACTTAACCCTGAAAGCCTCATTTATTTTATAATAGATTTATTTATGGATTTCTCTATTTTTAATATAAAATCTTCTATACATCTTGACAAGGTGTTATCAAAACTTAGGAAGACTTGACAAAGAGCGTATTTAATACATAATTCCAAGGTGAAATTCAAATGTAAGCTTCGAGATAAGGTAATAGCGGCAGACGCTGAGAACTAATGAAGATCTACATATGATGCATGGCCAATCAGGGCCACCGCCCACAATCCTGGGAACGACCAGACGATCCTGACAACTTGCGACAGACGTGCGTGCTTCTGCTGCAGACGATATACCATAGGACTTTTATTTTCTCAGCAGAAGATCATTTATAGTACGATGATAAAATTATCTTAGCTTATCGTCTAACATAAAGTTAAAAAACAGTAAAATAGCCTCTCATATTCAGGACAAATTTATAGATATTTTCTAAGAAGAAGTTAATATGAGTAACATATCTATTAATAATATACGCCCAAGATTGTAAATGAAATTATGTTTGGATATTTATACACATACATATATTAAAAATAAAAAAGGCATATCCTGACCAGGAACACATGTACTTTTCATAAGGCAAAGCGCTATCTGGTGGAACAGAAATCAACTAAACATTAATTTAGCCTGTTCCTTGATATTTGGCCAACCCAATTTCTTGATAAATCAATAAAAGCCATCCACGAACGCGTTTGCGCTGTTGGGACTCGTCAGCGTGGAGTATTTGATTTGATATAGTGATATATTTAATTTATGATTTAGAGCACATTTGTCATGATTTAACTTGGCACTAGCTGACCCTGATCTCTACCATGTATGCCCCCATAGTCCTCCACGCAGCGAACAAGCCTCTCCCCACCGCCTATCCGGACCATCCGTCAGCTTGGAGTAGGCTGTACCACTGCGACCAAAAATATTTTTGGTCCTAGAGGCTTCTTGAGAAACCAAGAAATAGGTATTTAAGGCCAAACATGCGCGTACACTTAACATGTGAAAAATAATAGAAAAAATAAAATAAAAAGGTAAGGTGCTGATATTAAAAATTAAAAAGGCATAGCCTGACCAGGAGCATATGTACCTTTCATATAAATATGAATAGTAAAAAGTCGAATTACACTATAGTATATATCGTAAAGCTGTGTAAAGAATGGTTATCAGTTTACCAAAAGTAGAACCTTGCTCTTTGAATATGCATTTCAAAAATGTATTTAGTTTATCAATCTAGTAAATTTAGGTTTGTAACTCACTCTGTTTAGTTGTCTACTTGGGTAATGATCTAAGGGCAATGTTTTAATGCATACTTAAAGGAAAATGTGCCACACCTTTGCCATAATAGTTTATGTTCCCTTCTGGCTACTTATAGAATTCGCAAATACATGGGTTTTTGCGAAGATGATATAATTCTAAGTAGTTTTTATATATCAATAATATACTATATTTCTACACTCATAGACAAAACTTGAAGGTTTCATATATTAAGCATAAACAACTTCTTATTCGTTTATTTACTTCAACACACAAAACGCGATATCCCGACTAGGGATAATTGCGTCGATTTACATTTTTTGAAACAGAAACAGTTATAAACATATTATACAATGAAAAGTAATTAAAAATAAAAAAAGAGAAACAATAATATATAATAGGAACTTGGACCTTTCAGTTTTGAAAGATAATCATAAATATATTTACAGAAATAGTTAAATCTATGATAATTCTCTCTGCTATTTACAAATTGATATAGATCTACAACATTATTTACTGCCTTTTGTCTAGCGGTAAAGAAGAGGGGGCATTCCAGCAGTAGGTGCCTTGAGTCCTGGAATTCTTATTCCTTTATATAACGGCGGAATCCCTATACATAGAAATTCGAACATTCTTAAAGAAAAAAAAAAAACATCTATATATAATAACACTAACAATTTCAGTTGTAGGATTTCGTTATCTTTCTTCCTAATATATTTAACTATACTATCTATATTTTTAAAAATTCTCTTCTATCAGACACGCGTACACACATTCTTATATAAAAATATTAATAATACCAATAAACCTAATATAAAGATAATATAAATTCTTATTAAGATAAAACTATAATAGGACTTAAAGAGGACTGGTATATGTATGGCTGTTATTCTCAATGAGTTCTTTAAAACAGGAATTAAAACTGGTAATAATTAATGACTCAAACAGTACTATAGGTATCTAGAGCGCAAGACATATATTTCATATAAATTGAGATGAAATTAGTATATTATAAGGTACCAAAAAGAAGGAGAGAAGAGATATTATATTAAAATAATGAAAATAAACATACAATACATAAAATTTGGTTTATAACAATTATTACAACTGTTCACTATATAAAAAATCATTCTATGAATAAACAAAAGGTTGGTTAAACACACACCCACATACAAAACCTGTATAAAACTATATAAAGAAATAACAAAAAAATCCAAAATAAATATTAACATTACATTTTTCTGTAGTATACAGAGAATTCTCCAGTTCTAAAAAAAATAATACAAAATTTAATAAATAAGTATGTTAAAATGTTCGTGTTTATTTAACATGTTATATAGATATTTTATGTTAATCTACATTACAAAACAAACCAAAGGATGGAATAAGTGACGTTAGGGAAGCAAAAAATATCCTCGCGCTCCTCACTGTAAACAAGCCCCTGTGTAATTAGAGGCTGGCGTGAGTCGTATAGGCTCATTAGAATTGGAAATGGAGTTTGAAATTAATAGTCCGCGCGCCGGCTTTACGAAGGCTTAACACCCGGACAAAAAAAAACTGCGCTTTTTTCTTTCTTGACCTGAAAAACTCGACAATGTTCTAAGCTTGATGATTTACCTTGATGTATGATGTTATATGTCTCTTTGGTATCAATATAAAAATATAAATCGAATTCCAAAGAATTATTTTACCTTGATGAATGATGATATATAGAACTGTTAAGACTGTCTGAAAATAGATTTAAATTCAAAAGAATCACAAGTATTTGTACTACTTGTATTTTTACCTTGATGGATTAGGTATAGACCTGTTTAGACTCTATTTGAAAATATATTCCAAATTCCAAAGAATATTTTTGCCTTGATGGTTGATGATATAGACCTTTTTGGAATCTGTTGGAAATTCGATTTCAGATTCCAAAGAATAATCTTTCCTTGATGGATGATGGTATAGACCTGTTTAGACTCTGTTTGAAAATATATTCCAAATTCCAAATAATTATTTTGCTTTGATTAAAGATGATATAGAACTGTTTAGACTGTCTGAAAATAGATTTAAAATTCCAAAGAATTACAAGAATTTTTACTACTTGTATTTTACTTTGATGGGTTAGATATAGAGCTGTTTATACTCTGTTTGAAAATATATTCCAAATTCCAAAGAAGCATTTTGCTTTGATGGTTGATGATATAGACCTTTTTGGACTCTGTCTGATAATTGATTCCAAATGCAAAATAATTGATTTGTCTTGATGAATGATGAAATAGATTTGTTTTGACTATGTCCGGAATGCTACTTCGAATTCCATAAATACATCACCTTAATGGATAATGTTAGCTCTATATGGACTCTCTCTGAAACTCGATTCTAGATTACAAAAAATTATTTTGTCTTGATGAATGATGATAAAGACCTGTTTAGACTCTGTCTGAAAAACGATTCCAAATTACAAAGAATTATTTTGCCTTAATGGATGATGGTATGGATCCTTTTGGGCAAGGTCTAAAATAATACTACAAATTACATAGAATCATTTCCTTAATAGATAATGTTAGCTCTATATGGACACTCTCTGAAAATTGATTACTAATTCCAAAGAATTACTTCGATGAATTATGATATATACCTGTTTAGACTCTGTCTGAAATTAGATTCTAATTTACAAATAATTATTTCACCTTGATGAATGATTGTATAGACCTTTTTGGATTAGGTCTAAAAATCTACTTCGAATTCCATATATTCATCACCTTAATGGATAAATATAGATTAGCGCGCCATCTGTTATGAAACTCGAAACTATTATAGACGCGTTTGATTCCGTTACAAATTAAACAATTTTCTACTGCCCTTACTGCAATGAAAAATTAATAGGAGGGTCTAGTTCATCAGTGGTGAACCCTCCCAGCGGTTTAGCTAGGTCCTCCTATTAAGTAACGGCAGTTGAAAAATGATCCAGAGCCGTCATTTGACATCATTGTTTGCCTAAAGTCACAATTTACATTTAAAGGAAAGTTGGTTATTAGAAAATATTGAATCTCATCGATAAAAAGGAATATAGTAGTTGTAATATCTCCAAAAGTACACAGCAGGTAAATTCCTATCTATTAACTCTTCAAATACCTTCTTTTGTACTGGTGAAACTCTGGGAATGATCATTACTTATGTGTCATTCCCTACAAATATTTTCTCATTATAGTAAGGTGAAATTGCTTAAATTTCTGTGAGCATTAATCATTGATGAGCAAAGTCTCCTTCCTTTCAAAATTATTTATTCGTTAAAGTATAAGAGAGAGAAATCTATAAATATAATTTATTCTTATAATGTATTTTAAAATATAAAACTTATAGTACCAATTTTCATCGATAGATGGCGATATATTCATAATATTAATATTTAATTGTAAGTTAAGATTAACATAATATATATAATTATAGCATAATTAATATAACAAAATACTTTTAAAATTTAATTCTGTTGACGTTATGTGTCGCTGAGTTTGTTGTTGACACACATTAAATATGTTTTAATACCTTGATAAAGGTTGGCGTTCAGCCAACTGAAATATTGGTAAAATAAATGATATTTTGATCCAATATATGCCTTTTTAATTAAAGTATGTTAAGAGTGAGAAATTAGTTCCAAAAATGTGTTTAAAATAATTTTAATTCTTGTCTATAGGTGGCGCTCTAAACCTTATATGAAATTTATTTTAGGGTGTTATTAAGGGATTGTCAACTCTCTGGGATGAATATTTCTATAAAAATTTGTATAATTTTTTGATGTAAAGAAAATTTGTATAAAGTAATAATTGGCAAGAACTCCCGTTTCTATCGATCCATTTACCAATTTCCTCAGTTAATTCCAACATGATAATCGTATCATTATTAAAATATTTTTGTCATTTTTAGATTGAACATAAATTAAGAAATGGAAAGCAATTTGTGAAAGTTGAAGACAAATTCAACTAAAATAAAACACTCATTCTTTTATTAGAAGTCAGCAATTTATTTTGTTTATTTAATATGATAAAATCTGCCATTTATCTTTTTATGTAAATAACAAATTAACACGCATCTACCTACATCAATTCTCTGTTTCTTTTCAAAGGATACTTTAATAGAAATTGTGTTTAATTATTCATATATGTTTGCCATAAATATTTTAATATATGCGAACACATTTTGTTATTTTATCTTATTGCATATTTAATGTATATTGGCAATATGAAAACTCATTAGAAAAATCTATTTGTGAATGTTAGAGTTTTGGTTAGAGCTGAATATAATGTGATTTGATGGGAGAATGGTTTTCATCTAAAAATTACCTCTTTTTAAGAAATGCCCTAGATTCTTGCCTGAACATTTTTGGCAGACTCTTGGCTGATTTTACTTTACTTTCGTGAATATAATTAAATCGAAATCGCCTATTGGATTTAGATTAGGTTTTAGTTTGTATTTGGCAAAAATGGTACTAGGACATCTTTTTATATGAATCTTCATGTTCTAGGTTGATGGTATCAACAAAAACATATTATTTGGTTTGAATCTTTGGCGATCCGTTAAATCTTATATATATAAAAATGAATGTATGTGTGTGTGTGTGTGTGTGTGTGGTCTGTTTGTCCTTTATGCCTAACCAAACCACTCATTGGAACGCCATGAAACTTTGGGAAGTTATTTAGTATAGTACTGGGAAGGTTTCTAGCAAATAAAATTTTTGAAATAACTTTTCGCTTTAAAATAATCAAGATAAATATTCTAATTTATCTGTTATAATTCAACAATCTGCTCTAAATATTATCATGATGATACGATGATTTTGTAATGTAGAAAATTTGGAAAGACAAAATTCAGGATGACACGGCAATTTATTTGAGACAAGAATAATGATACAATTCCAAGGCAAGATACTATTCCTTTAACTTCCAATTACCGAGGGAACCAATTAATAATGATTTTATTCAACTTATCGAGTATTTTTCAAGGGACCGGGAAAAAATGTTCACTTTATCGAGAGATTCGTTAGACAAACCTTTACTCGGGTAAAACACGGGCGAAGCCGGGTACGTCCATACAAGAATAATGATACAATTCCAAGGCAAGATACTATTCCTTTAACTTCCAATTACCGAGGGAACCAATTAATATTGATTTTTTTAAACTATCGAGTATTTTTCAAGGGACCAGGAAAAAAATGTTCACTTTATCGAGAGATTCGTTAGACAAACCTTTACTCGGGTAAAACCCGGGCGAAGCCGGGTACGTCCGCTAGTATATTTATAAAAAAAAGGCCATACCTATTTCTGTGAGATAAGGAACTGGAACTTTTAGAGTGCGAATAAGGAAGTGTAGTACAGACTGTTCTCAAACCCCAAACAAGGTAGTAGTAAACGGTTTTAAAGCCAATGGCGTAAGATTAGGCAAAACTATGTGAAGATATTGTTGTGTGTCAACAAGTAGCCAACCAATGGTACACGGGAACAGTAAAAATTATTTAATTTTTGTTTATTTTAATTAATTATTTAATAAGAGAAACGGCATCACAGAAATGACGGGTATAAATTGTATTTGACCATTGACCACCGTTTCGCGGCGATGTGTTAAATACAACTTGCCAGTTATCATTTTACCCTTCGGCTATTTTTTGGATTTTTACCCGGCGATTAGAAGGTACAGTTATAGCTCCATCCCCTCCTACAACCGTCCTGGTGAGACCCCGAACATCATGACCTTTCTGGACTGGACCACGAGTCCAGCACTGCACCAAATAAACCATCTGAGCATTACATCCCCGCCTTTGTCTCATGAATATGTAGGATAGTTGTTGCGTGATGTGTTGGTGTGGCTTGTGGAAAGGCTGCTGATAAAATTATAATTAAAATTAATTTATTTAAAGCCAGAAATATAAAAATAGAAAAGAAGCAACGGTTGAAGTAACGGCCGCCGGAGTTAGCCTAGATATTTACCGCGTGAGTGGCCAGAGTCTCTGATGACGTCCCGCGCGCATGCGTAGTCAGGTTGACGCTCGCGGTTGCCGAGGCCGTCCTAGTTCGCGCCCGCTGAAGCAAAGTGTAGTCGCCACACTTATATAGAATATGGAAACATTGAGGTTCTAATGTTTCTTTCACACATAATTCGAACTTCTACTGTCCTTACTGCAATGAAAAAATATCGGGAAAGCTTGGTTAATCAGTGGTGAAACCTTCCAGTGGTTAAGCCAATTTAATCTACTATACCGCTTCTTTTCATTGCAGTAAGGATAGTAGAAGTTTGATTTACGTTTGAAAGAAACATTCGCGTCTTAATATTTTGCTATATACAGATGACACTTTATTGCTTAATATATAAAAATATAAAAAAAAATTATAATAATAAATGAAGAATTTGGATAATATTTTGTATATATTTATTACAATATAGATACCAATTATTTTATTTCCAAAGCGCTATATCCCGCAAGGGATACTTGCGCCAAACAAAGAGAAAATTTTATTTACATAAGTTATTTACATTATTCAACGCATGAAAACATTAGAGATCCAGATTTTGTAGAAAGTTTAGAATGCATTTACAAAATGAATTGAACTTTAAATATGATTTTTTTATCTGAAATCAAATCGTTAAGTTCACCATATAGATAGTACAAGCTTTCATAAAAGTTCATCTACATGAAAAATAGATGACTTTCTTTTATTTTATTACATGACTTGTTACACCCTTTCATTTTATTCTATTTTTCTCCCCTATTGGTTCAGATTTGAAGTAAAAGGAGATTTTAGACGGTGGTAGGTTTTTTGTCTTTTTATTGACCGTATCGAAAAATATATTGGACTCAACAAGATTAAAGCAATAAACTTGTTACAATTCGAAAATATAGAAAAATGAAAGTTTAGCGTTTTTATTTCTAGAATAAAAAGATATGAAATACACACAACCCAACCACCAAAAATCTTAATTATTTTTAACATGGAGTGTGTTAATTGTTTCACTTTTACATTAAGAGAAAAATTCAGGCTGTATATTTATAATTAAATATTTTATAAACGTAAATATATGAATTTATAATACTTTTTAGTTATAAGACTTTGTTAATATTTTTATTTTTGCGTTTGGATATATGAAGTATTTTCCCAAATAATAGTTAAATAGATTATTTCCAAAATCAATCGCTTAGAAAAAACAATAAATCATATCAAAATAGAGCATCTATGAAAACATCTTTAGGTATCAAAAAAGGCATATATTTCGGTTCAAAAATAATTAATTTACTAATATTTCGATTAGTGAAGCGCCAAATTTTGTCAAGTTACAAAAAATAACATATTCATTTTGTGTTTGATTCATATAAAATAAATCAATAATTATCTTCAATATAATATATTTATATATAATCAATTTGCCATCTCTTTCGAAACTATTATAGACGCGTATGATTATTTTAAACTGGCGAAACCGCTGGGAGGGTTCACCACTGATGAGCCAGGCCCCCCCCCCCCCATTAATTTTTTATTGCAGTAAGGGCAGTAGAAGTTGTTTATTTCATCAAAATAATCATATGCGTCTATAATAGGTTCGAATTTTCATATATATATATATATATATAGATGGAAAATTTGCCGGGAGGAAATTAATCCATAGAAGCAAAGGGCGCCTCTCCCGTCAAAATGAACGTCAAAAAACTGACGCCATCTATTGACCGTCGCCGCAACTAGCGGCCTCGGGTCGGTGACAAAGCCACAACACCAGCTTTGGCAAATTGAGAAGCGTCCACCTAGAGACCATGGTTTCGGGCTAATGGCCCTCGTCAGTCTAGGGCGGACTTTATTCCATGAGATCCACACGGGATCTAATGGAATCTTCACAATCTACCAAAGAGGTGTTTTGCTGGCAAGGTGGCTGGGCCAAATCTATGGCTAGAATATAGATGGAAAATTTGCCGGGAGGAAATTAATCCATAGAAGCAAAGGGCGCCTCTCCCGTCAAAATGAACGTCAAAAAACTGACGCCATCTATTGACCGTCGCCGCAACTAGCGGCCTCGGGTCGGTGACAAAGCCACAACACCAGCTTTGGCAAATTGAGAAGCGTCCACCTAGAGACCATGGTTTCGGGCTAATGGCCCTCGTCAGTCTAGGGCGGACTTTATTCCATGAGATCCACACGGGATCTAATGGAATCTTCACAATCTACCAAAGAGGTGTTTTGCTGGCAAGGTGGCTGGGCCAAATCTATGGCTAGAATATAGATGGAAAATTTGCCGGGAGGAAATTAATCCATAGAAGCAAAGGGCGCCTCTCCCGTCAAAATGAACGTCAAAAAAACTGACGCCATCTATTGACCGTCGCCGCAACTAGCGGCCTCGGGTCGGTGACAAAGGTAGATTTGGTAGATTGTGAAGATTCCATTAGATCCCGTGTGGATCTCATGGAATAAAGTCCGCCCTAGACTGACGAGGGCCATTAGCCCGAAACCATGGTCTCTAGGTGGACGCTTCTCAATTTGCCAAAGCTGGTGTTGTGGCTTTGTCACCGACCCGAGGCCGCTAGTTGCGGCGACGGTCAATAGATGGCGTCAGTTTTTTGACGTTCATTTTGACGGGAGAGGCGCCCTTTGCTTCTATGGATTAATTTCCTCCCGGCAAATTTTCCATCTATATTCTAGCCATAGATTTGGCCCAGCCACCTTGCCAGCAAAACACCTCTTTGGTAGATTGTGAAGATTCCATTAGATCCCGTGTGGATCTCATGGAATAAAGTCCGCCCTAGACTGACGAGGGCCATTAGCCCGAAACCATGGTCTCTAGGTGGACGCTTCTCAATTTGCCAAAGCTGGTGTTGTGGCTTTGTCACCGACCCGAGGCCGCTAGTTGCGGCGACGGTCAATAGATGGCGTCAGTTTTTTTTTGACGTTCATTTTGACGGGAGAGGCGCCCTTTGCTTCTATGGATTAATTTCCTCCCGGCAAATTTTCCATCTATATTCTAGCCATAGATTTGGCCCAGCCACCTTGCCAGCAAAACACCTCTTTGGTAGATTGTGAAGATTCCATTAGATCCCGTGTGGATCTCATGGAATAAAGTCCGCCCTAGACTGACGAGGGCCATTAGCCCGAAACCATGGTCTCTAGGTGGACGCTTCTCAATTTGCCAAAGCTGGTGTTGTGGCTTTGTCACCGACCCGAGGCCGCTAGTTGCGGCGACGGTCAATAGATGGCGTCAGTTTTTTGACGTTCATTTTGACGGGAGAGGCGCCCTTTGCTTCTATATATATATATATGTCATAATTTGCCTAATGCCCAAGAGATATAATTTATTTTCGCCATAATTAATATGTTAAAATGTAAATACAAATTCATTCATCTATAAATCTGTACAAAATAAACGTGGGAGCCAGCGCGCGGGCGAATGCTACGTTACGCCGCCGCGTGCGCGCGCTCACGAGTGTGGAACAAGTTCTTTTCGAAGCTTACATGCACAACGGTTGAGCCCTTCCATTCGACCACGACAGATACGACATATATATATATATATATATATATATAATGTTTAAATGCTATATATTATTACGCGTCACTGCTGAGACAGGGATGGTCAAAAGGAGGAGATAAAAAGGCAAGTAAAATGCAGAGTGCATCATTCTTCAGTTATGAACAAGCGGGAGCACAACTTTATAGCTGGACAAATAGGCTTATTTCTTCTTGATTGGTCCGTGTGTAATGAATACTTTGCTACATAGCTCCTTACCTATTGGATTTGTGACTCACAGCTTGAAATTACTGTAGATACTGACCTAGTTTATAAATTTGAACCTGTTCTCTGTATCCTAAAATATATTGTTGCATCATGGTTAATGCACCTATTTTATTTTAATTTGTAATATTATTTTTGATATATTTTAAATTCAAATTTATATTATATATTTATTTATTTCATTAAACAGAAAAATATATATATTATAAACATATTTATGTATTATAAAATAACCATTTATATTTTGGGTACACTGTGTGACTATACTGCTCTCTTTGATGTGAGAAATAAATAAATTATTATGGAGACTACTTGAAGTAGAGTTATCTCATTATTCCCTTATATAACCTTGTAGGATGGTTGGAACACGTTCTGGTAAGCTGCAAGAGCGAGCACAGAAGAAATTCAAGGTTGAAGAGTCTGCCAAGCCGCAACCTGGTGCAAAAATATGAAATTAGTATGGGGATTTATTGATATCTCTTTTTTAAACTCTTTCAATGCCTGATGCACCATCTCAAGATATTAGTCAAAAATAAATTTCCTCCAGGAGCCGACATAATCTTTTAATACACACAACACACACAGATAATCCAGTAAACAAAATAATCACAATTTCATATCAACGATATTATCTTGATACCTATACATACCTTAAAAATGTAATTAAGATTAAAATTTAAGCAATAAATGTTGAATATTTAGATCAGGTATGATCGCATGATAGGTAAAAAAATGACTAAAAAGAGAACATATTGTTGCACCAGGTTGCGGTTTGGCAGATTCTTCAATCTTGATTCTCTCCTGTGCCGGGTCTTGCATCTTACCAGAGCGTGTTTCAACCATCCTACAAATTTATATAAGAGAATAATGAGATAACTCTACTTTAAATAGCCTCCAGAATTATTTATTTATTTATTTCTCACATCAAAGAGAGCAGTGAAGTCACACAGTGTACCTAAATACAAATGGTGATTTTATAATACATAAAATGTTTATCTATATATATAAAAATGAATGTATGTGTGTGTGTCCTTTATGCCTGACCAAACCACTCATTGGAACGCCATGAAACTTTGGGAAGTTATTTAGTATATTACTGGGAAGGTTTCTAGCAAATAAAATATTTGAAATAGCTTTTCGCCTAAAAATAATCAAGATAAATATTCTAATTTATCTGTTGTAATTCAACAATCTGATATAAATATTATCATGATGATACGATGATTTTGTAATGTAGAAAATTAGTTTGTAATGTAGAAAATTAGAAAAGACAAAATTCAGGATGACATGCCAATTTATTTGAGACAAGAATAATGATACAATTCAAAGGCAAGATACTATTCCTTTAACTTCCAATTACCGAGGGAACCAATTAATATTGATTTTATTCAATTTATCGAGTATTTTTCAAGGGACCGGGAAAAAAATGTTCACTTTATCGGGAGATTCGTTAGACAAACCTTTACTCGGGTAAAACCCGGGCGAAGCCGGGTACATCCGCTAGTAGTATATATATATTCTGTTTAATAAAATAAATAAATATAAAATATAAATTTGAATGTAAAATATACTAAAAATAATATTACAAATTAAAATAAAATAGGTGCATTAGAAATGATGGAACAATATCACAAAATATGTCATGTAAGTAGCACCTGTATGATGATTCAATAGTATCTACAGGTGTAATTGGTAGATAAACGGTTAGGATAAACAACAATTGAACTGAAAATCAACCATCGTTATTCTTTCTATAATAGAAGAGTACGGTGTCAATATGTGGGAGGAAGCCGAGGTGTCAAAAGGCGGTTGAGTAGGAAGGAGATGAGAAGAAAGAGCCAATTTGCTTCCACTTCACCCGAAGAGGGTATTAATAAATAAGGTACAATTAGCCCCAGTGCCGAACTCTAATTACATTTATTGTTCGGAGAATTTAATTACATTCTCATTAGGACCCTAATTAACGGCTGGGAGGGTGACAAAAACTAACAAGTGACATGTTACCTGTTTGTCAACCTACACCTCACTCAATATTTGATGTAACAGTTCACAGATAGTTACAAATGCCACACCTATACATACATATTTGATTGGTTAACATTTTCTCTTCTTTTTACATCATATATTTACATTTATTTACAATTTATTCTATTTTTTTCAGTTTAATTTGAGCATTAGAATAACTTTAAAATCATTTATATCTCTAAAGCTTTCTCTTCCTTTTATATCATATATATTTTGACTTTTGTTTAGATTTTCTGTTTTATTAACCATTTGATTTAATTTGGTTAGCTATTCTTGATTAATTAAGAATGGGTTTTTGGCCAATTCTGGAATAATTAAAAATCAACTATAATAGTTGGTTTTTATTCCGATAGATGGCGCAAGTCATCAGCAACTTACAGTTGCACGATAAGGAGATTCATTTTTCACAACATTTGATTTAAGCTCTAAAGGATAATTTTCAAATCATTTAAACTTCCGAAAGTAGTTTCGTTTCTATTATTTATTGTTCAAAATGATAAATCTTTGAGCATGAATCTTCAACAGGATCTGATAGAGGATAATATCCTAAAGCTTCTCATTTTTAGCATTGATGAAAACAGCTTTGCGTTTAAATTATAATTTCTGTTTATATTTATATACAGATTATATTGCCCATATATATGCTTTTTAATAGAAACGTAAATTAAACAAAGATTTATATTAAATATCAATAAAATTTAAAAAATATTTGATTCTCAAATATAAAAATTAAGCTATTCATAATTATTTTATAAATGTATGATGGTATTAAGCTAAAAAAAAAGGAGTAAAAATTGTTTGAATGAAATGTAGCATACCTTTACAAATATTGATTTATATACCAATTTCCCTTTCAAATGTTTAATTATAAATATTTCATTATCAAATATTAAATATTGTATGTATTTAAATAATATTTTATATAATATATGGTGTATAGTTGATTCAAATATGGTATTAATATAATTATATTTAAATTTCGCGCTATACCCTTTTAAAAAATAATTAAATTGTAAGGAAATGTATTTCCACACTTTTTGCTTAAATACCTTAGCTGATATTGATACTTTCAGTGTCGCATATATAAGCACAATTGTCCAATACAGTATTAGAGTTCTTATAATGGTCTGATGTATTTATTTGGGAAACCGCTGTGCCAAGCCTTTCAAACATTATTTCATTCGCTAAGGACAGTAGAAAGTATTTTATTTGATAAAATAATTTATTCTCACAATTAGTACGAGGCAAATAATAATTTATATAGAAACCTTCAAATATTTCAAAATATAATAATACAATTTCTAGAAGTATTTTATCAATATTACCAATTAGATTGAAATACGTAACTTTATTAAGAGCTTGAATAAAAAGAAAGCTTTCAAAGGAATGAAGTACTATTCGTCTATTTTTAATCGCTAAAATTTATCAAATTAAAAGTTCCAGACTTCTTATTAACTTATCTATTCTTATCGATTTATTTTCTCATTTTTGCGATCAAGAGGTCATTGGAACATTCGTTCACTCAAATCAAAGCTCACAGTCTTTTTGGCTTCTAATAAATTTACACATCTCTAAACCAAATTGTACCTATTGTAAATAGGTCTAGTACCTATTTCATTGCCCCTTCCCAAAGTAGTGGAAGAGTGTGGGGAATGCTTTAATATAAGTTCATTTCTCATGGAAAGTGTGTGCAAGTTCCTCCCTGGCGCCTTGAGGAAAGTGGGCTGCACCTTTGAGCAGCTAAGCCAGAAAAGAGCCGAACTGAGACCGGAATGCATCTTCAATCTATTCTAATGAAATGTAGGATACTTCCTTTGTCTTTAAAGTTTGGAAATGAGCTTGAGAAAAAGAATAAATGATTCTAAAAATGATATATTTCAAAGATAGTAAAACTAAGAAAGTTTATAATATTCGTAAATAAATGAACACACAAGCATTAATATATTTATATATATTTTTAAAAATCTAATTGACACCATTTTTACTGTACAAATTATATTGAAAAATGTTCTGAGTAAAATCTCAGGTATGTTGAATTTGTGTAATAATTTAAACTAAAAAAAAAGGATTCTGAATCTAATTTGTGTTATACAAAATAATGAATATTATTTTTAAATAAATTCATGAATAAAACTTAAGGAAGTGGAAAGCCCTTGATTTCGCCGTTTTTATATTTATTTTGTAAGATACATAGGCAATTGTGTTCACACTTGGTTATCTTGTATCTTCAAAAAAAAAAAGATCACTGTTTATCAAATATATTTAAGAGTTATTATCTGAATCCCGATATATATGCTATAGGGTATTTCTTCTTTGAGTTTTGTCCATGTGTGTATAGCTTAAAATGCATTATGAAATAAAAAAGGCATCTACTTATCGTGCAACTAAAAGTTGTTGATGGCTTGCGTCATCTATCAGAATAAATATCAACTTTAATTTATGCTTATGAGGTGATACAGCAGCGTATTTACAATTAGAGAGGAGACAAAATGAATTAAATCTAGAAAAAAGAAGTGAGGACATATCGGTCATTAAAGTCTGAGAGGCAAGGCCTTCAGCCAGTTCAGGGCTTCCGGGGTGACAGAATGGAGATTGGAGAAGCTGCTGTATTGTCCGTGAGGTCAAGAGACGTACGGACCTCTGTGGTGTTGATCTCTTGGCGGAACGACTTGGAAAATATCAACTATTCGACGTAAGCTATCAGAAATTTTTAGTTACACGATGAGGAGATGCCTTTAATTTTTTAAAATTTATATACCTTACTAGCCGAATGACCCGGGCAACGCCCGGGATTTACCCGATTAAATGCTTTATTAAAATACTATTATTTACAATTATAAATTGGCGTCGTGGATGACACTCTTTTGAAACGTCCCGCTTCAATCTTTGTGTGTTTTTAAAATACAAAAATAAAAATGTAAATTTTCACAACGATATTTGAAAATTGTATTATTTAGATTTTTTGTATGAATATATTTTAAATCTGATATATACATAAAATGATATGATAATGATAGCAAGTGATTTCTTGTTTCTCTACCCTGTCATTACGTCACTCAAGGTCACCGTCGCGCCAGGTGGTGGCGCAGCAAACGGTGACAGAACGCATGACGCTGATAACTGTATATAGAATTCCAGTAGAAATCAACATTTATGCTATTTTTTCACATTAAAATACATTATTTCTTTGTTTTAATGCATTTCAAAGGGAATATAAGCTACTTTTAAGTAACTTTAGATGGTGTTTTAAAGAGAATTTTAAAAAAATATCACTCGTTACATTTATCATCTATGTAGACGGGCTACATGTCCGTAGGTGTGCGTGCGTGAGCGGTCTATAATGAGGATCACCAGGTTGGGAAAACCTAAGTAGAGATTTAAGGGCCTCAGGACTCTTGTCATCTTGGGATATACAAAATATTGATTTAAAGAAAAATTTTGACAAAATTTGAAGACGTGAATTATAGGTTATAATTAAAGTTCCTGTGTATCAAATATCTTTCAGAGTTTTTTTCCCTTATCTCTAGTACACATGGTACAGGCCATGATAATCGTGATGGGTAGAAGTTGGCGACTGCTTTTAATGTAAGTACACCACATATCTACACATGTGAAAGGAGTCCGACTTTGCACTTACAAATGTACCAGAGCCCCGTTTGGTTACTTTCACTCGCTGGTGGGAGTTGGACCTTTGCAAGAATCGGGAGCCATTGGAGCATTTTTTTAAATCAGAAAATAAGTGTCAAATCCGGGAATAGATCCAGGATCGTAGCGGTCGAAAACCAACGATTTAGACCATCCTTCCATTGACCCCCATTCTTTCAGAGTTATTGTATGGATCCTGATATACATGTTAAAAGGTTTTTAAAAATAAGGCTTATTTTGGATTTAAATATGATTATTTATTTACCGATATTTCGATGGATCAATCTTCCATCTTTTACGAGGTGTTTTGCAGTGAAGCACGCGGCAGGTCGCGCGCCCCAGGTGAGCCACTAGACGTCTTCTAAGCTTATTGGGCGATGAACCATCTAATATATACAATCTAAACAGAGTAAATATAATCAAAATAAAAGTGATATATGTAAATGACTATTGAAATTAAGAGATATCAAATTAATTAAAGAAAAAGTGATATATGTAAATGACTAAGTGATATATGTAAATGACTAATGAAAATTAAGAGATATCGAATTAATTAAACAAATAAAATATCATGAAAATTGAAATAACTGTGTAACAAATATACAAATAGTAGTAATAGATATCCGATTAAAAATGGAATAAAATAACCATGTAAATAGCATAATCATCTAAGAGGTTCTAAACTGGGTATATATATCTGGCAAGTCAATCTTTCTATTGATACTATTTTTATTCTCTAATGAGCTCCAGCTTTCTAAAAATAAACGGCAATGTTTTTCTTTGATGTTTTGATGAATTATAGATGTGTGATCGAAGTCTGGAGTGTGACTATTGTTGAATGCATGATCTACTAGTAGAGATGTCGGGTTATGGCGCTTTAGTGCGGATTTGTGTTGGTTAATTCTTTCAGATAAAGGTTTGCTGGTTTCTCCTATGTATATTGCCTGACAGGATTTGCATGGTATTTTATAAACCACATTCGCTCTATCTTCTGGCTTGTAGATTTGTTTTGTATCAGGGTGACGGAAGATGCTTCTTAAATTCTGATTGGGTTGATATCTGGTTGTAATATTGTGTTTTTTTAAACTTCTGGCTATTCTTTCACAGCCATAGCTGTAAGGTAGGGAGCAAAACATGTTCGGGGTTGAGATCTGTGTATTGTTCGTGGATGGAATTTTTGGTGTATATAATTGCTTTTTGATGAATTCTTTAGGATAATTATTGTTTTGAAGTTCTTGAAATAATCTAGCTTTTTCAATTTTTTCATCAGTTTTATCTGTAAAATGTGTAGTCAACCTCTTGGATAGTGTTTTGACCACCGCAACCTTATGGCAGATGGGACCAAAAGAATTGAAGTTCAGGTAACTTCCTGTGTGGGTCGGTTTTAATATAAATATATTATGGATTGCTCTATATTCAGAATGTTAAAAGGTACAAAAGCGATATTAAAAAAAAATAAAACTTTTACATTTATCACCGCGGTTGAGAGGCTACATGTCCGTAAGTGTGCGTGTGTAAGGGGCGGCGAACAATAAAGGTGATGACCAGGCTGGGAAGACCTAAGTGGGGATTTAAGGGCCGCAAGACTCATGTCGTCTTTAACGATCCCAAATCTAAATAGGCGAGAAGTCATTGGCGGACGTGCTCAGCCTGGGAATGGCGGCATTACGGTACTGGGCCGGGCTTAATTGTTTACCTACCTGGTCCTTCTATATCTCCGGACACTTCCCAATCCTGAGTATAACACAGTGTAATAGACTCTACATCACATATATACATATATATTAATATGTTTAGCGTATTTACGCAGGTTTGACTTTTATACACCCATTTCTTGTTTTCTCAAGAAGCCTCTAGAACCAGAGAAATTTGGTCGAAGTGATATAGCCTGCACCACTCTGACGAGAGCCAACAGCTTGAAACGCGTTCGTGTTAGACTTTTCTTGATTTATCAAGAAAATTGGTTGGCCAAATATCAGGGAACAGGCTAAGTCGACGTTTAGTTGATTTCTGGATAGCGCTCTGTCATATAAAAAGCACATGTGCTCCTTTTCAAGAGGTTCCTTCTTTATTTTTAGCATACATGACACCTCTTCCTGTAGAAATCCATTAACACAATGCATCTGGTTTATCGCCCCACTATAAAATATATTGGCGTTGTTCCGACTCATTCTGTGTCTTCACCACTATGTTGTGTAAGGGGTGATATACCAAATTTATTGTTTTAATGGATTTTTGAAGAAAGAAGTGTCACTTTTGGTATATGAACACCACATCCTCCCACAAATTAGTTATATATATATTGTTTGGTCGTAGTAGTACAGCTTGCACCACACTGAAGAGCGCCAACAGTTCTTGCCAAACGTTCTTGGTTGGCGTTTCTTGATTAATCAAGAAAAAGTGTTTGGACAATTTCAGGAAACAGGCTAAATCAACGTTTAATTGAATTCTGTTCCACTAGATAGCGCTCTGCCACCAAAAGGTTCATGTGAACGTGTTCATATGTATGTATGTATGTATGTGTGTATATATAAAAATGATCAGGTGTGGATATTTAAAACAAAAGTGGCATTTCCTGAGCCCGCAAATGAACATTTTATATGGTAGAGAGAGCGCCATCTAATAGAACAGAAATCAATTAAACCTTGATTTACTATTCTCCATGATATTTTGAGAACCCAATTTATGAATAAATCAAGAAGAGTCAGCCACTTACGCGTTTCGGGCTGTTAGCCTTCGTCAGCGCGGTGCAGACTTATCTAAACGAAAAAATATTGAATCATAGAGGCTACCTGAGAAATCGAGAAATTGGTATTTAAGGTCATGTTTACGCATATACACTTTTCATGTGAAAAAAGGAGTAATATAAAATAGAAAAATGACCAGGTTTTCATATTAAGAACATTTTTGGCATATCCTGACAATTCACATGAGCATCTTAGATGATAAAGCACCAATTGTTGAACAGAAAATCAACTAAACACTGATTTAGATCGTTCCATGATATTTGTAAAACCCAATTGATTGATAAATTGAAAAAGATCAACCAAATATATGATCGTAGAGGTCCAGTCTGCACCACGTTGATGAGAGCCAACAGTTCGAAACGCCTAAGTGGATGATTTTTGTTGATTTATAAAGATATTGGGTTGGCTAAATATCATGAAACAAACTATACCAACATTTAGTTGATTTTTGTTCAATTAGATGACGGTCTGCAATCTAAAATGTCATGTTTATTTATTTATTTATTGTTATAAAAAGCACTAAGTCCAAAGGACTATTGTGCTATGCCAGTATTATTTACATATATATGATTAATTATTTACACGATGGATTAGTAGTGTTTTGTAAATTATTGTACAAATAGTTCTAAACTTAACAAAGTTCTCATAAGATAGAGTATATACACAAAGAGAATTTGGTAATGTTTCAAAGTATCTACATACAATTTAATTAGTCAGAGGGCAAGTTAAAAGAAGATGCTCTGGTGATTCAACATCTAAGCGGCATTCACATGTTGGATCATTGATAACATTCAGTTTGAATAGGAAACTTAAGAAGGGTCCTTTGCCTGTTAAGAATAAAGTAGTGAATTTATCAGAAGAAATCAAATTTGGGACAGCAATTGGAAAGAATTTCTTGAACAGTTAATGTGAGCGGACAGGATATGCCTTTTTTTGTTTTTGATATATTGTAGAGTAGAAGCGATAGGTGATTCAAATTCTTGGAGAACAAAATTTTTATTGTATCTACGAAGAAATATCAAAAATAAATCAATCATAAAAAGAGCGATGTTGCAAATTTGCCTATTATTTATAATGATCAAAATATACATACTTCTTATTCACATCTCACAATATATATATATATATGTTATGAATATTTTGCTGTTGTTAGATAAGGCTTGATAAGACAAAGGATCGATAAGATAAAGGGTTGAGGTGCAGTCGTGATAAAAAAAAAGATTAATTAAAAATTTTTCATCGCAGTAAGGACAGTAGAAATTGTTTTATTTTAAAAAAGAATAATACGCCTCAAAAATAGTTTTATAATTTGATAACAGATGGCGCTCTAGTACATCGTAATATCATTTATTTTACCAATATTTCAGTTGGCTGAATACCTTTGAAAAAGGTTGGCGTTCAGCCAACTGAAATATCGGTAAAGTAAATTATATTTTGATCCAATATATGTATTTTTAATCAAAAAGACATATATATACATAGATATATATTGGAAAATATTAAAACATATACATAATTATCTGCAGTGTGCTACTCTTCATAATCTTGTCTAGATTTAAAAATTAACTAATTTAACAACTTCAAGTTAAATATACATAGCTTAATAATTCCTACAGAAGCACACAGTAGAAATTTCTTTCCAGATACCAAAAGAAAAAGATGAATTCTGTAATCATCTAGAAAATATTTAACTACTTTATAACATCTACATTTTTATTAGAATAAATTAGATTTTATATTACACGAATAAATTCTTAAAATACATTTAGTCCTGAGAATAAAATTTATTTTTTAATCAAACAAATGGACACCGACAATTTCAAAAAAGGATTACTCTGTAGTCTCTATTACATATCTCCATAGAAATGTAATAATCATTTTTCTTTGAAAAGAAAATTTTTATTATTATTTGTTCATATTCCCTAAAATTTGAAAGGTTTTAATGTAAAATTATAAATGCACTTTCTAAAATATATGATATGCAAATTATTTTTAAATAACTCATCAGTTAGAGAGAATTACATTATGAATATAATTTAATTCGAAACATATATCTTGAAATATGAAGTATGAAAATTTATATATATTTAGAAATAAAATGTAATGTTTTGATAAAATATAATTTGAAAATAACATAAAGAGAGCTTATAAAATATTCAAATATATTAGCATACACCAATACCTCGCTTTGCGTCGTTTCGTTTTGCGTTTTTTTCGAAGTTGGGTCGCTGCTTAATTTTTACTGATTTTCACTGTAGGTCGTTAGATTTTCGAAGTTGCGTTGTTTTGGATTCGAGTATTTAATTTTTTTTTGAATTTTTTTCCTAAAATATGGCAACACCTTTGTTTTTGATTGCGCCTTCACATATATTTCACTTTGCGTCGTTTCAATTTGCGTCGTGTTTTTTTTGGAACGTAACCCCGACGCAAAGCGAGGTATGGGTGTATAGGCCTAACTGATATTTGGTGAATTATTCACGAATGAGAGCAAGAATTTAACGGATAATAACTGATATATTATTGGCTAATGTCAAATTTACATTCACGGGCAAAGTTTAAAGAATTAGAAAGTATTTTATATCACCGATCATCTTTTTCTTTTAAGGAGACAGAGGCAACACATTTGGTTATCTATTGTCTTCAATATAGGTCACTGTGTATCAAATATCTTTCAGATTTATTATCTGAATCCCGATATAGATTTTTCCTCATGAATGTATTTTATGTTCCTATTATTAATATAATATCATATATCCTTCCATTTTTAATAGTAGATTGTTATTAATATAGGCTACAAAATCATAAAAACAGAAAAATATAAAAAGTATCATATTTCTTTAAACGAGAATATAAGGGAAAAATATGTTTTATTTATTCACCTTAGCGTGTATTTAATTATTGAAAAATATTATCATAGATTTTTTCGTTGCTTGTTTCTATAAATATTTTCTTCGTCATTTTCTTTTTCTACCCAGCATATGACATGTAGCAGCCAAACCTCCGTGGAGTTTTTTCTCTATAAAAGTTTATCCAATTTTTAATATATTAAATTTCAAAATATCTTATGTTTTAAATATTCTACTATATATATTAATAATTCATAAATATAACTTAAATTTATTATATAATGCAGAACACAAAACTATCTTAATATTTTGATAATATTTGCTAATATAATTTAATATTTTAAATCTATAATTAACAATTTATTATATTTTACATAATTTATACATAAATATATAACATAAGGTTGCTGGAGGATTATATTAATATACATAGGAAGACAACTCTCTCTTCAATAATGTATCAGAACAATGCCTAATTAAAATGGAAATGTTTCTCTAGGTATTTGAATATAATTCTCTCGAAATTTAATATTGTATTCTAGATTGAAAAATCGGCCATTATCACTTCACCATCTTAAACAACTTTTTGGCAAATTTGACCGATTTTAAACATAAGGCTCTCTCTGATGTACAATCTATATATAGAAAATAAAAAAAATTAAGCACAAATTTACCTTTTCCAAATGAAATTGAATTTCTACTAAACTCACTGCAATGTAAAAAATTGAAAGGTCTAGGCTAATCAGTGTTGAATTCTCTCTGTGATTTCTCTAGTTTAATCCCCTCTACCTTTTACCCTTTTCAGAGCTCTAATATTGTATTGTTCGATTTACCTTATATATAGGGTGTTGTAAGATAATCTCCTTTGATTTTTCTATTTAAGAAAATTATATATATGGACAAAGGCTCTTAGGATATTATGATTACATGATATTATTATGAAAATAAAGCAATCCATACTTAAATCTATTAGTAATAAAGAGCATATATTGATTTGAATGAAAATATATTTTTACCAAAATATTCGTTGGCTGAACGCTAACATTTGCCAATGCATAGCAACCTATTTATAATAAAGATTCTTCCCTGATTTTATATTTTAACCAAATAAATAAGTAATCCGGGGCTCGGTTTCTTTTCGTAATTCTTTTATTTTTTGAGATTTTGGGCTAACACGCCTCTCTCTGGTGTATTATAATTATATAGAAGTAATACTTCTGATGCCTCCGTGTTGAAGGATATGTTAACCTGAAAGCTCGAGATATAAAAGAATTAGGAAAAGAAACAGTACTGGATTCCTTATGGATAGATAAATAATTTATACTACAAAACAAATACGTTGTTATGCCTTGACAAGAGTTAGGCGTTCAGGCATTCGAAATATTGGCAAACAATCTCTTTAATTTAATCCAATATATGCTTTTTATTACCTAAAAGAATATATGATAATAAATATTTGTATCGAGTAATGCTCTTTTGAACACAATGAAAACAATGCCAGTTAGGCATTATTTAAACACAAATCAAAACGAATCATTTAAATATTGTAAATTAAACAATAAAGCACGAATTTGATTCCTCCAAATAAAAAAACCTTCTTATTTTCTAATGGGTTTATTTATTATATTAAGATAGCGCGTTATAAATGTTTAATATATGCCTAACTGGCCTTTTATCATTTGTTTGCAAAAAGTCATTGCTCGATGCATTTATGTAATTTTACTATCCTCTAAGTCATGTCTATACAGTTTCTTAGAATACCATAACAATTTTTACCCTACGATTTCGCATATATAAGCTGAATTACTCAATGCAATATAAGAGGTCTAAAAACCGGTATAGTTGATCAAATTGGCCAAACCATTGTTAGGTTCCTTACTAATGAGCCCTTTTTAATAATTTTCATCGCAATAAGGTGAGTAGAAGGTTTATTTTATTTCCTATATATATAGTCAGCTTCCCAGGCTCAACTTTAGCATGGAACATTCTGGTCAACTGGTTCAACTCAGGCAATCAAAACAGGACGTGAGTAAAAACGCTCAACACTAGTCCATACTAGTGAGCTGGATTTCCCGGGTAGTTGGCGTTCTGTGCTCCCTGGGTAATAAATATCTCTCTTTGGTTTATTTGGAAAATAAAAATATTCGTACATAATAGGTAATTTCTTTTGATATGAAAAAGTATGGAATTAGGAATTTTTGAAAAGGACATCTACTGTTGATGAAACGGTAAGTCAAGGGCTCTGAGAGTGTACGAAGTTAGCCTTTCCTAATTCATCAAGAAATACCATTTAGAAAATATTCTTTGGAGTAAAAAGTTAACGATTGGTCGAAATTCATTGCAACAGATGGCAGAAACAATCATCATAATTCAGTGTAACGATTGGAAAATGATTATATTTAAAATTATGTTAAATTTCTATTTTAGGAGTAAAATATATCAATTAATGGATTATACATTGAAATAAGGGACTTCACATTGTTGATATGTAAAAAAAATGTAGTATATCAAATTGTCCATTTAAGGAGATATCAAATGTATTTTGACGGATCATAATTCTAAGAAAAAGTTAGGAAGAACTGTTAGGACAACCAATGTGGGTCCATGGTCGTATGTTGCTGGCAATAAGACAAATGAATGTCGGAAAGTCATTTCTTTTCTTCGAACGCCACTCCCCCGATTACACTAAGTGCTGGAAGCCACCTCCCAATAGAACCTCAATCACCACTAAGGGCCACCCAACTTAGACAACCTTTAGAGTTAGACCGTCTCCTAACCTTTTCTTACAACAACCAAGATCACCTTAATATGTAAAAATATTAAAACCTCCTTCTCAACAATCAGTAATTTAATGCTATTGTTTCCATGTAGAATAATGCCAAAATATGTTTTGTTTATATTGACGTTTCCTTTAAGCTAAAGCTTGAAATAGAAAGAGAGAGTAAGCATGAAATTTCTATGCTTTTATATATTTTTTTAATTATTAATCAACCAGTCGCGATATGGAAATATTTGCGCCTAATACAGTGGAAACAAAACAGCAAACATATTAGAACTTATAAGTTCATGAAATTTATATAGACAAAGAAGTGGCAAAGGTGAAAGAGTTAGATCATTTGAATCAGGGAAAAAACGATGCCTGACTCTGCAAAGTTCGGACAGTCGAAGATAAGGTGATGAGAAGTAAATTTCTATACTTGAAGAAACCTATTACAAATTTTCATTAAACACCCTTAATTAAAATAAACCTTCAATAACAAATAAGAAGAATGAAAAGATAAATGTTTTAGCGATCTGTTGGATTGAATTGGCGAAAAATCTAGGATAATTTCTCACTACAATAAGCCTTAACTTCCTACGTTAGGAATTATGAAATCGGTTGAATTTACCAAAAAAATGTTCAAGTAAGCGGAATGGCAGTAGCCAATTTCCAGGCTAGAATACAACATAAAGTTGCGGACGTGAAATATTTATATACCAAAATAGGCAACTTTCTCTTTATATATATGACATAATAAAAATATGATTTTTATTATTCATTAATATAATTAAAATTTTATAATCATAACCATTATATTCATTAAAATTGTTTTCATAATATAACTAAAATTATAATTTAAATAATCAAATTAAAAACTGAACACAGAGTTAATTTTTAAAATGTAAAGAAATCCTAAACAAAAGGAATATAACCCAATTTGTTTTTTTTTTTAAATAATAATAACGTAGTTAGTTGTCTATGTATGCAAAAACTGTTTGCTTTTGAAATATAATCAAAAAATAAATTTAGTTTTAGGTCAAAAGTTATTATTCATTTTTTTACCATCCACGACTGCATGAATTGGTAACGTAAATATAATATACGTTTTTTTTATGACATATACATTAGAACAATGCATTACATTTATCGCCTTGCAGAATATTGACATAGACCTAGAGAAGAATCTTTACACACCCAAGATAAGGACATTGTGATTGAGATGCATGGGGACATCCAAGGCTCTTCATTGGACACAACAACCACATTACATTTATCACCTTAGTAAAAAGCAGACATATATAAACCTATTGAAGCTAACTTCATCCTTGTGATATCCAAGGATTTTATTTTTCGCTTTATATACAGGGTGATCCAAAAGTCCCGCACAACTTTAAAAATTTATAACTCCCCGAATATTTGCGCTAGAGCAATGTGGTAAACACCATTGAATTCAGGATGCAATGGGATTTTTTATGGCAAATAATGAAAAATTCGAAATTGATTTTAGTTACAATTTTATTCGCCAGATGGCGCTCTACCAGAATCAGAGATTCAGCGGCCAAATTGTTTGATAAATTGAAAAATATAAATGTTCGACACGTATTTTCCCTTTTTGAATACCAGGAAAGAACCCTAATAATATCAAATAACAAATTAATAAAACACCACTTCGCCAAAAGTTAGAAGAAATGGTTAACGATTTTCAAATACAATCAGAGATATGTAAAATAGGTATATGCAAATTAAAACATGTAGCAAAAATATGTATATTTTATATGGGGTTTTGTGAAATAGATTGATTGTTTGAAAAACACTGCTGATATCAATACACGAATTTATGAAATGTTAATATAGTACCAAAAATTATGATGGCACTATTAATAGGATTTCTTGCTATAAGAAATGTGTAGTTTCTTGACTGATTGGCGACCCTTGACTATTTAACTGGATATTTGTCATGATCCAACAAATGAAATATAGAGGGGAGTGACAAAATATATTTGTCGTACTTTATTCCAAATATCCCATGGGATTGTCAAATGTTATCATTGTTTATTATACTGTACACAATTTTAAAAAATGTGTCCCCTCAAATAAAAATAATTTTTAAATCGACCTTTTGCGTTGAAAAACGTGGTAGCAAAATCATTATGTATTTTTTTTTTTTTCACAAAATTTCTAAAGTTATTGGTGTACAGAAAATAATCCTTATGCTATTTCTTCTAATGAGCGAAACACTCTGGTTTGCACGACATAATATGTGAGCAAATGACGAACAAAATATTACTGTTCACAAAAAAATAGAGTCATGATGTGAGGACAGCATTTATTATCCCCATATCCCAACACAAAGAGCTGCAAAATATTGGTAGATAATATAATACATGGCAGCTTATATAACACATGAGGTAACTGCCTTCTCTCTTGTATTAGGTCACAATCCTTGCTCAATGTGGCACCCTTTATTCTCAATCACCGCCTGGAGACGATAAATGACAGAATGGACAGCATTAAATAACATATATATATATATATATATCTGTTGAAATTGATAAAACGTGCCATCTGATAGAAGCCTTCAGCATGGCCAATGTAGTAGGCCAGCATCGATAAACACACGATTTGATGTACCCCATAGACAAAAATCGCAAGGCGTCAAGTCTGGTGATCTTGGAGGCCACTGGCATATAAAGTGGCGACTTATCATACGATTTTCACCGAACGTATCCTTCAGCAATTGTTTGGCACCTCGGGAGATATGAGGAGGTCCTCCATCTTTCATGAATGTTATTTCGCTTAGTGCTTTTGCCCTGCAATATGGGAAAACCCTTTTCTCTCAAAGGTTGAACATAACGTTCACCAGTTACAAAAACGGTTTTAAAAGTTCTTCCATTGATTTTTCAAAGAAAAATGGCCCAATAATAAAAGAAGTGAACCCACACAAAACTGTAACTCTAGGCTGGTAAAGTGGCATTTCTGTAAAATTCCTAGGGTTTTCTGTTGCCCAAATGCGGCTGTTTTGAATGTTAAATTCTCCGTTTAGAGAAAAGTGAGCATCATCTGTCCACAGAACATTCGACAGCCAGTTTTCATCAATATCAATTTGCCGTAAAACCCATGCAGCGAATTCTTGACGCATCTCAAAATCGCCAACTTTCAGCTCGTGAAATCTTTGAATTTTGTATGGGTACACACAATAGAGACATTAAGTGAAGCGTCTTCGGATATCACAATCATACTCGGCGAATTTAACGCCAAAAGTTCAATTTGGGGATCACCTGTCCAGGATAACAAAAGTCAGCAGGTTGAGGACATGCTAACCGACCTCGACCTTACACCGTTAAATAACGGAGAGAACACCTACCTAAGTCCACAGGCACAGAATCCGAAATAGACATCACAGCGATAAATTACAACATCGCACCCACAACACAATGGAAAATCCTGAGAGGTGCAATCAGTGACCACAGACCAATTTTAACAACCCTAAACTTCAAAATTGAGAATGTCCATTAGAATAAAAGAACATTGAACTTTAGGCAAGCCGACTTGAAAAAAAATCACAGAAAAGCTTGAAGAACTGTGCAACGAAAAATTGAATTACAGAACGCTTGACAAAAACTTGGAAAAATTCTCTTCAAAAATTTCAAAAGCTGCAAAAGCATCGATACCTAGAGGTAGACGTAAAGACCTGTGGATACCTTACTGGAAGGACCACAACATCGAGGCAATGATTTCAGAGAGAGAGACAATATCAATGAACTTCTTAAAAAAATAAAACAGAAGAAAACAGAAAGGAACTCATTGAAATTAGTCACAAAATAGAACAAGAAATTTAGATATGCAAACAAGAAAAATGGTAGAATTCTGCGAAAAAATGGATCCAAGAAAGGACAGCCAACACTGGAATATGATTGGAGTGTTAGAGAACAATCAAAACCAACACCAATCCTCCAATACTCTAACCGATATGAATAGGACAGCGAGAACGAGAACAAACAGATGGCTGACATAATTGCTGAATATCTTTCAAGCACTTCCATACTCAACTATACGAATGAAGACAGGACTCTAAAAATAATATAAACCAGTTAGTTAAACAAGCAAGAAACTTCCATCAACAAGATATTTTCTCGAGAGACTTCACACTGAATGAGCTGAACTTATCAATAAAAAAATCCAAGAGGTCACCAAGAGATAATCTAATCTTTGGTCAAATGATTAAACACTTTGAAGACAAAGCTAATAATCAACTCCTACGAATACTGAGCATTTCATGGCAAACTGGTAAACTACCAAAGAATTGGAAGATATCAATTATAGTGCCAATACTGAAGCCAAACAAAGATGCCAAGGAATACAAGAACTATCGGCCAATTGCTCTCACCAGCATACTTTGTAAAATACCAGAACGAATTATCCACTCTAGGCTCATAGTCTGGCTCACTAACAATAATAAAATAAACCTCTACCAAACTGCCTATAGATCCCAACACTGTACGACTGATCAACTGTTCTACTTCTGTCAATCAATAATATATTCTTTCCAGGAAAAACCGCCAAATAAGACCACGGCTATATTCCCTGATATGACCTCAGCTTTTGATCGAGTGTGGAGGGAGAAATTACGTGAAAAGCTGCACAACATCGGAGTAAGAGGAAAAACCTTAATCTGGATTGCAGACTTCTTAAGGGGAAGAAGGTTAAAGGTTCGGGTCAATGGAGAATTTTCCAAGGAAGGAAGAACATGGGCTGGTGTAACACAGGGATCTGTGCTCAGTCCTCTACTCTATCTGCTATATATTAACGACATACATCCTTACCTCACTGAAGATACAAAGGCTGCCTGTTATGCAGATGATATAGCCATATGGCACACAAGTAGTAGCATAGAAAAATCGTAAAAAATACTGAACACATCAATGAGAGGACTGGAAAAGTGGGCAATGGAACTCCAAATGACCATAAGCCCAATAAAACCAAACCTATGCGTTTACTCCACTCACAGGGAATAGGGCATAAATATAACCAAAAAATAAGCATAAACAAACAAATAATTGATAAAATTAGAAATCCATAATACCTAGGTGTGATACTGCAGTCCTGGATCTTTCAAGTTGGTCTCGAGGACCACGCCATCACCATCTCCTAAGCGGCGAAGTACGCGATCTACGTATTCATCGTAGATCGCAAAATGCGTGGTGTCGCTGGAGACCCACTGGCGATTCTCCACCAAATTCTGCAGCGCTGGCAGAGGCGCCATATTTATTGTACATAGTGTATATAATGCATATTATCTTTTTTTTTTAATAGTGCAGACTGTGCATGAATTGACAAGATGTCAACAAAATTATTTTAATTATTATTGATGAAGAATTGGAATTTTCAGAACACATAATTAGCACCTCAAATAGAGCTATCAGAAAACTAAACATTCTGAGAAGGCTATGTGGAACAAATTGGGGGGCAAAACTCAGATTTCTCAGAACAAGATATACCACCTTAATAAGGCCGATAATGGAATATGCAACACCGGTCTGGGCTCCCTCAAGCTCATCATTAAAAGTAAGACTACACAGTGTTCAAGCAAAAGCGGCCAAAATAATCACTGGTGCTGTTTCATCCACCAACAATGAGAAAATTCAGAGAGAATGTGTTCTAGACCTACTCGCTCGAAAGCAGAAGATAAAATAAAAACAACTTGGATCGGCACTTCGGAAACGATGATTCAGAGGACGAGATCTCTCTGACCACTTGTGGTTTGGTAGATCCGCCCTTTTCTGAGAATGAGGTGAAACTGACGGCTTTCAAGTTCGGGAAAAGGAAATCTCCTGGTCCCGAAGGGATCGATAACACGGTCGTGAAAGCCCTGGTAAGGATGCACCCATCGCCTCTTTCCAGGTTATTCAATAGGTGCCTGGACGCTGGTACATTTCCTGAGGCATGGATGGTTGCCCGAGTAGTGCTTCTCGAAAAGTCTGGTAGAAAGGGTAATTCTCCTAATGATTATCGGCCGCTTTCTTTACTAGTGTGTCTAGGTATGGTCCTGGATAGCCTACTAGCTCAGCGACTGAAGCATTGGCTAGAGAGTAATGAACTCCTTTCCTCTTTCCAACATGGTTTTAGGGAAGGGAAGTCCACAACCACAGCTCTGAACGAGGTGTTAGAGGGGGTTGATATGGGCTTAAATAAGGGTGCTTGGGTTCTTTTCGTGGCCCTGGACATTTATGGTGCGTTCAACTCCATGAGCTGGAACAAGCTGATGAGAAATTTGATGGACATGGGTTGTCCTGATAATTTGTGCAGCTTGGTTCGTGACTTCCTGAGGGATAGACGGATTAGCCTCAGTTTTGGTGGGCGGAAGTTGGAAAGAAACTGTGCTAGGGGTTGCCCCCAGGGCTCTTGCTGCGGACCTATTCTGTGGAATATCCTGGTAAACACCGTTTTCCAGGAGGAGCTCCCTGAGGGAGCCAGGCTGGTTCTCTATGCTGACGACCAGTTCCTCATCATTGAGGCTGCTTCGAGAGCGAAGGCTGAAAAGTGTGTTGGAACTTCTCTCCAAATTCTCTCGATCTGGGCCCATGACTCTGGCCTTAAGTTCAATGTTTCCAAAACTAAAGCCCTCAGCTTTAAGCCTAGGGACATAAGAACTAAAAGGAAAGGGATCAAATGGGAACACAAGCCGGCTATCCGGATGGAAGGACGGAGGGTAGCGTTGGTCAATAGGATGACCATTCTGGGGGTGGTCATTGATGACAAGATGGGTTGGCAATACCAGGCGGAGGAGATGGTGGCGAGAGGCAGGGAGGTGTTGTGCAGGCCTGTCCTGGTTGGCTCTCAACAGGGGGGGGGAGAAGGAGGGTACTATTTTTAGGAACCTCTGCCTCTCCTGTGTCGATCCAATCTTGCTATATGCTTCCGGGGCTTGGTGGCGCCGAAACAGGGATCAGAAGGTGGCAACAACTCTAGAGAGAGTGCAGAAGACAGCGGCACTCAGAATCACATGAGGATATCGCACTACCAGCAGTGAGGCCTTATTGGCCCTCGCTGGGCTTATTCCCCTGTGATTGAAACTAGAGGAGGAGACCATCAGACAGAAGATCTGGGAGAACAGGGAAGATGCCCTGGGACTTGAAGCGGGGGCCCTGGAATCGAAGAGGGATCCAAGGAAGCCTCCGCAGTGGTTTCCAAAGTGGAATTGGAGTCCTGGAGGGCCGACAGGGATTAGCACGGAGGTTTTCACTGATTGTAGTAAGTCTGGAACCAATACTGGAGCTGGGGTAGTGATATTCACTAATGGAGAGCTGATCTTCCAAGAAAGTTTAACACTCAGAGTGGACGAATTGGTCTTTTCAGCCGAGCTGGTTGCGATCAGGGTAGCCCTCAGAGTGTGTGCCGAGAAGAACTTCAGCCCGGACCGCCTCTATTCAGATTGTGTGTCGGCCCTCGTCGCCATCAATCTGGAGAAAGGGCAACTCGCGCATCAAATAATTCAGGTGCTGGAGATGATGACGCGGGCTCCGGAGCTCCCTTGGTTTAGTAGACACAGCCTCATCGAAGGTAATGAGTTCGCAGACAGGATCGCTAAGGCAGGATGCTTTAGAGGTAGATCACTGAGGACCCCAGTGACCAAGAAAGAAGTTTATAGGAGGATCAGGGGGCACGTACAGGACTTATGGTTGGACAGATGGAGGAACAGTGTGAAGGGGAGAGAGGTATTCAATGGGGTAACAACACCCAAGTACCTCTGTAAGGTAATGTCCCACAAACTCATTAGGGTAGTTCGGGACATGGGCTCTTCCCCAAGTCTCCACGGATTTAAAATTAAGAGAAACCCTGATTGCGTCTATGGAGAAAGGGATATGAATGCACGCCACTACGTCTTGGATTGTCCAAGGGTAGTGGGTGTGCAGGAAGAGAGAAGGAGGGCGAGGGGCGCGATCGAGAGTAAGCTGCTGAGAAATCACAGCAAGCTTCTTAAGAAAGCCCACGACGTGGCAGATGAGCTTTTCCTCAGCTGTGAGTGAACAGAGTCGACCGGGGGCTGCCTCCCCGCGGTCCCTGCTGGACACAGTAGATAGTTTCCTATTTTGCTGTGATTAAAGGTCATCGGTATAGAAATCCTTCCAGACACGTTGTCTGGGAGGTGGTGTTTCCAGGTACAATGTCCAAGCACTAGCTTGGATACCGTTACTTGGCTTATGAGTTGAACAGAATAGCAGCGAAGGGCATGCTTTGCATGCCGGCTTGTGGACCTAAAGGTCTGGGTGGCTATCTGCTTCTAGGGTGTACCAACTGTGCTTAGGTGGGATCCTCCAGTTCTTGTTTATTTTTGCTACTGTTTCTATTTCTTTAAAAGTAAGTTTATTTTTCTGTAGCAAGGGTTCTTTTGTGCCTTTTTTCGCTAGCGCATCAGCAGCTTCATTGCCTTCAATGCTAACATGTAAGGGTATCCATTGAAGGTGAATTTTTGAGGTATTGAGAGTTTTTGGAGATAACCAATTATGTTCCTGCTTACTTTGTCTCTAAGATCCCCTGTGTGACTTAAGTGTTGTATGGCACTTCTACTATCAGTAAGAATCCATATATCGTGATGTTTAATGTTTCTGATGGATTTTAAGACTTCATAGATGGCTATAAGTTCTGATCTGAAGACTGAGCAAAATTCTGGGTTTCTTCTGTTTATTTTCTCAATGCCATTTGTGGTTTTGATGAGACAGCCACTGCCAGTGTGTCCCAACTCGTCTCTGCTAAAATCGGTATAGATAGTTATTGCATTTTTAGGAATTTTATTAATTATTTCTAATGATAATTGTTTTAAGTATTCTGGATTTTGGTATTGTCTGTTGGTGGGTTCATTTAAAGTGGCATTAAAAATAACATTTTGGTAGTGGTTCGCATGGAGATATTTTTTCAGCTAAATAATATTTTTCCACTTTATATTTTAAAAATCCATTTCTTTTGGCCAGGTGGAGAGGGCCTTCTTTTTTGAATCTTATATTGGGTTCCTAATTAAGTATGTAATTGGAAGTTCTGTGTTTGTTTTCATAACTCTTGATTTTGTTTATATATTTTGGCAGATTGTAGCTTATTCTATCCTTCAAGGGCATAATGTCTGCCTCGTAAAGTACAATATTATTAGAGCAGGTTTTTCGAAGACCTGTAATATTTCTGGCTGCACTTAGTTGTATCCTTTCCAGTGATTTTAGATTTTTTTCAGATGCTGTACCATAGATTTGATATCCATATTCCAAGATAGGTCTCATTAGAGATGTGTAAGTTAATTTTAGTGTTGTTGCTTCAGCTCCCCACTCTTCCTGAAATATATTTCAAGATTTTAGTTGGTCTCTTCATTTTCTAACAACTCCTTCAATATGCTTACTGGTTTTAATTTCTGGATCCAGGGTGAAGCCGAGATATTTATGATGTTTATTATATTGTAATTGTTGTTCTTTCAGAATAATATTTGGTGTTATTTTGTATAGTTTCTTATCGGTAGTAAAAAGACAGGTTTCAGATTTTTGGGGGTTAAATTCTAATTTATTTTTATTAGCAAATTTTTCTAGGTGGAGAAGAGTCTTGTTCAAATCTCTTTCAGCTTTTTTCCAGTTAGTGTTACTGCTCCATAGAATAATGTCATCAGCGAAAAGTCCAATATTGGTTTTATTTGAAAATTTTTCTTCTATGCCTGCAATAAATAGGGAGAAGAGAGTTGGGCTAAGGATTGATCCTTGTGGTAATCCTAGGTACAATTTGAAGGTTTTAGATAGAGTGCCATTATATTTGACCCTGATTTATATATTTTTAAGGGAATCATTTATCCAAGTGATAGCTTTTCCATCAATTTTGAAATGTTTATATAATTTTGTAATTAACTTGTTTTTCCATACCTTATCAAAAGCTTGTGTAAGGTCTAAAAAGCTGCTAAGGTGTGGTTAGTTTTTTTTTTTTTTGTTTTGTGCATCTTTTACCTTTTGTGTGAAAAATAAGAGTTGGTCTAATGTCCCATGTCCTTTCCTAAATCCATATTGTTCTTCTGGTAAGAGATTTCTTGTGTCGGGGTGGTAGGTGAGTCTCGTCTGAGTATAATTTTTTCCATTAATTTGCAGCAAATATTTGTTAGGGAGATAGATCGGTAGTTTTTTGGGTCATCAGCAGATTTGTCAAGTTTTTTAATGAGAATTATTGTTGCATTTTTACAGTCTTGAGGCAATTTTCCAGTTTTCCAGGAGTTATTGAAAATATTAAGAAGTCCTTCTTTGCCAATTTTGCTCAAGTTTGATATCATTCGGCCATGGATTCCATCTGGCCCAGGAGTCTTGTTTAGGTCAGTGTTTTCTAATGCATAAGCTAGCTTTTTCATATTGATTTTTTTCATGGAAAATATTATGAGTGCTGGTGACATTTTACAGTCATGAATAATCTTTCGGGCCTTTTTTCAACCTTGATTTTACTACTTATTTGATATGAATTACCTAAAAGATTGGCAGCAATTTTGTCATTAGTTGCTGGTGTACTATCTGTATTCTTAATCATATTTGTGTCTTCAGTTTTTGGCTGGGCTCTGTCAATTTGTTTTGCCAAATTCCAAAGTTTTGTATTTGGGTTTCTTGGGTTCAGGTTTTCACAAGTTTGTTTCCATTTTTTCCTTTTCACATTTACGTATAATCTTTTCAATTTTGCAATCACAATGTTCTGTTCAGTTATACAATTTGTTTGGTTTTGGGTGCACTTTTTTGTAGTTCATTTCTTTTAGTTATAAGTGTTTGAATATTTTTTTGCCTGGTGTGTATAATTTGGAATCCATTTCTTAATATTACCTCTTGGTATTGAAACTTTGGCTGCTTTAATAATGGTGTTTTCGAAAGATATCATATTAGCCTTTTTGAAGTTCCAGAATTTTTCTTAATTGAGCTAGTTTTGGGGTCTTGGTGCTAATTTCTATCAAATTAGGCAAATGATCACTTCCAAAACTTTTTAATATTTGCTATTTGCATTTGTGGAAAATGTCAGGATAGTAGAAACTTATATCAAGGGCTTGTGCAGTATTATAGCTTGTATGAATGATGGGTAGGAGTACCATCATTTAAGCACATGAAGGCATTGTCGTCAAATATGTTTGATAGTATTTTGCCTCTTGGGTTGGCGTAGGACATCCCCATAGTTGATGTTTGGCATTAAGGTCACCTACAATAATAGTGTTGTCTGTAAGAAATTGAGCCATTGTTCCATCGTCAATAAATGTATTGTTTGGAGGGTGATACATATTGTATATGTTGATGGCTTTGTTTTGATTGAGGTAGACTTTGATACCTTGGGCTTCGAGGTCTAATGTGTTTGTAATATTAACGGCTATGTCCTCATAGTACAAATTCTTGATTATAAATGCTAGGCCACGCCCTTTAACAGCATATACAGATGGATCTTCAGACCTTACCCTGAGTAATGGAGGGGCCGGAATTAACATAATACTGCAAGATGGAACAAACATCAAAATCAAAGAAGGAGCAGGACAGATTTCGTCAAACTTCACTTGTGAACTGACAGCTATCTGGAAAGCTCTTGATTTATGCCTTAACCAACCATCCCTGCATCAAGCAGAAGGAATTTTAATATACAGCGACTCCATATCCGCTCTAGAAGCAATTCAGAAGGGCAATACTAAAATCACACAGAAAATACACTCGTTACTTACCCAACTGGAACCATTGGAGAATAACTGCATTCTACAATGGATTCCTGCCCGTGTTGAGATCGGGGTAATGAAATGGCAGATGAATTGGCAAAGGAAGCCAGAAAGCTGAGCCAAAATAAAGAACAAATGTCAGTATTTGACGCTGATGCTTTGGCAAAATATAAGATAATTAAACAAAAAATAAGAAAAGATCAAATATGTGAAATAAACTCTGAGAGAAAACTGACAAAAACTATAACAAGACTTAGAACAAAACATTATAAAGGAATGAAAATACATCCAGATGGCACAAGAACCTATAGAACATGCAACAACTGTCCTGGTGTGGAACTAACACCTACCCACATATTTTCATTCCCGCAGCCTTGCAGAAAATTGACATAGACCCAGAGCAGCAGCTTTATACATCCAAGATAGTGAACATTGCTGCTGCTGCTGTGATAGAAATGCATGGAGACATCTGAGGCTATTTATTGGACACGACAAAAACAACAATGGCATTCCAGAGTAAAATAAATTATCAGAGATAGATACATATTTTTCAAATGAATTAAAATAAACATAATCGATACTGAGTGAGAGTTGAATTAAAAATATTAGAAATTTATTATCTTCGGAAACAAACCGTATCTAAAATATCAATTTTCTTTTTGCTACATGTTTTAATTTGCATTTACCTATTTTACATATCTCTGATTGTATTTGAAAATCGTTAACCAATTCTTCATACTTTTGGCGAAGTGGTGTTTAATTAATTTGTTATTTGATATTATTAGGGTTCTTTCCTGGTATTCAAAAAGGAAAAATACGTGTCGATCAGTTATATTTTTCAATTTATCAAACAATTTGGCCGCTGAATCTCTGATTCTGGTAGAGCGCCATCTGGGGAATAAAATTGTAACTAAAATCAATTTCGAATTTTTCATTATTTGCCATAAAAAATCCCATTGCATCCTGAATACAATGGTGTTTACCGCATTGCTCTAGCGCAAATATTCGGGGAGTTATTAATTTTTAAAGTTGTGCGGGACTTTTGGATCACCCTGTATTTTAAAAAGCTACAGCAATTAGAACAAAAATGATATTTTGAAGGTACAAATACATCCATCAACAATGTTAACTTTTTAAAGGGAGAGAGGATTGAAATAAAATGCAACTTAACTGAAGTTTGGGCACACTATCAGATCTTTCACTGAACCGAAGTCAGCCTCTCAAATGATGATCAAACATGATGACTTCTGTCCTATTAAATGAGATGTCAAAATATATCAATTCACTAGCGGACGTACCCGGCTTCGCCCGAGGTTTTACCCGAGTAAAGGTTTGTCTAACGAACATTTGTTAAAACAATTCTCTATAAACTTATAAAAAAAAAGATATATTTTGATAATTTGAAACTCGTAAATTTGAATCTCTCGATAAAGTGAACATTTTTTCCCGGTCCCTGTGTGCCGTGTCATCCTGAATTTTGTCTTTCATAATTTTCTACATTACAAAATCATCGTTTTATCTAGTGAACATATTTTCCCGGTCCCTTGAAAAATACTCGATAAGTTGAATAAAATCATGGTCGTGAATCTCTCGATAAAGTGATTATTTTTTCCCGGTCCCTGTGTGCCGTGTCATCCTGAATTTTGTCTTTCCTAATTTTCTACATTACAAAATCATCGTTTTATCTAGTGAGCATATTTTCCCGGTCCCTTGAAAAATACTCGATAAGTTGAATAAAATCATGGTCGTTTATGGAAGATGGACGTAGTTCCCGGAGGTCACCCGCCCCCCGTGCGCCAGGATCTCTTGATCCCTCTGATTGGCCGGCGGCCGGACGGGGGGGGGGGGCTCTTGATCCCTCTGATTGGTCGGTGGGAACTTGGACTGACCGGCCGGACGGGGGGGGGGGGGGGGGGGGGGCAGACCTAAGCCTATCTCCGTCGCAAGGTGGCGCTGCTTGCGAGTTAAAGCTACAAATCTGCAAATAACTCTAGGGATATTAAAGATATTCAAGAAATTATTTTTCGTAAACCTTTCCGGGGATATGCCTAATAATATCCCAAATTTTCACGGCGATTGGATGTATGGTTTTTGAATCCATAGAGGACACACACACACAGACAGACATTCAATTTTATATATATAGATTAAGAAAAAGACATTTTTAATCGTGCAGCTAAAATTTGCTGATAGCTTGCGATATCTGTCTGAATAAATATAATTTAGTTGAACCATCAAGAGAGTCCTTTTTCTTAATTTATCCCCTAGATCCCAGTACATTTTCATCTTTTATATTATTTTCAACATATTAATTCATATTCTAAATACTTTTAATCCAAATATAGTTGAAAAGAAAGAAATCATTTGCATATTGATAGGCAATTTATATTTTATTCTTCAAATTAATTAAAATATCAAATAACACACAACAAAAAATATATATTGTGTAGCAAAGTATTTATCATTTTTATGTTTATGTTTTGCCACAATGTAAACTTCCCTTATTGCTTATCTTTTGTTTATCATTCATAGTTTGTACTTGCCTGAAATAAATTGCTGTTTCATCCTGAAGTTTGTCTTTCCTAATTTTCCACGTGGCAATATATTATTTTATTTTGACTTAGAGCGCTATGTCCTCCTAGGGACACTGCATTTTAAAGGTAAACTAAACATAGAAAGAATATAAAAAAGATCATTTGAAATATGTACAAGAATTAGTATGCAAGTTAGATAAAAATAGAAAATATCAACACAATTGATAGACCTCATTATTTTTGCTTCAATATTTTACGATATTTAACTTATTCTAATTGTAATTTTTATAATCATTTTTTCATGCACAAACTTATCCTTACCTACTTTGTATTTTAAATGATATCAACTGTGATATTAAAACACTATGCGGCACTGAGTTTGTGTATACAAAAATGTAATGCTTTGATAAAGGTTGGCGTTCAGCCAACCGAAATATTGGCAAAAGAATATTTTATTCAATCCAATATATGCCTTTTTACTATCTAATTGAAATAGGTACAAAGGGTTTGTGTGCAAATTTTATGTTAAATGAAATCAAAATTTATATATAATTAATAAACACGATATTTTCTAATGTTCTAAAAAGTTTTATTTATATAATTAGATGTTTTTAATAAATAAATAATATATATATAAGCTAGAAAATTTAGTTCAATAATTAAATTCACTAAATATATTGTGTTAATATTTTTTTTTCATTAAAAGATAAAAAAAAAGAATGATTTAATTATAGATTCAAATCCGTTCTGAAATTAATTGATTTATTAATACAAAAAAGTCCAGATTATTAATTGCGCGAATAATTTTATTTTAATTTGATTGTTTTTTAAAATTCTAATAGATTTGAAATTATAAAATGCCAAAATTTTATTTAATTTTTTTTAGCTGATGTTTTCTTTGATTCAAACACATTTGAAATTCACTATTTTTATCTCTCTCTCCAATAAAATTGTGAAAATTCCATTCACCTTTTTCAAATGTTTATTTTTCACATTGGATATTTTACTTTCATAAGGTGGGCGTTGTGCATTTTATTTACAATACATCTATTAAACAAAATACATTAGCACGTCATTTCTGTTTTAAAATATACACTATTTTATATTGCGTATGTTTCTTTTCAAATGATACATTTCTTCTGCCCTTACAGCAACTAAAAAATAATTTTACACAGTGCGTATGTTTATATTCAGAAAAAAAAGGCATGCATAAGAAAGATAAATTGGATGGTGTATTTGGACGTTCTTAATGCCATTAAAGGTTCTTCCAAGAATGTAGGATGAATCATTGTATAAAGAAGAAACAAAAGTTAACGTAGACGAGTTTCTTTTATTACAGTTGTAAATTCGGCAAGCTTTCGGACTTTTGCATCCTTCGGCAGAAAAAAGTAGCCTGTCGAAGGACGTCAAAGTCCGAAAGCTTGCCGAATTTACAGCATTAATAACAGAAACACGTCGCAGTTAATTTCTGTTTCTTCTTCAAATGATGTTAGGCGATTCATTCTCTTATAAGATGAATCATTGCCACTGTACAATCCTTCAGGCCACAGGATAAATCAGCATAATGTGCCATAGTGTTCTACAGGATAAACATATTCTCTTCCCTTATAGCAACGATGAAAAATATTGGGAGGGCTTGGATCATCAGTTACAAACACTTTCAGTTGTCCTCAAAGGTGATATTAATATTTTTCTTAAATTAACTTCGCCAAACGTTCATAGTACCAGATAGTAAATCAGTACCAGATACATGACCAGTATCATATATAAAAGCAAAACAGTCAAATTCAATTCAGATCAGAATGACAGATTAATCAGGCAAAACTGCTGTGAGGGTTTACCACTGATTAACCAGGCCCTCCAATCAATATTATTATAGCAGTAAAGTCAGTAGAATATTGTATTATTTGGGAAAGAAACATACGAACGGTAAAATGTTTACATTATCAATGCATAGATTGCATAGAATGACCTCGAAGTTATTTTTTTTAAATAAGTGTATTGTTGCGACCATATCCAAAGAAGATAAAAACCGTCCACCACCTGTGGAACCGGGAGGGAGGTGGGTAAAGAACCAATCAGAAATAAATAAGCCCATCTAGTGCTCTTCCAGAGAATTTGATTCATTTATTTATTACCAGTTGCAAATAAGACACGCTATATCCGATCTAGATAATTGCGCGTGAAACTATTTACAATAATTGTAATAGAGTAGGTAACAAAATTGTCAAAAAGAAAATAAAAATTAAGAAAAGAACCTTGAATAAACATATATACTAAACAAATAAGCAACAACATAAGCAGATAGAAAAAAATCGCAAGGTAGAGAAGTTCATCGTGCTCGCCCTTGTTGACTCCGACTGTTGAACTATGCTATCTGCTAGCTACTTGATTGTTTCCCATAATACACGAAGGTCAAAAAAGATAATTTCAACAGAGATCTTTACTGATCCCGCGTGTTCCTATGACCATCATTGAAATAAATATATATATATAAAAATATAAATATAAAAATATATATTGCTACACCTTATTGTTCGACAATAATGTTCTCTTCATTCGTGTTGGCTGTCTTTCATGATCGAGTTCTCTCAAATATTGTATACAAATAAATAAATCAATACTAACGAAATGTAATTATTATAAATTTCAATTACCATCTATCGTAAAAATATGTAACAAATATATTTACTCTTAATATATACAGTTATCAGCGTCATAATCAAGCAACAATTCTTAATCAATTCTGTTACCGTTTGCTTTGTGAAGGGAATAAATACCCAAATATAGCCATTTCTCATAACCATCGGTGGTTCAGTGGTAGAATGCTCGCCTGCCACGCCGGCGACCCGGGTTCGATTCCCGGCCGATGCATTTTTTTTTTTTTTTACAATTTTTAAAACTCGTTTATATATTATACAAGAATGACATCCACGGCGCTAATTTATAATTGTAACGAATAGTATTTGAATAAAATCATTTAATCGGGTAAAACCCGGGCGTTGCCCGGGTCATTCGGCTAGTAATAAAATAAATAAGGCTTCTAGGGTTAAGTTTCTTGTGCAACTTTTTATTTTCAAGCATTCGGATTTGTCAGTCCTTCAACAGAATTATCACGTTAACAAATTAATAATAAACACTATTTTTATATATACATTAAAACTGAACAATTAATTCAGCAGGACTTAGCAAAAATGGATCATACAATATTATATTCTGATTATAAATTATTATATAAGCATTTAATACCTGAACAATTTTTATCTTGGAACCTATCATTAAACATAAAAGGTTACATTACCCAAACAAGAATCATTTCGACTTTACTAAGAGAAAGTTTAGTGAAATCACTCAGCGGTTTTGCCATATTAATCTCTAGAGCGCTCTACTATTGTAATGGATCGGCTTCGGATAGACCCTGTATTATTAAAAGAAATGACCTAAAATCTTCATTTTTTCGCAATTACACTCATATAAACAAAGAAAAATAAATGGTTATAGTGTTTTAATTTATATGAAATGAGAGAGAGAGAGATGATATAATTAATAATATTTATATAATAATATCAAATAAGCTCAAATAAGCGTTTGAAATATATTTTTAGGATGAGAGAAGTTATTTCAAACGAATGAAGGAAACCATGTATAATAAATGATGTAAAAATATATACATATGTGTGGTGTAAAATATGTAGATAGAATAAACGCTCCCAAGCCCAGCAGAAACAAGGAAGCTACAGCCCTAGAAAAGGCTATGCTGGCGCGGCTCGAGGAATGAAATTGTTCATTGCGACAGGCATCCCGTTTGATATATATATTATTGATATATTGATTATTATATATAACATTTTCTTTTTATACTCTTAATTCACAAACTTTGATAAGCCCAAATAATATCATTATATAATATCATCAAAATCAAATTATAAAATACATATATATATATGTAAATTCGAAGCTATTATAGACACGTATGATTCTTTTTTTTTTAATTGAACTATTTCTACTGCCCTTACTGCAATAGAAAACTTAATGGGAGGGCCTTGCTCATCAGTGGTGAATCCTTCCAGCAGTTTCGCCAGTTTAAGATGATAGAAAATATTTCAAACGAATGAAGGAAGCCATATATAAAAAATAATCTAAGAATATATATACATATGTGTTGCGTAACAAATATGGATAGAATAAACGCTCTAAAACTTAGCAGTAACAAGGAAGGCTACAGCCCTAGAAACAGGTATGCTGGTGCGGCTCGAGGAATGAGATTGTACATTGCGACAGGCATCCAGTTTGATATATATTACTCATTATATATAATAAGGGGTCAATGGAAGGATGGTCTAAACCATTGGTTTTCGAACGCTACGACCCGGGTTCGATTCCCGCATTGGGCACTTTTTTTCTAATAAAAAAAATGCTCCAATGATCCCCGATTCTTGCTAAAGATCTATCCTACCAGCGGTAACAAGTAAACAAACGGGACTCTGGCACATTTGTAACTGCAAAGTCGAACTGCTTTTCACATGTGTAGACATGTGGTGCACTTACAGTAAAAGCAGTCGCTAACTACCCACCATGATTATCACGGCCTGTACCACGTGTACTAGGGATAAGTAAAAAATATATATATATCATATTAATTTCATTATATCCTTATTCACAAAAGTGTATAAATCTAAATAAACTTCAATTAAATATAATATATTATCAAACTCAAATTATAAAAAAATTATAATATATATAAGAAAATAAAATATAAAGAATCGATAAGGAGAAAGTAAAAGACATCAGAATATGTTGGTGTTATAATGTTCTTTAAAGTTGAAAAGAGCAAAAAAGTTTTGTACCAGACGAATATTACACCAGCTAATCTATTCCATTAAATCCTCAACTTCTAATAACCAAGAGACCATTTTGTTCTTTAGAAAGTAGTAACAAAAGAGAAATGCTGGGGAGAAGAAAACATTAAAACTAAGATCAACAATAGAGAGTTTTATAACAGAATCAATAAATGGCCATTAAATTTGACACTTTTAAATGCGATCCATCCAAAGTTGCCGCTGTTATTGAAGTCCTTTTTTAGTAGGTTGGAGCCATTATTTACAACATAACCCAAGTAATATTGTCAGGGTACCTGATCAATGGCATGACGATCCGAGAGAGGACTTTCTTTCTGTCTTTTTTTTTTTCAAAGTTTAAAATCTCTGAATTGATATCCTTATATATTTGCCATGTGTGATAGTTGAAAATATTATATCATTATATATCTTATTCTTTATACTCTATCTCTTTAAATATTATATAAAATATATTTTATCATACGAGATATAGGCATATGTTGAACATTTTCTAGAGAAAGAAATGTGTACCATTTTTTTTTCGGGATAATTACATATTTTAGGCAATAAATACATTTATTGTAGCAAAATATATGTTATTCTATAAACAGATTGTTATTTTTATTTTAAGTGAGTAACAGTTACCTAGAACTTATTTGAAAAAGAAAGAATAAATAATACAAGGTAATAAGGTAAAGGGTTTCTTTTAATTTTGATTTTCGCAAGTTTTCGAGCAAAATTTCTGTTAACACAAAGCAATAACGCGCCATCTATACATATAAAATAAAAAGACTTAAAAGCGCGAATGTTTCTTTTCTACATAAAACGAACTTCTACTGTCCTTACTGTGATGAAAAAATATATAGATGGCGCGTTATTGCTTTATGTTAATTTATTCCTAACTGGCCTTGTCTTTATAGTTTGCTGAAGAGCATTGCTCGCAGCAAATATTTGAATGTAATTCTACTGTCCTATAAGCTTATGTCCATAGTTTACTTGAAAACCATTTCTAAGATTCATCCTTCAGTGTAGCATATAAAAGCAGAATGATCCAATACAGTATTAGAGCTCCGAGAAGCGGTCTGGTGGATTAAATTGGCGAAACCGCTGGGAGGGTTCACCACTGATGAGCCAAGCCCTCCCAATATATTTTTTCATCACAGTAAGGACAGTAGAAGTTCGTTTTATGTAGAAAAGAAACATTTGCGCTTTTAAGTCCTTTTAAAATTTCTGTTCTTCAACGGGCATATATTTCTATATACAATATCAAGATGAACTTTGTACAGTAATAATTGAAATATGTGTCATTGGCATCTGTTCTCGTAGGCATGCCTCAGACTGTTTACAGATAAAATATTAGATATCATATTGGGATGAAATATATATATTAATTTATCGATAATTTGTCAGGGATATTGCCATATTGGGTTGGGTTTTATATTTGTATTTTGCTATTTTGTAAACACCAATTATTGCCTATCTTGTTTTTTTATGAATTTTGATTCGTTTTGCATCAAATAATCAAGACAAAGTGTGTTATCTTCTCGTGTATATATCTGCGGCATGATTTGGGTGTTAAATTTGGTTGTTCCCGAAAATACATTGTAAAATGAATTTGTTTATATATATATATATATATATATATATATATATAAATATGTTTCGGCTTAGGCTATAAGCGTATTTTATTACTAATGTTGTTGTTGTTTTGAGATATAAATGCTTCAAGAAGCAATTACAGGTATTTTTGGGGGATATATTACCGTAATGATGGGTTTCATTCTTTCAGGTTGAATTCATCTATGCTTATGTATAATTAATTATTATTATTTTTATATATTGCATTATATTTTAAAGCTGCTCATTTTTTATTAACCCTAGTGCACGTGGTACAGCCTATTATATTCATGGTGGGAAGAATTTAGCGACTGCTTTTACTGTAAGTACACAATATGCCTACACATGTGAAAAGCAGTTCGACTTTACACTTACAAATGTGCCCCGTTTGATTACTTGCACTCGCTGGTGGGATTGACCTTTGCAAGAAGCGGGATTCTATCCCGAGTCATAGCGGTCGTAAGCCCCCCCCCCCCCCCCCCCCAAATTGATCATAGTATATAGAAATAGGTCTGCTGAAGGGTATTTATATCGAGAGATAGTCTAATTATATTTAAATTGAAAATACTCTTTGTAAGATTAATGTTTACTCTCTTATTTTAGAATCTATATCCCAATCTCTCTCTCTTAAAAATTCAAAAGAGTATTTGTATTCGATTCACTATTTCCTCGTGAATTAATTTCTAAAGAATCAGTAAATATTTTAATGCCTCTTTACATCAACATATTTTTTTCAGTCATTATCAATATCTATAAATACATTTTTAATCAAAAGATATAGAAGATACAACAATATACCATAGTCATTATATGAAATTAAATAGCTTTCTCATGATGATATTTTACCCCAATATAATAACCTCTCCAGAATACTGAAAGTGTAGAAAATGTCTGTAAAAAAAAGAAAATGCTTTCCTGACGTCCTAAAGATACTAAGCCAGTAGGATGTATAGCAGAGGCCAGGAAAAGTCTTTAACTTCACCCTAATATGGAGGAGGGTACCCACTTTCTCTTGAAGTTAGAAATGGCTCCTAAATGTTAATGAATTTACTATTAGGATTTCTCTCGGGATACGGATAACAACAGAAATCACAATTTATATTTTTCTTATGAAAATTCTCAATAATGTACCAACTGGACAAAGTCAACCTCTCATCACCAGACTCTGTGTATGAAATTATAAAAAAAAAAGTCTTTTTGAAACAGCGTCTAAAGGTAAATAAATCTACTAGTAGGATGCGGAGAGCGAGAAAAAACACATTTTAAATTTCCTAATGAAAATTACCATTAATAGATCAACTGGACGAGTCAACCTACTATTAAAATCTACTATTAGAATGCGAAGAGCAAAATAAACAACATTTCTCTCGTGACAATTCTCAATAATGGACAAATTAAACCAAGTTAACCTTTCACCACCAGAATAAGGTTATGTATTGATTATTTGAAGTTATAAACGGATTCTAAAAGTAAATGAATATACTATTAGAATGCGGAGAGCAAGAGGAAACACATTTAATATTTTTCTCGAGAAAATATATCAATGATAGACTAACTGGACCAAATCTTGACCAAATTTGATCCTTTCAACTTCTTATCACCAGACACAGAGCATTTTTCATTATTTAGGTGGAGTCTGATGTAAAGGAGCCACCAGTCTTAAGACAAAATCTCTTGAAATCGAAACAGAATAAGTGAAATTCAAGCTACACGAAGATAATAGGAGGTAATAGAACGAGAAAAAAATAACCATATGAAATTTCAAAGGACAATCAGGGATACTACCAAATAATACAACTAAAAATAGAATGGAAAACTTTGTATTTATCCATATTATAAATAAATGTATAATGTATTGTATAAAATACATTATTTAGATGCATTATTATTTAGAAATTAACTCTGTTTAGGATAGTTTGAATAATTCTATAATATCTAGTATATATTTTCATTCTAAAATATTCTTTAAATCATTCTCCAATCTGTAAATTGTTTTTCTAGAATACACGCAATACTTTACAATTTGATTTCATTTAACTAAATTTGCATACCAACCCTTTGTACATATTTCAATTGTTTATAAAGGACTGCGGCGTGTGATTATAAACAATACTTAAAATTATACCGCATAAGTTTCTTTTCCATGAAAAATCAATATTTATATTAAAAAAAAAAGTTAGAAATAGTAAATATTTCTCTTTAATATAAATATTGATTTTTCATGGAAAATAAACTTATGCGGTATAATTTTAAGCATTGTTTATATTTCAATTGTGTTGATATTTTTTCTCTTTTCGTCTAACTAAAACTTGCATATTAATTCTTGTACATATTCCAAATATCTTTCTTTTTTTCTTTCAACATTTTGTTTACCCTCAAAGTGCAAGTGTCCCTAGGGAGACATGGCGCTCTAGGTCGAAATAGAATTTTAAAAAAATAAAAAAATAAAAAAATATATATATAATACATATGTAATATATCATATAAAATACATGTAAAATGATGTGAAATAATCATAATTGAATGCCGATTCATATATTATATATAAAATAGGAATTTATGATATATATATATTTTCAAACACAGCGTTGTTACCGAAACGTCACACACTATTTATTTATTTGGATTTGGTCTTATTACCTTGTGTTTATAATCTATAATCCAAATTGTGCCTTATCGGCAATGGATTAAGTTTATTTTTGATATACTATATTATTATGAATTATTGTAGATACATTCACGAACAAAACTTAAGAAGATTGTACCTTTTATCATTACACAGTGACCTTTATTGAAAACACACTAGATAACCAAGTGTGAACCATATTGTACCTTTATCCTTGAAAAAGACAGACGACTGGTGAGATCGAAGACTCTCCGCTTCATTAAGTTTTGACCAAGAGTTTTTATTTATAAAAAGAGTTGCGGGAGGATATTCATGTAACTTAAAGAAGCACCTCTCCCATTGAAATTGCATTTAAAAAATTGGTTTTGGTTCCTCACTCCAGTACAGCGAAGTGCCTTTTTTAGCTGAATCAATGCCATATTTTCTCAAGCTCACTCTCATGTTGTTTATATATATACACAACAATGTACTATAATTCAATATTTGAACAGTGAATTTAATAAAATACACACAAATTGATAAAATAATTCATATTTATATATATAATAAATTCATATAAATAAATATATATATACTTTATTAAATTTTAAACCTCTTTAGGTTTTTGTTATTTTCGAAAGAAACGCGAATTCAGACATTCAAACTCTAGATGTTTATTTAAGCCCCAATGTCAATAAAACCCCCCTACGCACAGCTCATTTCCATATCCCAAACATTATTTCTTTATTATGATTTTCCGTGGCGTGGCTTTTAAAAAGATAAATACACTACGGGGGAGAGATAACATTTCCATATTTACCTCATTTTCTCTTCATCTGGGTGTCGACCATTTGTTGGTTTCCCAATATCTGGCGTGTTTGTTAGAAGTTGTCTCTTGGCACCCTGCCATTCACCAAGGATACATTACTATCATATATTGGCTCTATATTTTACCCTAGCTTATCTCACACATTGTTATACTAGAACATCAGTCTTGTGTATTTAAGATGGGAATACACTAGATTAATTAAAGATTACATAATTATTACAAAAGTACGAACGCAATTAATCAATCAGATTATTTGCAATTGGTTTTTAATGTCAATATAGTATCAGCTAATCATCAAGCCAATTTATTCACAAATATAATATATATAGAAAAGAATGAATTTACATATACCTAAAAGGTTTAGCTATATTTTAAAATATTTATTTATATATTTTAATATTTTTCATTCAAAACTAATTTACTTATAGCAAATTAAATGAAAAGGGTTTTTAAAAATATAAGGGTAGTAATATATAGTCACAATGTACACTGGAAAATGTCATCTACCATAATTACAATAAGTTTAAAGTCCCAAATACATTTAACTTCAACGTCGATCTTTGTGATGATCATGTAATCTTACATGAGACAATAAAGTTTTAAATGTGTCAGCCACGAACCAGGCCTTAGTCCAATCTGATAAACATTGTCAAAATTACATTAGACATTACTCACATTATCACGTGGTTATTTTCTGGGGATCTTCCACAAGTCGTTATTGAGTTTTACGACCAGCCGCTAGACTACCTATATATCAGACCTTCCTGGACCTTGCCCGTCACATCGGTCTCTGGCCTTCCTTAAGTGTCTTTCAGCCTGCCTTGTCTTTATGTAGATATGCTAGACCCCTTAAGTCACAGGACCCCATGACTGCTATTGCTTGTTGTACGACATATATATATTATAGATTAGAAATTTTTTGTGTGTTTGATTGTTGAAAAGAGGTGCAGTCGTGGAAAAATAAAAATAATTATTTACCTTTCAAGCAGATTTTTATTTTGAATCTCTTGAAGTAAAAATATACATAAAATTATTTATATCACAGGAATATAGAATTTATATAATGAATTCTATAATCGTGGATAAAAGATAGGTAGGGTTAAATATATATATTTACAACAACAATAATTAAAAGTGATATTTTTTTGAATATATGGTCAAAAATGCAGAACAGTCAATGAATGAAAAAATAAAATATATGTTTTAAAAAAATATATATAAAATATTTGTATTTTAGATTATATAATATATATATATATATATATATATATATATATTTATGTGTATGTTATGAATACTTAGTTTGTTGTTAGATAAAAGGTTAATAAGATAAAGGATTGATGAAATAAAAGATCGAGGGTGCAGTCGTGATAAAAGAAAGATAATTATTTATTATCAAGTATTTTTATTTCCAATTACTTGATGAAAAATGACACTTTAATTATTTTCACATATATATATATATAATTTATGAAATTAATATTATATTAGTGACTAAAAAGATCGATATGTTAACTACGCATATTTACAACAAAACTTAAAGTCATTATAAAAACGATGATTAAAAAGGTAGAATTATCAATGAATAAAAATAAAATATACATTTTTTTAAATATAGAATATTTGAGTTTTTAGATTATATAATATATTACGATGCACTAGCGCGCCATCTGTTATCAAATTACAAAACTATTTCAGAGGCGTAGTATTCTTTTTAAAATAAAATAAAACAATTTCTACTGTCCTTACTGCAATGGAAAAATTAAAGGGAGGGCCTGGCTCATCAGTGGTGAACCCTCCCAGCGGTTTCGCCAGTTTAATCTACCATACCGCTGTTATATTGCATTTTTGGAACTTTCTTTTATAGTGATACTGATGCTTGACTCTTCGAATGGGTATTTTAGAAGAACTATGGACATAAGCTTTTAGGACAGCAGAATTACATATAATTATAAATATATAAAAATAGGATAACATATATATCCTCTTGAATATTGAGCAATCCATATGAAATTACTAATTAAATGGCATATTTTGGATAAAAAATATGCCATTTAATTAATAATATATATATACATATGATAAAATAACTATCTTAAAATTATTTATGTTATAATAATATTGTTTAGAAAGAAATCATTTGCTGAATTTGAATACAAGAGTATAATGTCAATGATATGGAGAGGTGAACATTTTTGAAAAAAAGACATTACATTATAATATTAGAAATATTAAGATAGATGTTTTATTCTATATAGAATTGAATAAAGAAAACTCTCTCTATAAAAATAAAATATTAAAAATCCACATTTATATTCTAACTAAATAAAAGTGTAGTTATTCCATTTAACTACAACAAATAAAAGGCTTTTTATTCCATTCCTGTGTTTAACAGCGGATTTACATAAATAAATTTCCACCAAGTGTGTCTTAGCCTCGAACTCAGGAAGATTAGAGGAATGAAGAGATGGAGGGAGAGATTAAAGTGAGCTGGTGCTATGACATGGTTTAATTAAGAAAGAAGATTTGGGATTTGTTAGACTAGAACTCTCTTCACAGAGTTTGTTCCATGCTATTGAAATATACAGAATACATACACATTATAATATCCTAACATCATAAGCGAATCTTTATTTTTATTCACTGTGTATAACATATATTTATGTGATATATGTAAATATATTTATATTTTTCGATATTATAAATATTCTCAGAAATATAAACTATTTTTTCACGTGTATGATTATTTTTCAAATGAAACAATATATTCTACTGCCCTTACTGCAATGAAAAATTAAAGAGAGTGTCTCGCTCATCAATGATGAATCCTGGGAAGGTTCACCACTAATGATACATACAATCATATTAATTATCATTGCAGTAAGGGTTGTAGAATATATTTTTTTATTTGAAAAATAACCGTACATGTGAAAAAATAGTTTAAAATTTTGATAACAGATAGCGCGCTGATCATCATATTAATATTATAAATATATCTATCACATTATTTTTAACTGATATTTATTTACAGAGCAATATGTTTTTTTTATATTTGTTATTGACTATATATGATTTTACAATACGGGCATTACCTCATGTACTTAATACCTTTAACGCTGTTCTACCGAGAGGCCAATTTTGGAAGATTTTACAGACTGAAAGAGACCTTTGGATCACCTGCAATGAAAAGAAAGACGAATTCAATAAAAATAGAAACAGTAAAATATAATTGCATTATTTTTCACCGGTCTAGCTTTGATTGATAAAAGAACCACCTTAAAAATATATACAGCTTAAGTAAAGAAGAAACAATGCTGATAAACTATTCAAATCGCAACTTGGTTCAACAAGGTTTTACCAATATGATTTTATGTTGAATTTAAAATGAAATCAATTATTTGTTACAAATAAAACATTTGTAATAAATGATGGCCTAGAGTTATTCTGAATATCGTATTAGCATATATATAGCCTAAAGCAATAACCTGGAAGCAGAATCTCGGAGTGGAAAACTATCGACATGCGAGTTTACGGCTGTTAAGTTTTGCAGCAAGTTGAAGCTATTAAAACTTTATCCACGTATGAGAAAGTAAGTGCTCGACAAGTCGGTCGACAAACGAGGCTTTCGTATGGGACAGTTTGGAGAGCATTAAGAATTGTTCTTTAAAATACCCGTATGAATTTGAAAGATATCACGAGCTGAAATTTAGTGATTTTGAGAAGCATCAAGAATTCACTACATGGGTTTTCAGGCAATGGATTGACAAAAACTGGCAGTCAAATGTTCTGAGAAAAGATAAAGCTTCCTTTTTTTCTTACCGTAGTAGGTAACACATAAAAAATCTACATTTGGGAAACAGAAAACTCAGAAATATCTCATAAATGACATTTCAGCGTCCTAGAGTTTTAGTTTGGTGTGTTTTTACTTATCATATTGATGAAACATTTTTCGTTAGAGAATTCAATGACACAATTTTTGAACCGTTTTTGTTACTGGCGAATGTTATGTACAACTTTGAGTTAAAAGGTTATTCCCATGCTGCAGGAAAGACAAGTACTATGTGAAATAACATTCATACAAGATGGAGGACTTCATCATATCGCCCGCTCTGTCAAACAATTGCTGAAGGATATGTTCAGTGAAGATTTTGATAAGTCCACATGCCAATGGTCACCAAGATCAGACTTTTCGGCTTGCGATTTTTCGCTAAGGGATACATTAAGTCGCGGGTTTTTCAATGCCAGCCTACCACATTGGCCAGGTTGAAGGCTTATATTAAACCGCACGTTTCATCAATGTCAACATATATGTTTTAGTGCTGTCAAATCTTTTATCTATTTACGTGTTTGAGAATGCAGAGCGCCACATTGAGCAAGGATTGTGAACAATGACAAAAGAGAATTCAGTTACTTCATATGTTACATTAGCTGCTAAGTATTATATTATCTACCAATATTTTGCAGCTCTTTATATATGGTAATAAGGATAATAAATGCTATTCTTACATCTTTACACTTTTTGTTTTTGTGAAAAGTAAATACGTGTTGAATATTTATAATATGCACACAGATTCGATGCCTTTACGTGGCACAATCTGCATCATTTTTTTTGCAATTTATATTATGTCGTGTATAGACCAAAATGTTATAACTTCTCGTATAAAACTGATACACACAATCTTAACCCTTTACAATTTTATCACCTTTTGCTCAATAGATAAAACAAGATAGATTTTGGGTAACATTGTAATAGTGAATGATAATATTTGTCAGGCCCAAGGAAATGATATTTAGAACAAATTAAAGCATATATATATATATATTCTGTCACCCCTCTCTTATTTCAACTGTTAGATCATAAGTTTTCAATTAAATAGTTAAGCATCGCCAAGTTGCCAGGAAACGATATATTTCTTATAGCAAGTAATCCCATTAGTCAAGTTTGATCATGATACTTTTAGTACCATATTTACATTTTAAAAAATCGTTTATTGATTTCCGCATACATTTTTCAAATACTCAATATATTTATCAAACGCATATAAAATATCAATTATATTTACCACATGTTTCAGTTATCTTGTTTACCGTGATTTCATATATAGGATAGTATTTGAAAGTTTTCACCTAGCTCTTCTACCTTTGTCAAATTGGTGTTTTATTATCCTATCATCAGATATTATTGGAAATCCTTCATAAGTAAACAGGAAAAATAAATGTGGATAAATTATAAATTTTCAATTTATCAAAATATATTCAACAAGTAATTTTATGATTCTGGTAAAGCGCCATTTATATATATATATATATATATATATGTTTACAAAAAATGTAATGCCTCGATAAAGGTTGGCGTTCAGCCAGCCGAAATATTGGCAAAATAAATATTTTATTAAATCCAATATATGCCGTTTATTATCTAATATATATATATATTAGAGCGCCAACAGCGCGAAACGCGTTCGTGGATGGCTTTTCTTGATTTATCAAGAAATTGGGTTGGCCGAATATCACGGAGTAAACTAAATAAACGTTTAGTTTATTTCTGCTCCACTAGATGGCGCTCTGCCATCTAAAAAGCACATGTGCTCGTGGTCAGGAGATGCCTTATTTATTTTTAATATATATATATAGCGATTATATTTGTAACAAAAACTTTTTAAGATATTTTTTTTCATTTTATGCCATGAAAATAACCATTGAATCCTATTCATAATTATGTTCAATCCTTTTCTCTAGATCAAATATTTGCGGAAGTGGTAATTTTCAAAGTTTTGCAAGACTTTTAAACCACCCTGTATATGTTTTAAAATTACAAAATATTTTCTCACAATGAGTTTCTTTTTATATCAAAATGCTAGCTTCCAAGCGATAATCGTTCTTCAACGGGCTTAATAAAAAATATAAACTATATCTTATAAGAAATATTTACAATTATTTCTTGTAGGATATACTCTATAATTTTTATAAAGCCCGTTGAAGAGCGATTATCGTTGAAAGCTAGCATTTTGAAATAAAAATAAACTCATTGTGAGAAATTATTCTGTAATTTTAAAGAGTTTTTCACAATTTTACCCTGTATATGTACTAAAGGTGACATTTCTCCTTTTACATATACATTAGAATAATGCATTCGGTTCATCGCCCCATTTCAAAGCTTAATGGTGATATAGAAAAATGAACCGCAATACCAGTGATGAAGGTCATAGCCTTTATGGTATACAAGAGAAAGAAAAAAGGGTATTTCTATATCGTGCAAATGAAAGTTGCTGATGGCGCAAGCCAACTTTAAATTGCACGATAAGGAGATGCCCTTTTTTCTTTCACAATTAATGCACCTTATCACAGTACAATATCACATTTGTACTATGATATACAAGTTGTATTTCATTGTCCGAATTCTCCCGAATTAGTATTGTGGCTCATTCTTCAATAGAGAAGTTACACTTTTGGATAATACATATTTTACTCCTGTAACTCTATTTTGTTGAAATATTACACAGAGTAACAATGGCTATAGATGAGCTCGTGTTTGAAAAGGAACTTGTATCTATATCATAATTATCATTTTCGTTGTTTTCATGTATAAACATATACCAAGATTTGTTTTGTATAATTGTTATTAATAATAAATAATATGTAAAGTTAAATTGGTTACGGATTCATTCTTCTTACATACTACTCTGATCAAAAGGTTTCGACACTTTACTCATAAGTTAAAAAAACACTTTATTATCCTACCAAATTCAAATTGTCCCCTTCAAAGTAGTCCCCGTTAGCCGCGATGAATTTCATCCACCTTTTTTTCCAGTCGGCAAAACACCTCTGGTAGTCTGTTTTCGGGATCGCCTTCATGGCCTTCTTCAATTCCACTTTGATCTCTTCTATGCTCAATATTACTTCAATTTTATTTATAATGTGTATGCTGTCGTGTTTGTATATGAAAAGAAATTGATAAATATCATTAACTATAAAGATTTATTATCCAAATCAAGATAGAAAAAAATGCGTACAAAGAAGATAAAGAGAGAAAATATAAAAATATATTTTAAATATATATAGAGAGAAAATGTTTAATAATCTATATATTGTTTATGCAATATATTGAACAGAAATTAATAAAATTAGATATAGAAGAATATTTATATATTGCCTAGTATTAATAACATATTCCTTTACGAAAGCTACTCAATATTATTAGTTAAAAAAAGTAATATAAGAATATTTTAAGATTATATATATATGTGAGGTCTGACCTTTTGAATTATCTATTGCATTTAATGTATATATATAAACATATCAAAGGGGTATATCTATTATATAATTATATTATTATTTATATCATGAACAATATATTAATATAGGGTTTGAAAACAATAGTAAAAATTATCAGTTTTCTGATGATTTTGACAAGTCGAAACGTTTTGGATTGTCTTGATTATTGAAAAGCTTCGTTTTCAGAAAAAAAATTGATATCTATTTTTAAGAATGAATTATGTTAAAAATATAGTTTTTTTTTCGGAATCATCATTAGATATCAAGTAAATCAATTTTGCTTCTGATCTTCACAAAGTTTGGGAGTAACATTATAGGTAAAATCAGAAGGTAGTTTAAGGCGTTTCATTTCATCCTTGATATTTCTGAAGACATCCTCGTCTCTTTCTGGGGATCGTAGAAAGATGAACGCTTGCTCGGCGTATAGATGGGTGTCACGGGTACATACCCATAGGACAAAATACTTGGAAGGTTGTAGGATAATGATTCTTGACTTTGGAAGCATTGGCAATCTTGCTCTAATTGGCACACCAAGAATATCTATATCACTAAATGGGCCGAAAGCAAATTGAGGTGGATGTTCCTTATCAAAGGTAACATTGTTTCTAACAAATACACTAAGCTCATCAATTCTTAATTTGAAATCCATAGGAAGAGTATGGTCTCTTGATTCTCTAATGGATACACGTAGACATTTGTTTTTAGGTTGGTCATTATCAAGGGTTAGATAACCATGTAGATGCCAGTCCCCTTTGATCTCCTTAGGATCAAACTTGAGTGATGAATTCACGTCTGGACAATCAGGAAATTTAGCCAGAGCAGAAGCTGCTAAGAGAAGTAAAAGGAAGTACATGATTGATTGGAACAACCCGTGAGGATTGCTAGATATAGTCGTATGATGACGTCATTTGTTTTGATAAGATGATTTATGCAAATTTGTTTTTCTATGTGACATTTTCCTCTTCAATATTCATTTATGTATGTTTGGATAAATTGTTATTTCCTCTTCTCTTTTTGTTTTTTGATTTTTTTTTTCTTGAATAAAACTTTACGATTCTGAAGATAGAAATATATTGTATTTACATTTTAAACTGAAAATAAGCCCAAGATTTACAAAAGGATAATCCTTTAAATTGGCGTGTTTGAAAAAATATCATTAGATATATACTTCGTTTTAATATACGAGACTAGATGTGATATACGATTTCTTTGCTTGACTCGATGTATGCTCAAATAGAATTAGTTTTACACTCTTTATATTCACAAGAAATTCGAAATTATTAATAATACTAGCTAACACAAAAATGTTGATCTAAAAAGACGAACGAGATTCTAGCACTGAATTCAAGTTTATTCAGGATTTTACGAACTTGAAATTATTCATGAGCTGTCCTATCATCAAAGTGGTATTAATAATAATCCAAGCTTTCAGTTTTTAGTCACTGAATAAAGGAAATTAGGTGCTCTATGTAGTAAACACAGGATCTATCTTGTTTAATAGCTTCATCAATCTGTTTCACCGACCCTAAGTTCATATGAAAAACAGCAGAATATGATTTTATAGCTATATAATAGGGGTATGAATGATGTTCCTTTCGCCAGCATCCATGTTTTCTCTCACAGGTCATAGTCATCTTATCCAGTGATCATGTTTATCTCTGCTATCTCAGAGATACAAGAAACATGGGTATTTATGAAGCCACCTTGACAAAGAATAAAATTCAGAATTTTGAGATCAACACAAACTATCCACTGCTTGTTGAACTTCATTTTTATATTACAAACACAATAATCTCATACACCTCTTTCATTTTTTTTTTTAATGAACGAGTGAAATCGACCTATACGTATTGCCATTGTGCACACACTTTAAATTTCGTTTGGAATTGAATGAATTGGATTCAATGAAGAGACGCCAAATACCTGGTGAATACACAGAAGGACCTAATTTCAGTAGTAAACCTCGAACATCATGGTAATATACAAGATTTTCCTCGTGAGAAAAGAACGAAGATGAACCATTTTCACGCTCACGATAGAATGTTATTTGTGTTTCTAAGGCGAGAAGATTTTTCATAAAAAAAAAAAAAAACCTGAAGCAAGCACTGCAGGATTATTCTTTTGAGAGGCTCAGGGCTATAATGAGATAATTTATTTCCTTTTGGTCAAATTGTTGAGAACTCAAAGAAGAACCAACATAATAATGTATTCATCCTCTGTATTATGACTTGTAACCACTGCATCTTGAAGAGCTGTGGAAGGCCATTAAAATTTGGGATAAGTTTAACTTCTTAGTGAGGATGTAGACGTATTGCAGAAGGTAGGTTAGGATAAGTCCACTTGTAGCGATTTATTCGGTTAATACCGACAATGCTGACGTTACAGAAAAAGCAATCGTTAGTGTGATCTCTTAGTTTTCTCCATATCATTGGCACTCCGAACTTGAGACTTATTTTATCAATCGTCCACTGACGCAAATATTCAATACAAGTTTTACAAGCACAATGTGAAGTTCACGTTCAATCTTTGTCTCCTAGTTTAACTACAAAGTAAAAGTGGTAGACCATATTTTTTACGAAGATGGGTTTCCTGAAATCTTGCATTGTGTTCTGGCCACATATATAACAAAACATATTAGGATGATTGACGCAGGACCTTTTGATAGTAGAGATAGTAAATAAATAAAATTTACATGTGGGACAAGCAATAGTTATTAAAAATATATGGTGATAAAATGACAGATATATAATCTGTTATGAAAATTCGAAACTATTATAGACGCGTATGATTCTTACAAATTAAACAATTTCTACTGCCCTTACTGCAATGGAAAAATCAATGGGAGGGCCTGGCTCATCATTCGAATTTTCATAACAGATGGCGCGCTAATGCATCATAATATATAATCTGTATTAGATACAAAATAAAATGAATAAATTTTACATTTTACTTCCTTTTTATTAAAAAATTAACCTGAAGCATATGGGGCCTTACAACGCAGAGTTCACAACACAGTTTCACTGCATTGGCTGATTATCAAGAAGAGTGAAACACTGTACCACTGGAATAGAAACATGGCTAAAGGGGATGAAATATCTCCAATAAATGAATTGAAACATAGCACCTCTGAGACAAGAGCCGATAGAAGGAAATGGTTTGCAGATTTGGAATTAGCACACCAAGAGACCCTATAACAACTGTTTTCTTTTCGGCAACAGAAAAACATATTTTGATGATCATTTTCATTTGTTCTTATATATTTTCATTTTATGCTTAATGTGTGACTTCTAATTTTGTGTGTATTAATGTTGTATTGTGTTGAAAGTTACAATTCCGGAATATTTTTACGATAGAAAAAACTCTTGTGATTTGCATAGAACTTCAGTATTGTCTTTGTTAATTGAAATCTCTGTCTATATAGCGCAGCCTTGTTAGATTGTTACGTAGGCTGGCAGTTAAGTGAATAGGGCAGGCCGGCGTGAGCTGCTGATGTAAATATAATTTTATCTCTTTGTCCTTCTTTTATAGTTTTATATCTTTAGGTAATAAAGGATATTTTTCTCCCTCTATGACTCCATACATTTTTCAACATGTTATTTATATAATTTATGAAAACAATATAACTCTTTATATTTATTATTTTATTATATTTATAGGTACACACCACATATATATATATTACAAATATTAATTATAAAAAGAAAAACACAGTGATACTATTGTTTCGATTTATCTTCTTATTCACATCATGTATATATGTTTACATTAATCTACATAATCCCTTCTTGATTAGTTAGTACCTCATCATGTCCTTGAAACTTGATGCAACTTTTACTTGTCTTCAACCTATACTGATGACCTTTTTTTCCATAATTTCATTTCAATTTAAAGCGCTATGTCCCCCTAGAGACACTTGTGCTGTCATACATGTATGCCTTTACATTTGTCTATACATATATAAATACAATAATTGTAGGTCTTGAATAGAATAGTCTTATGATATTAAAAATGAGAAAGTAAAAAACGATAAAAAGAACTGTGTACAAAAGAAAGAAGTGTCTGGCAATATGTACAATCAGCATAATATAAATTATCAGTTTCTTAAAAGCTATTGTTATTATATAATTTAAAATATATCTAAAAAATGTATTGCATTTAATATATATTTTTTACTGGAAATAAAAATACTAGGATCTGTTATTAATAAATTATTGTCGATTCAATAGTCTTAAATATTCTTATGAGATATAGCCCTTCTCTATTGATCATAAGCGGTGATCTGAATGCTCGCTCTCCACACACACACACACAGTATGGTGGGACAAAATAACCAACGTAAATGATCAAAAACTGAATAACATTTTCTTCAACACGATATCTATATTCATAATAATGCCACCCTATATGTCGTGGAACAAGTATAATAGATCTAACTCTAACAAATCCACAGGCAATGAACATGGTTCAAAATTGGAAAACGACCCAACTCTCCACTCTTTCCTATCGCAACGGAGTGATATTTCAAATTTCTACTCCGAACAGAATCACTCTAAATTATGTTAATTCTACGTGGAAGTATTTTCAAATAAAAACAATCAAAATGGACAAATTTTTCAGAATCAATTAATATTTCACAAGTTCATTATATACAATATAGGACTGAAGAAGCAACACACACAACCAAACTGGATAACCTGGTCTGTCAAATTTCGGAATTAATAATCGAATCTCCGTTTAAAATTCTCCCAATTAAAACTAATATACCTAACTCCTCATTTTCTGCCAAATGGTGTAACAACGAACTTGAAATTATTAAACAAAACTTTCATTACATGCACAAACTCTATTACAGAAAATATCCTAGATTGAGCAAACCATTTCTACGAAGCAAAACGCAAATATATAACAGCAATGAAAAAAGCAAAATACAACAGTTGGAGAGGCTACATTGAAGAACTAACAAATGACTCCCTCTTCGGTAATATTCCTAAACTAATAAAAATACTATTGGGGAAAATATATCACAAATTTACCAATTATTGATAATTATTTAAACCAATGTTCAATAGCTAGATTAGGACTTCTTAATAATATGTTTCCGAATGATACTCAAGTTACTTATATTCAGCGCAAAACATAATTACTCAAAATTATATCCCTAATTACAAACACAATAAACAGATCATTTTTACATAAATAGATTTTGATACAATGATATCACAGATAAACCTAAAATAATCTTCAGTAATAGATCATATATCGAATAGGATGATAAAATGGTCATTTAATCAAATGAAACTCCTATTAGAGGGACCTTTAACAAATGTATGCAAATAAGTCATTTCCCTCTTCCTTGGAAAAACTAAACAGTTTGTATTTTAACAAACCCAACAAGCCAAACAATATGTGTTTTAAAGCCTATTTCTCTATGTATGCCTCATTTCCAACTTAGTCAAATTCTTTGAGAAATTGATTGCCAGAAATATGATGGATCATTCAACTCCCCTGCTGAACACAAGTCAACACGGTTTCTTGAAGGAACATACAACGATTTCTGCTCTTGAAGAAATAACCAGAAGCATTATAGAATTTAAATAAAACAAACGAGTCGCCCTACTTTCAATAGATATTACTGCGGCAACTCCTGGCATCCAAATATAATTAAATCACTTGATCAATTGAACTCTCCATTTGATCAAATAAAAATAATAGAATCATACTTTCATGACCATAGAGTCATATTAGAATACGCTGGAATTCTTGTATCAAAACAACTAAACAAAGGATGCCCACAGGGAGGATCACTGTCTCCGTTACTTTGGAACGTCATCCTCAACGACCTCCTCATACGCCTTACTCAAATATCAAACATTCATCCTGTAGCATATGCCGATGATGTGAATATCGTTCTCTGGGTCGCAAATACAATAGACTTGAGAAATTTAATCTAAACAGTTCTTTATGTAATAGACAATTGGTGCGATGAAATTAAATATCTTTATCAACCGAAAAAATAACTTTAACCTATTTTCATTTTCAGCCTCATTTAACAATAGAATACAAAGGAATATACCTGAAATTTACCGATCAAATCGAGATACTCGGAGTCTATTTCTCCGATAACAAAAGAAACAAAATCAAATAGATAAAGTCACATAGAGGATATTGTAGCTCAATGCCACAAAAAAGAACATTCTTTTCTCAATTTGCAGAAAATCTTGGGGTTTGACTATGAGAAAAGAAGCACAATTTATAATCACTCATATGATCGAAAGCCAGTTATACTAGCAAAATATGGAATCCATATATTTCTATACGTTCTTTACAAAAAAACTTCATTCATTACAACATATTCTTATCTCAGTGGTACATGGATATCGAACCATATCATGAATGTTCACACCTCCTTTCGCATACACCTTTCATAAAATATTACATCAACTATTAATCTATGAAATATGAACTGAAAAAAAAAAAAACGATTTTACAAAGAGAAAAATCTGAAACAATAATTGGCGAATAAAATCTATTAATATGAATCATTTGTATCAATCAATGTATGGCATTTACAATGCGAATTATACAATTAGCACTATTTTTACAAACGGCATTCCTATACAGATCCATCCTAATTTTATAGTCACTCAATTTGTCACATCACACGGAAAATTCCAAACCTAACTTTATAGATAGGTCTATCAGAAACACCAAATTGTTCCTGCGGAGAAACTGGACAAACTACTCTTCACCTTATCTACGACTGTCTTAACTTTACAGAAAAGAGACAACGATTGTTCACAGAAATAAATATATATTTTTTCTAATACCATACTCACTTTTTCAATATAAAATATATGAATTCTGTCGATTAATACACGTATATTTGTAATTTATTTAATCCTAAATTTTAATTTATTTGTTGTTTTGTTTGTTTATTCTGTAATAGAAGCAAATACTCCAATATTGTTTTTGCGCCTTATTGATTAATAAAGTTGAAATAAACCATTATTTTGGAGGTATTGGTATGTTTGTTAAAGAGAGGCTGGTAATGATTTTTTTTAAGGCTGATTCACTTCGCAAATGTAACAATTCTTTATAAGTCTTTCTATATATTTCTCTATATTGAGCCAATAGTATTTTTTTTTTAAATTTGTTTAGTTCTAGCACTATTTTTCCAAATGGCATTCCTATGAAATTCCATCAAAATTTTATAGTCACTCAATTTTAAACATCACACGGAAAATTCCTCCTTTATAAAGAGGACTATCAGAAACCCCAAATTGTCCCCGTGGAGAAACCGAACAAACTGCTCTTCACCTTATCTACGACTGTCCGAACTTTGCAGAAGTGAGACATCGATTGTTCACAGAACTCTTCTTCTTTCTTATCTAAACTCAATCATATTAAGTCATCAAGCTTGTAAAGCTTGAGACTTTTGATGGTGTCTGCCGGTGAAGAGTAGAGCTCAAAAATGGATGAGTCAATATCCTTGATAAATGTTTTTCATGAGCTAGATATAAAATATATTTGAAGGATTTCCTGATGCATATAAATATTGTCTATTTTCTTTCAGTTTTGACGTTTGATTTGACAGGAGAAACGCCCATTGATCATAGATTTAACCCAACCATCTTACCATCTAAACACCTCTTTGGCGGATTGTGAAGATTCCATTGGATTCACCGATTCACTGGATGGGTTCACCACTAAGATGAGCCAGTCCCTTTCAATATCTCTTCCAATTCCAAGAAAATTTGGAATGTGCTTTAGGTGTTTTTGTAAAAATAATCACATATTGAAACATAGTTTCTACTCTGACAAAATATGTCTAATGTATAGAGGTTTGAAATATAGGATGACACAAGATTAAATAGTCCAAATCTTTTATTCAATTAATAATAAATAAATATTCGATAAAAGTAGAAAATGTTAATGTAAACATAATTAAGGTCCGCTTAATAAAGGCTTGCACATTTCAGGATGGGTTTTGTATACGAAGTCGTTGGAAAGGTCCATTTTTTTCATCTTGTCCTCGATGGAGTCATAAAGCTTCTGGTTCTTCTCTGGACTGGGTAGAAGAAGGGCAGCTTGTTCAATGTAGATATGGTTAAAAGAATGGCATCCCCACAGGACCAAGTATTCTTTTTCCTCGAAGAGTACGATGCTAGCCCCTGGGTGAATGGGCATAGGTCCTTCAATACTATGTTCCATTATTCTTGCTTTAAAGTCACCATCAAAAATCAGAGAGGGTGGTTGAGTGTCGTTAAAAGTGACTTCACTTTCGACTATAATTGGAACACTACCTAACTTAGAAGCTAGCCTGATAGGAATATGGTTTTCCCTTGCTTCTGAGAAGTCTACAGCCAAACAGTTCTTAATGAAAGGATCAAATCCTATGTTAAGATAACCATGAAGGTACCATCGTCCTCTTAGTTGGGATGCGTTCATCTTCAGCTGAGATTGGATCGACCCGCACTGCGGTGCCTCAGCTAGAGCAGAAGCTGCCAGGAGAAGTACAAGGAAGATTTGATACATGGTGTGACTGTGAATGATAACCGACAGTTTGGGAGACCTTATATACATCCCTAATGATGATGTAAGTTGTTTGATTCCCTATCATCGTACCAAACAAACTTCTGTTTTCGCTTCTAGTTTTTCCTCGTTGTAATACATAGATATTTCCTTATTCAATGTTTATATAAAAATACCTTAGTTCTTCTTCTTATGAATATATCTAAAGTATACATTAATATATTCATTACAGCTTTACACTATATGATTTTTCACTGGATTTATTTGTTATATTGAATCGACACAAATACTCAGTACTTTGTTTCATCTCGTAAAACACTGCGAAATCAGACGACGTGCTCACGGTATTCGAAAAGCCTTCTCCAATAAAATCAAGAATACTTATAATCTGAATTTTCAAATTTAATTATCACATTCATATTTATTATTCAATATCAGAATATATATAATTGTTTATTTTATAAATTAAAAATATTAATATCAATTTATATATAGAATAGATATTTCGTAAATATCATTAACATTTTTTTCTTTTCTCTTCCATTTTTAAAGGGTAATACATTTTTGCACAAATAAATCTCGTGATATATTTAGTCGTTAGCTACTAAGTAACTTCAAACCTACCATCAAAGTATAACAAATTGGTCTAGTGAAGTATATAATAGAATAATACAATGAAAAGGCATACATATTGACATATAAATATTTTTATTCAAACCAATATATGCCTTTATATTATCTAATGAATTAAGTATGAATTTCTCTATTTTCAAAATGATATATATATACGTATATACATATATGTTTTGAAAATAAAGCAATCCATAAATAAATATTTAATTGAAAAGACATATATTGGATCAAAATAGCATTTATTTTACCTTCGTAATTACATCTAATTAATCTAATATTCATAATTCATCTAATATCACTAAGGATTTTAATAGAAAAACTCAACAAAATAATACGTGTACACAAACTAGAGAAGAAAACCTTCGAAAATTTAAAAGCACAAGATACTAATCTACTTCGCTTTTATGGGCTTCTAATGTAAAATAAATGATATTTTGATCCAATATATGACTTTTTAAGTAAATATATATGTATTTAGCGAATACATGTGTTTGTGTTATATTTTTAAAAATGGAGTTAATTTACAAACAATATTACACACAAACAAAGTTAAAAAATAAAACAACACTTAAAGTTTCACCGCATAAGTTTCTTTTCTGTGAAAAATCAATATTTATTTCAAAGAGAAATATTTACTATTTCTAAATTTTTTGGATGAAGTATGAAAGGGTGAAAATATGAAGAGTAATGGCGAACGGAAAAATAAAAGTGTCCAGGGGCGGGAATCGAACCCACCCTTTTCCCGCCCCTGGACACTTTTATTTTTCCGTTCGCCATTACTCTTCATATTTTCACCCTTTCATACTTCATCCAAAAAAGTTAGAAATAGTAAATATTTCTCTTTGAAATAAATATTGATTTTTCACAGAAAAGAAACTTATGCGGTGAAACTTTAAGTGTTGTTTTATAATCATACGCCGCAGTCCTTTATAAAGTTAAAAAATGTGTGATTTCAGCTCACCTTAAAGATTAAGATACAAAATGGTCCAAAAATTTCAGAATACAAACTAGATATCGTTAGAAACATATCTAAATATTATCACAAAGTTTGAAAGTTTGAAAATAGAGAATAAATATCAAAATATGTTTAGCTAATATGTTAATTAGGGAGGGACTTTTTCTTCCCTTCTCTCTATCTCTTTCTCTACCGCTGCTGTACCAACAGAGGTATCTGGCAAAGAGACTCATTCAAAAAATAGCACCCAACAACCATTCCACAATACCAGAGCTCCAAGAGAAACAGCCTCTACAGACCAATTTACAACAGGTAGAGGAGCTTTTTGAAAGCTTGAATGCCAACCCCATGCATGAACCTCTTTATAAAAACTATTATAGTGAGGAGATAGCTGTTGTCTCCCCTTCTAACAGGGAGGACGTCCTCGAGTACCTGTCGCCTGAGAAGAGGTCTGTTCTGAAGCTATTCCTCGACATGGAAATAGTCGGGGAGATCTGTCCGACTTCAGGACGTGACATCATACCAGACGACCATCAGTGGGATTCATTTGATGAAAATAATATTTAAGTTTAATATTTTAAAATATATATCAACCCTATATAATTTCATATGTACGATTAATAAATATGTTTCAAATTCAATCTCTCTCTCTTTTAGTTATAGAATAGAACACAAATCTCTAAATCAGGCAGATCGCCCAAGCTTTAGCGTATTATTTTAACGTTTTTTAACAATCTATTTCTCACTTTCAGGTTTGGAAATTCAACATTAAAATATCAATACCATTGCACTTTGCGCTTATTTAATATTGTGATAATATAAAAGAATTCGTAGCATTTAAACACGAATGTTTCTTTCAAATATATAAAAAAATCCTTTACTATCCTTACTGAGATCGAAACCTATATTGGGAGGGCTTGATTCATCAGTGGTGAACCTTTCCAGCGGCTTCGCCAATTTAATCTACCAGAACGCTTCTTAGAGCTCTAATACTGTATTGGACGATTCTGCTTATATACGAGGTGTGTTCAAAAAGTATCGCGACCTTTGAATTTTCGCGGGTTACGTATATTCGAATTTCGATCTTTTTGTGGCTTTATGTTGGTACTCATGTCTCTCACTTATTCCGACAAGCTCGGCCATTTTGATTGTTCACTTAATTGTTTACAGCTGCTTTGCTTTCAGGTGTTTTGGATCGTCTTCGATTTTTACCTATTAAAAAAATGGATCAAAGAACCTGTATCAAATTTTGTGTGAAAAACGAAATTAAGTTGCGCGGATGCATTCCGAATGTTGACTGTAACATACGGAGAAGCTACCTTGGACCGAAGCAACGTTTATCGGTGGTACAAAATGTTCTAAGAAGGCCGAGAAGATGTGAACGACGAAGAGCGTGCCGGACGCCCGAGCACTTCAACAACAGATGAAAAAATAAATGAAGTGGAGAAAATGATATTGGCCAATCGTCGAATCACGGTTAGAGAAGTTAATGAGGACCTAAACATATCGATTGGCTCGTGCCATTCGATTTTTATCAATGATTTGGGCATGAGACGGGTTGCCGCGAAATTCGTACCAAAATTGCTCAATTGCGACCAAAAACAGCATCGCATGAACATTGCTAATGAGATGTTGGACTCTGTCCGCGACGACCCAAATTTGCTCCAGAGGGTCATAACTGGTGACGAAGCGTGGGTTTATGGTTATGATGTGGAAATCAAAGCTCAATCGTCTCAATGGAAGCTGCCGCACGAACCAAGACCGAAAAAAGCGCGCCAAGTTCGGTCGAATGTGAAAGTTTTGCTGACAGTTTTCTTCGATTACAGGGGGCGTGGTGCATCATGAGTTCTTGCCACGGGGTAGAACGGTCAATAAGGAATATTACCTGCAAGTTATGCGCAATTTGCGCGAAGCAATCCGCCAGAAACGCCCGGATTTGGGGAAGAACAAAAATTGGCTTTTGCACCACGATAACGCCCCTGCTCACACATCGTTGCTTGTGCGCGACTTTTTGGCCAAAAACAACACACTAATGATGCCGCAGCCACCGTATTCCCCAGTTCTGGCCCCCTGTGACTTTTTCTTGTTCCCTAAATTGAAGAGGCCCATGAAAAGACGACGTTACGCTACGTTTGACGAGATAAAGACGGCAACGAAGAAGGAGCTGAAAAAGATTTTTAAAAATATTTTTTGAAGTGCTTCGAAGATTGGAAAAACCGTTGGCACAAGTGCATAATATCTCATGGGGATTACTTTGAAGGGGACAAAATAGGTATTCATGAATAAATAAATAATTTTTGAAAAAACACAAAAGTCGCGATACTTTATGAACACACCTCGTATGCTGCAATTAAGGATGGAATTTTAGAAATGGTATTCAAGAAAACTTTAGACATTAGCTTTTAAGTCAAAAGAATTACATATAAATATTTGCATCGAGCAATGCTCTTCCACAAACAATAAGTACAAGGCCAGTTAGGCACAATTACCTATAAGGTGAAAACGTGCTATCCTATGTATAAGAAATGAATGCATTCAAGCACGAATACAAGAACGAAGATTGTTTTATATTTAAAAGAAACATTTGTGCCTAAATATTTCCATTTCTCATATATAAAATGTCATGTTATTGTCTTATAAATAATTGCGATAATATATAATAATCGATTAACAATCATATAAAAATGACTAACAATGAGCATCTTTTATATTAAGCCAATAACGTTGGAGTACATGGTATTTTGACTAGTTTAATATTAGAAATCCTCCCCAAAACCACCAGAAGAAAACCCGTGTATTGTTATTCTCGAAAACTGCTCTTTTTAGCTTTAATATAAATATTCTCATTGATAATCATTTGTATAATAAGATTTGTAACAAATAGATTTACTAGCAATGTGTTCCATTCAATAATATCATCAAATATTATATCTACAGATCTTACTGCAATGATAAACGTTTTTGAATGAAAGGACTTGACTCATACTGGCTAAATCAGACAAGCCCTCTCATTCAATAACTTATATCATTACAGTAAGGTCTGTAAAGATAATATCTGATGATATTATTGAAAAGAAACACATTGCCAGTATATTTATTTGTTACTAATTTTATCAATAGATGACATTACTTTAATATGCGTTATTTATTTGATATTCTCTAGTAATTTTTTATCAATTCGAAAATATGTTACCGTAAAAAAGGTATGAGATTAAAGTGTAAAATTAAGTATAAAAAAAGCAGTTAATCTTCGATTAAATGTATGATAGGTATAGCGATATTTATACGAATGTAGATTAATCAAAGATCTAGTTGCTCAGTAAAGAGTTTTACTAACTGTTAATTTGTTCTTTTTTCATTATCTATTAGCTTAAAAACACCTATACTTAATATAGCATGAAGCTTTTCCCTGTTTCATCGTTGAGGTATAGTACTATGCGAAAAAAACCTAAACACGTTTATATGCTCTCAACAACAAATTAACAATCAAAACCACACGTTCTGTTCGATGACACATGGCCTGGCCGAGCAGCACTTTACTTCTTACGAAGAGGCGAAAAATTGGGTCGATGTTTGGATCGCCTCAAAAGACGAGGAATTTTTTCAACACGGAATCTGTATGCTGCCTGAAAGATGGGAAAAAGTCGTAGCTACAGATGGACAATACTTTGAATGAAATATATTGTACTGATTTCTCTGAATAAAGCTTCGGATTTATAAAAAAAATCCCTCAAAACTTATTTGTACGCCTAATATTATGCATGTTGAATTCTCATTTTAAATGTGTTTATTGTTAGCTTATTATATTTTCAATTTTCAATCAAATAATCTTTTGTATCAATTTCGATTAAAGCATATCAGGCCTCCAGGAAAAAATATCTTGTCATTTTCATTCAGATAGTTTTCCCTAGAGGTCTGATATGCTTTACTCAATATTTTCAATATATTGTGGCGCGTTTAATTTAATTGAAACAAATTCACCTTCTTAAAAAAAAAAACATTTTCAATACAATTGTTGTAAATACACTTAAAAACGCGTACTTTAATTTAAAAGGGGGATGGTGGAAAAGTGGTCTAATTCGTCTCGACCGCTACAACATAGGTTCGAATTCTGAATTGAGCACTTTTTTATAATTATAAAAATTATCCAATGGCCTCCGATTATTGCAAAGGTCTAAGCACACTAGCAAGTGCAAGTAATCAAACGGAGCTCTGGCAAATTTGTATGTGCAAAAGTCAAACTGTTTTCATATGTGTAGACATGTGGTGAACACACAGTGAAAACAGTCGCCAACTTCTACCCATCATGATTATCATATCCTGTACCACGTGTACGAGAGACAATAAAAATGTGATTGAAATAAAGATGTTTAAGAGTTATAAATGTTTATATATCACAAAAATCGACGAAGTTGCAAACTTTAATTCGATTACGAACCACAGAATTACAACAGTGGATTAGAGATGTCTAGATCCATGATCTTTCATTAAATATATTTACAATTCTTCATCCAAACTTCCAGTTATATAGCTTGATACAATTAAAGTGTGGTCTGGTAGATTAAACTTGCGAAATCGCTAAAAGGATTCATAGCTGATGACCTACCTTTCTAAATATTTTTCTCGTTTCAGTATAGGACGAGGCACATGCGGCTCTTTGGATGAAAAGCTGCGGCTCTTTATATAGTTCCATACGTAATTTATGCGAGTACTATTTATTGTTGGCAAGAAATTATTTTGTGGCTCTTTAAAAACTTTGAAATTTTTTAAATTGTAATTTTTGACTATTCAAACTCTAAAGTTTGGCTACCCCTGGTATAAGCAGTAGTAACTATCAAAATAAGTCACGCTAAATGAAATTTTCTTATATCATGATTTCTGTTATCTGGTCTTTCCAATCATAATTGATTTTCGATCAAATAATCCATTATATTAAAGTGAAAATATCAGGCCTCCTGGGTAAAGTTTATTTTCAAAATATTATTTGACAAGTCTCTGGGGCCTCCATGAACGAAGGCCATTCTAAAGAAGAAAAAATTTAAAATTAAATTTGAATTATCATTTACAATCATAAGCCGCATTATATTGTATTATAAATATACTTTAAATAATATTTACGAACGGAAAAATATGTCCAGGGTAACCTAGTGGACATTGCATCTGCCCGGTAAGCGGAACTCTGTTGGTCATTTCCCATCCCTGGACACTTTTATTTTTCCGTTTATCATTACTCTTCACAATTCATCCTTTCATACTTCATCCCTAAGGTTAAAAATATATTTTCTATCTATCCTTAAAATAAATTACTATTTTTCGTTTAAGAGAAAAATTTGCGGTAAAATTTGTCAAACATCATTCTACAATTATGAACGGCATTATATTGTATTATAAATTTTAAATATATTGGCGATTTCCTATATATAAGGATATTTCTTTGAAAATAAACAAACTTTTTATTGTTCATATATACAATTCTACTGTCTTAAAAGCTTATGCTCATAGTTTGCTTTAAATACAGTAACTTGGATTTCATCCTTCAGTTTAGCATATAAAACAGAATCGACCAATACAGTATAAGAGCTCTAAAATGCGGTTTGATGGATTAAATCAAAGAATCTGATAGGAGGGTTCTCTACTGAGGAGCCGAACTTTCCTCAGATTTCATCCTTTAGTATAACATATATAAACAGAATCGTTCAATACAGTATTAGAGCTCTAAAATACGGTTTGATGGATTAAATCAAAGAAACTGCTAGGACGGTTCTCTACTGATGAGCCAAACTCTCCTTAGATTTCATCCTTTATTATAACATATATAAACAGAATCGACCAATACAGTATTAGAGCTCTAAAATACGGTTTGATGAATTAAATCAAAGAAACTGCTAGGAGGGTTCTCTACTGATGAGCCAAACTCTCCTCAGATATCATCCTTTATTATAACATATATAAACAGAATCGTCCAATACAGTATATGAGCTCTAAAATGCGGTTTGATGGATTAAATCAAAGAATCTGATAGGAGGGTTCCCTAATGATGAGCCAAACTCTTCTTAGATTCCATCATTCAGTATATCATATACAAACAGAATCGTTCAATACAGTATTAGAGTTCCAAAAGACGGTGGGGGTCTGATGAATTAGATCAAAGAAACTTTTGGGAGAGTTTACCACTGATGAGCCAAGTTTTCCTGATATATCGAATCGCAGTAAGAACAGTATAAAGTTTTAAGAAATATAAAAAGAGGCGCGCGCGCACGCATCTCCTTATCTTGCAACTGAAAGTTACCATGGCTTACGCCATCTATCGGTATAAATATAAACGATTCTCGTTGATTTTTTACTATTCCAGATTAACAGAATATCAAATTTGTACTATATTATCCCAGAGTATAAAGTTTTTCCATTTTAAAGAAAATTTATTTCCTTCAATACACATATTCACCATGTATAGATGGTGTGTTTTTGTTTTATATGTAAACTACTATGTTGAAATTTAACTAAATTAACGACATCACATACAATAATTATTCATATCTTTATTGTAAACAAGTTTATATATATGAAATAAATCAAGCAGGTATATTCACGATTGATTTACATATTTTGAAGATATAATAATAGTGAAATTATATTTATATCTACATTTTCTTATTTAATGGGCAATCGGTGGAGGCTTACATTCTTCCGGGTTGGTCACTGCCTTCAAATCAGTAGGAATTTGAAGTTTCTTCATTGAATGCTTGATTTCCTCGAGAAGAGCTGGATTCCTTTCAGATTGTCGTGTAAATATAGCCACCCGTTTAACATGAGTATGTCTATCTCTTTCGCAGCTAAATATAACGAAATAATCTTCAATGTCCCGTGAAAAAAGTTGAAATTGAGGAGAAAGCGGAAGATGTGTCGCCATTAAAATATCACGAATTTGTATAGTAGCGTTAGAATCGATATAAACATTAGCGCCTATTTTATTTACCAAGCTGGTTACGTTATATCCAATGGCAATAGGAACTTTCCCTATTTTAAAATTAGAACTAACTGATAATATCATGCCATGTACAATTGGAGTAATTCTCAATCTTAAGCAATTGCTAATAAGATTTTCATATCTCAAATTAAGATATTCTTGTAGATACCAGTCAACAGTGTAATTTGGGATACATAATTTTATAGGTGCAGATATCTCTGGACACCTGGGTAATTCAGCTGCAGCTATGGAAGCTAACAGAATTACAAGAAGGTACATGGTGGATAAGAAATGTGTTCTAAAGTTCTTATTTATACCCATGGGCTTACGTAACTTGTTTGTCTATTTCCTCGTAATCAACACAAAACGGCTATTTATAAATATCGTTTCCTTCTCAAACACTTTTTAATACCTATTTAGAATATTATTTTGACTGAATTTCTTCTCATTCAATTTTTTTATTGTTAGATAATAAAAAGGAATATATTGGATTTAATACAATATTTATTTGCCAAAATTTCGGTTGGTTGAACTCTAAACCTTTATCAAGGCATTACATTTTGTATATTACATTTTTTAATGTGTAAAATGTTTGTAAAATTAAATATTTATTTTCAATCGATTACAATCATCAATTTCCAGAATGATCTGGTTTCACACAAAGTCATTCTTAATGATACAATATTGTAAAAAGAAAAAATGAAATCTCCTGATCAAGAAACTAAATGTTGATTATTCTAGCGCCATCTATCGGAATAAATATCAACTGATCGTTGATTTTAATATTCAAGAATTGGTCCATATCAAAGAATAGTTGATATTTATTCCGATAGATGACGCAAGCCATCAGCAACATTTAGCTGTATGATCAGGAGATTCCATTTTTCCCCTTAATTAATCCACATGATCCGAGTACAATTTCACTTTTGTACTATTTTCTACAATATTGTATAAGTTTCTTTTTACTTATCCTTTTATTAATTTAAATTAGACGAGATATTGGAGGTCGTGCTCATAAAGAAGTTCAAAGAACTCTTCTTGGTTCTCTGTACAGGGATCCTTTGTTCTTTCCAATACAATTTAGTATATGTTGGGGAGTGGCCTCTTCGGTTTTGCACCTAGTGCACATGGGGAAGCTTTTGGCTCCCTCTTTATAGACTAGAGAGCGTAGGTAAGTTATAAGTTTTGTATAAGTTATATATTTTAGTTTTATATTCATTATAAGCACAGTAATGTTAGTGGTAGATTAAACTGACGAAACCGCTGGGAGAGTTCACCACTGATGAGCAAGGCCCTCCCATCAATTTTCCCATTGAAATAAGGGTAGTAGAATTTTTTTTTTTTTTTAAAAAGAATCATACGCGTTTATAATAGTCTAGAATTCACATTAATGTTAGTATTGGCGATATAAACAATTAATTACATACACAGAAGTTAATTATTTGCATAGTCACCTCTATATGTATACTATTACTATGAATAAAAAAATATATTTTTAAAATAATATGTATTGTTCATAAAATATTATATGGAAAAATATTCATTCAGTATAATCTACCGAGTGATGCAGGAAATTTTTCTTCTTATTTCTTATCTCCACTCAATCATATTTAGGGAATCAAGTTTGAAAAGTTTGAGATTTGACAACCATCATGACTGGGTGAAGTAGAAATGTCTGCCTTTGTCATTGAGACTGGGAACACTACTTAGTGGCAGGCCGACTTAGCTCCAAAAGAAATGGCTGTTTCTGACATGAGAAACAGACGCCATGTGCAGCTGCTCCTAACATGGAGTACAAACGCTGCTCATCCTGTATCCCTGGATTAGGAGCCCTTACAGGGTACTATCAGCCGGGCCATATGAGCTCAGGTTTTTTAGCGAGCTGATTACTGCCTTCCCTTTTTCAACCGGGCTTGGGACCGGCAAAGGCCGTGTTGTTATTTTTATTTTTGATAATGATTATTAATTTTTACATATCATTTTAAACACATTAAATAAATATTAAACCTAAAAACAGAATAAATATCTTTCTGAATATGTGAAAGAGAGTGTTTTTGATAAGGAAATATGAATATAAAAATAAGAGTTTTGTCAAAATTCGAAACTATAATAGACACTTATGATTCTTTTTAAAATAAAACAATTTCTACTGCCCTTACCGCAATAGAAAAATTAAATGGAGAGCCTGGCTCATCAGTGGTGAACCCTCCCAGCGGGTTTTGCCAGTTTAATCTACCATACCGCTGTTATATTGCATTATTGGAACATCCTTTTATAGTGATACTGATGCTAGACTCTTGGAAATATGGGTATTTTAGATGAACTATGAACATAAGCTTTGAGGACTAATAAAATTGTTTTATTTTAAAAAGAATCATACGCGTCTATAATAGTTTCGAATTTTGATAACAGATGGCGCGCTAATGCATCATAATAAGAGTTTTGTGTTTATTACGCGAATATAGATAAACAGGTTATGTAATTACACAAACGGGGTATAAATATGAACTGCGGAGGATATTTCTTACCAATCATGTATTTCCTCGTGTTATTCCTGTCAGTTATAGTCTCAGCTCAGCCACGTACGTGTCCATCGATTCTTCCACCTGTTGAGTTAGATTCCATGGATATCTCAGGAAACTGGTATCTACATTAATATCTAAATTTTTAAAATGAGAATATTTAAATAATTGTTTAACATTAAGGTTTTTGGAACCTAGAATATATTTTTGGTCTATTGAAATTTTTTGTAGAATAGGGGAATTTTACTCTATGATGGAAATCATCTTGAAATTTGAAAACAAGAGTATGAAGCTTTTCCCTGTTTCATCATTGAGGTATAGTATTATGCGAAAAACCCTAAACTAGTTTATATGCTCTCAACAACAAATTAATAATCAAAAACCATTTAACAATAAACAAAAAATCATTTAATATATCCAACAAATATTATGCATGTTGATTTTTCCATTTTAAAATTTGTTTATTGTTAGCTCATTATATCTTCAATAAACAATCAAATAACCCCTTGTAACAATATTGGATAAAGCATATCAGGCCTCCATGAAAAAATAGCTTTTCATTTTAATTCAATTATTTTTCCTTCGAGGCCTGATATGCTTAACTCAATATTTTCAATATAGTGTAGCGTTTAATTTAATTGGAACAAATTTACCTTCTTTAAAAAAAAAAAACTTTTTTTTTCTACAATAGTTGTAAATACACTTACAAACGTGGAGGTGGTTAAGTTTTTCTTGATTAATTAAGTCGAGATATTTGCTAATTTTGTAATAAATAAATATCAACAATAAGTTGATATTTATTCCGACTGTTGGCGTAAGACATCAGCAACTTTCAGTTTCACAAGGGAGATACTTTTTCTTAATTTATCAAACTGATCCCAGTAAATTATTCCACTTTTGTATGATTTTCAAATTGAATATTTTTATTAGGTTCAATATAATGAGGTTCTTTGTGTTTAATATTTCAGAGTATAGTAAAGTGATAATCAGACGTTTCTCATGCGACTTATTTTGAATACAAATATTTCAGAAGGATCCACTCTTTTAAAAGTCCTTAACATATATATTGATTTTTGAAATACCTATATATTAAAAAAATACATAACATACATTCGCGGTCTTAGGTATTTGGGAAATGAAACCACCTTTATGAATTTAAGTCTTTTCTGTATAATTAATAAATAAAACAAAGTATGAATACAAGACTGATAAAAAAATATAATTTAAATAATATTTGATTATGATTTTCATTTCATTCTAAAACCCTTCTTTCTCTAAGAAGTTACTTGACAGCCTTCAATCCCCTAAAAACAAAGCTGGTAGAATAAACTGAAATAACAATTGGCAGGGTTTACCAATGTGAATACCAAGCCCTTTCAATTTTTAAATAGCAGTTATGATGAGAAGAGGAAATTATTTGGGAAAGAGAATATCACAGTCTAAAAAGTTTCTTATATAAATGAATATCAAAATATCTGTGAAGTGTGAATAAAAAGATGTCATACACCACCGTATATGATAACGTGCCAGGCCAGAAATGTTGGAGAGTAACTTCGCACATCAGCTGTTGCCTAGCAATGACACCTTCCTACCAGACATCACGTGACCTGGCGCCACACTGTCTATACTGTAGTTTAAGTTTTGGGTTTCTTCCTGCTACTGCGCTTGCCTTTTTTGTGACTCTTTTTGTTCGTGGTCATCTTAATATAATATTATTGTTAATTAAACAATACTTTCTGAGATCCAGCCTCTGATTCTCTTACAAGAAATGACCGATCTTGATCATTATAACTTGATTAATCATAATGGTTCTTTTCTCTTCATCTCTCCTCCCTTATTTTTGTTTAACCCTAGTACACGTGGTACTGGCTATAATAATCATGGTGAGTAGAAGTTGGCAAATGCTTTTAATCTAAGTGCACCACATATCTAAACATGTGAAAAGCAGTTCGACTTTGCACTTACAAATGAACAATTGCCTCGTTTTATTACTTTCACTCACTGGTAGGGTTGGACTTTGGCAAAATTCGGGGAACATTGGAGCATTTTTTAAATAAAAAAAAGTGCCCAATGCGGGAAACGAACCCGGGTCGTAGCGGTCTAAAACCAACGGTTTATACCATCCTCCTACCGAACATCGCTATCCTCCCTTTACTCACCATATATAGCCTGTAATGACCTTCAAAATCAATTGAAAGTACGAACAAATGGGGATCTCTTTATACATATATTAATGTCAAAAAATAAATATATTATAAGATTTTCAACTATAAACGATCAATATTCATAATTTAATTACTTTAAAATATCTATGTGTATGAGTTTAGGATAATTATGTTGAATTTGATTAATTATTTATAATAATATTTTTTTTTACATTTCGAAAAATTCGAGAATTCTAAAAATAAAATTGAAAATATATATCTATCTAGCGAATAATTATCGGAAATAATTTGATAAAATAGATAAAAGAAGCTGAATCACTTTTCCATATGTCTAATGTGTAGCACAAAATTATCCTTTAAATTTTAAAATGTTTTAATAAAAGTAGTAGCAAAATCTAATTTTAAAAAAATGAAGATTTTAAATTTAATTTTATATTTTTTACAGAAAATGCATGTTTTTGCGCTACTAAATATTCTTTATAAGAATAATCAAGTATTTACACATACACTAAATTATGTCTCAGAACTATTCCAGTATTCATAGAATATGGAGAAATGTGGCCCTCCCATTGATTTTTCCATTGCAGAAAAAGCAGTAGCATTTTTTTAATTTTTAAAAAGAATCATACGCGTCTATAATAGGTTCGAATTCACATAATGTTATTATTGGCGATAGAAACAATTAATTACATTTACAGAAGTTAATTATTTGCATAGTCCCCTCTATATGTATACTATTTCTATGAATAAAATAAGATATTTGCAAAAAAATAAAATATATTGCATATAAAATATTATATGGAAAAATATTCATTCAGGATAATCTACCGAGTGATGCAGGTAATTTTTTTTTCTTATTTCTTATATCCACTCAATAATATTTAGGGAATCAAGTTTGTAAAGTTTGAGATTTGACAACCATCATGACTGGGTGAAGTAGAATGTGTCTGCCTTTGTCATTGAGACTGGGAGCACTACTCAGTGGCAGGCCGACTTAGCTCCAGAAGAAATGGCCGCCTTTGACATGAGGAACAGACGCCATGCGCCGCCACTCCTAACATGGAGTACAAACGCTGCTCATCCTGTATCCCTGGATAAGGAGCCCTTACAGGGTACTATCAGCCGGGCCAGATAAGCCCAGGTTTTTTAGCGAGCTTGTTACTGCCTCCCCCCCCCCCCCCCCTTTTTTTCATCCGGGCTTGGGACCGGCAAAGGCGGAGCTGTTATTTTTCTAGTTGATAATGATTAGTTATTTTTTACATATCATTTTAAACACATTAAAATAAATATTAAAATTAAAAATATAATAAATATCTTGTTGAATATGTGAAAGAGAGTGTTTTTGAAAAGAAAATATGAATAGAAAAATAAGAGTTTTGTCAAAATTCGAAACTATAATAGACGCGTATGATTCTTTTTAAAATAAGACAATTTCTACTGCCCTTACCGCAATAGAAAAATTAATTGGAGAGCCTTGCTCATCAGTGGTGATCCCTTCCAGCGGTTTCGCCAGTTTAATCTACCATACCGCTGTTATATTGCATTTTTGGAACTTCTTTCTATAGTGATACTGATGCTAGACTTTTGGAAAATAGGTATTTCAGATAAAATATGAACATAAGCTTTGAGAACTAGTAAAATTGTTTTATTTTAAAAACAATCATACGCGTCTATAATAGTTTCGAATTTTGATAACAGATGGCGCGCTAATGCATCATAATAAGAGTTTTGTGTTTATTACGCGAATATAGATAAACAGGTTATGTAATTACACAAACGGGGTATAAATATGAACTGCGGAGGATATTTCTTACCAATCATGTATTTCCTCGTGTTATTCCTGTCAGTTATAGTCTCAGCTCAGCCACGTACGTGTCCATCGATTCTTCCACCTGTTGAGTTAGATTCCATGGATATCTCAGGAAACTGGTATCTACATTAATATCTAAATTTTGAAAATGAGAATATTTAAATAATTGTTTAACATTAAGGTTTTTGGAACCTAGAATATATTTTTGGTCTATTGAAATTTTTTGTAGAATAGGGGAATTTTACTCTATGATGGAAATCATCTTGAAATTTGAAAACAAGAGTATGAAGCTTTTCCCTGTTTCATCATTGAGGTATAGTATTATGCGAAAAAACCCTAAACTAGTTTATATGCTCTCAACAACAAATTAATAATCAAAAACCATTTAACAATAAACAAAAAATCATTTAATATATCCAACAAATATTATGCATGTTGATTTTTCCATTTTAAAATTTGTTTATTGTTAGCTCATTATATCTTCAATAAACAATCAAATAACCCCTTGTAACAATATTGGATAAAGCATATCAGGCCTCCATGAAAAAATAGCTTTTCATTTTAATTCAATTATTTTTCCTTCGAGGCCTGATATGCTTAACTCAATATTTTCAATATAGTGTAGCGTTTAATTTAATTGGAACAAATTTACCTTCTTTAAAAAAAAAAACTTTTTTTTTCTACAATAGTTGTAAATACACTTACAAACGTGGAGGTGGTTAAGTTTTTCTTGATTAATTAAGTCGAGATATTTGCTAATTTTGTAATAAATAAATATCAACAATAAGTTGATATTTATTCCGACTGTTGGCGTAAGACATCAGCAACTTTCAGTTTCACAAGGGAGATACTTTTTCTTAATTTATCAAACTGATCCCAGTACATTATTTCACTTTTGTATGATTTTCAAATTGAATATTTTTATTAGGTTCAATATAATGAGGTTCTTTGTGTTTAATATTTCAGAGTATAGTAAAGTGATAAACAGACGTTTCTCATGCGACTTATTTTGAATAAAAATATTTCAGAAGGATCCACTCTTTTAAAAGTCCTTAACATATATATTGATTTTTGAAATACCTATATATTAAAAATATATATAACATACATTCGCAATCTTAGGTATTTGGGAAATGAAACCACCTTTATGAATTTGAGTCTTTTCTGTATAATTACTAAATAAAACAAAGTATGAATACAAGACTGATAAAAAAATATAATTTAAATAATATTTGATTATGATTTTCATTTCATTCTCAAACCCTTCTTTCTCTAAGAAGTTACTTGACAGCCTTCAATCCCCTAAAAACAAAGCTGGTAGAATAAACTGAAGTAACAACTGGCAGGGTTTACCAATGTGAATATCAAGCCCTTTCAATTTTTAAATAGCAGTTATGATGAGAAGAGGAAATTATTTGGGAAAGAGAATATCACAGTCTAAAAAGTTTCTTATATAAATGAATATCAAAATATCTGTGAAGTGTGAATAAAAAGATGTCATACACCGCCGTATATGATAACGTGCCAGGCCAGAAATGTTGGAGAGTAACTTCGCACATCAGCTGTTGCCTAGCAACGACACCTTCCTACCAGACATCACGTGACCTGGAGCCACACTGTCTATACTGTAGTTTAAGTTTTGGTTTTCTTCCTGCTACTGCGCTTGCCTTTTTTGTGACTCTTTTTGTTCGTGGTCATCTTAATATAATATTATTGTTAATTAAACAATACTTTCTGAGATCCAGCCTCTGATTCTCTTACAAGAAATGACCGACCTTGATCATTATAACTAGATTAATCATAATGGTTCTTTTCTCTTCATCTCTCCTCCCTTTTTTTGTTTAACCCTAGTACACGTGGTACTGGCTATAATAATCATGGTGAGTAGAAGTTGGCAAATGCTTTTAATCTAAGTGCACCACATATCTAAACATGTGAAAAGCAGTTCGACTTTGCACTTACAAATGAACAATTGCCTCGTTTTATTACTTGCACTCACTGGTAGGGTTGGACTTTGGCAAAATTCGGGGACCATTGGAGCATTTTTTTAAATAAAAAAAGTGCCCAATGCGGGAATCGAACCAGGGTCGTAGCGGTCTAAAACCAACGGTTTATACCATCCTCCTACCGAACATCGCTATACTTCCCTTTACTCACCATATATAGCCTGTAATGACCTTCAAAATCAATTGAAAGTACGAATAAATGGGGATCTCTTTATACATATATTAATGTCAAAAAATAAATATATTAAAAGATTTTCAACTATAAACGATCAAAATTCATAATTTAATTACTTTAAAATATCTATGTGTATGAGTTCAGGATAATTATGTTGAATTTGATTAATTATTTATAATAATATTTTTTTTTTTTACATATCGAAAAATTCGAGAATTCTAAAAATAAAATTGAAAATATATATCTATCTAGCGAATAATTATCGGAAATAATTTGATAAAATAGATAAAAGAAGCTGAATCACTTTTCCATACGTCTAATGTGTAGCATAAAATTATCCTTTAAATTTTAAAATGTTTTGATAAAAGTAGTAGCAAAATCTAATTTTAAAAAAATGAAGTTTCCAATTTAATTTTATATTGATTACAGAAAATGCATATTTTTGCGCTACTAAATATGCTTTATAAGAATAATCAAGTATTTACAAATACACGAAATTATGTCTCAGACCTATTCCAGTATTCATAGAATATGAAGAAATGTGAAAAAAGAGCCATGCTTTATTACTCTAAAATTAGTATTTTTGATATTTTAATGTTTTTTTACATAGTGTATATATTAGAAAAACATTAAACTGGATTTAAAGTCTTTTCATTCAGATATTGAGAAGGGGGTCGGTGGAAGGGTGGCTTAAACCATATCGAACGCTAGGACCCGGGATCGAATCTTGAATTGAGCATTTTTTCTAATTATAAAAATGGTCCAATACCCTCTGATTCTTGCAAAGAAAATTCAACCCCACCAGCGAATGCAAGTAACCAAACGTAGTCCTGGCACATTTGTAAGTGCAAGAGTCGAACTGCTTTTCACATATGTGGATATGTTGTGAACTCAGAGTAAAAACAGTCGACAACTTCTATGCAACATTATTATCATGGGCTGTACCACGTATACAAGAAACAACAAAAAGGTAATTGCGATAAAGTTGTTCCAAAGATATAAATGTTTATTTATTCAAAAATAGACAAGACTGCATACTTTAATTCGATTACGAACAACAGAATTACAACGGTGAATTAGAGATTTCTAGATCCATGATCTTTCATTAAATATATTTATAATTCTTTATCCAAACTTCCAGTTATATAGCTTGCTACAATTAAAGTGTGGTCTGGTAGATTAAACTTGCGAAATCGCTAATAGGATTCATAGCTGATGAAATAAACCTTTCTGAATATTTTTCTCGTTTCAGAATAGTCCAGAGGTCGGCAAACTGCGGTTCGCGTACCACATGCGGCTTTTTGGATGTGAAACTGCGGCTCTTTATATAGTTCCATACGTAATTTATACGAGTATTCTTTATTGTTGGCAAGAAAATATTTTGTGGCTCTTTAAAAACTTTGAAATTTTGTGAATTGTAATTTTTGATTCTTCCGACTCAAAAGTGTGCCGACCCTTGGTATAAGTAGTAGTAACTCTAAAAATAAGTCACACTAAATAATATTTTATTTTTTCATGATATCTGTTATCCTGTTGACTTTGCAATCATAATTGATTTTCGATCAAATAATCCATTATATTAAAGTGAAAATATCAGGCCTCTTGGTTAGAGTTTCTTTTCAAATTTTATTTGGCAAATCTCTAGCCTCCATGAACGAAGGCCCTTCTAAAGGAGAAAATATTTGAAATTAAATTTCATTTATTATTTACAATCATAATCCGCAATAAATGGTATTATAAATTAACTTTAAATAATATTTACGAACGGAAAAATATGTCCAGGGTAACCTAGTGGACATTGCATCTGCCCGGTAAGCGGAACTCTGTTGGTCATTTCCCATCCCTGGACACTTTTATTTTTCCGTTTATCATTACTTTTCACAATTCATCCTTTCATACTTCATCCCTAAGGTTAAAAATATATTTTCTATTTATCCTTAAAATAAATTACTATTTTTCGTTTAAGAGAAAAATTTGCGGTAAAATTTGTCAAACATCATTCTACAATTATGAACGGCATTATATTGTATTATAAATTTTAAATATATTGGCGATTTTCTATATATAAGGATATTTCTTTGAAAATAAAACAAACTTTTTTATTGTTCATATACACAATTGTACTGTCTTAAAAGCTTATGCTCATAGTTTGCTTTAAATACAGTAACTTGGATTCCATCCTTCAGTTTAGCATATATAAACAGAATCGACCAATACAGTATTAGAGCTCTAAAATACGGTTTGATGAATTAAATCAAAGAAACTGCTAGGAGGGTTCTCTACTGATGAGCCAAACTCTCCTTAGATTCCATCCATCAGTATAACATATATAAACAGAATCGTCCAATACAGTATAAGAGCTCTAAAATGCGGTTTGATGGATAAAATCAAAGAATCTGATAGGAGGGTTCTCTACTGAGGAGCCGAACTTTCCTCAGATTTCATCCTTTAGTATAACATATATAAACAGAATCGTTCAATACAGTATTAGAGCTCTAAAATACGGTTTGATGGATTAAATCAAAGAAACTGCTAGGACGGTTCTCTACTGATGAGCCAAACTCTCCTTAGATTTCATCCTTTATTATAACATATATAAACAGAATCGACCAATACAGTATTAGAGCTCTAAAATACGGTTTGATGAATTAAATCAAAGAAACTGCTAGGAGGGTTCTCTACTGATGAGCCAAACTCTCCTCAGATATCATCCTTTATTATAACATATATAAACAGAATCGTCCAATACAGTATATGAGCTCTAAAATGCGGTTTGATGGATTAAATCAAAGAATCTGATAGGAGGGTTCCCTAATGATGAGCCAAACTCTTCTTAGATTCCATCATTCAGTATATCATATACAAACAGAATCGTTCAATACAGTATTAGAGTTCCAAAAGACGGTGGGGGTCTGATGAATTAGATCAAAGAAACTTTTGGGAGAGTTTACCACTGATGAGCCAAGTTTTCCTGATATATCGAATCGCAGTAAGAACAGTATAAAGTTTTAAGAAATATAAAAAGAGGCGCGCGCGCACGCATCTCCTTATCTTGCAACTGAAAGTTACCATGGCTTACGCCATCTATCGGTATAAATATAAACGATTCTCGTTGATTTTTTACTATTCCAGATTAACAGAATATCAAATTTGTACTATATTATCCCAGAGTATAAAGTTTTTCCATTTTAAAGAAAATTTATTTCCTTCAATACACATATTCACCATGTATAGATGGTGTGTTTTTGTTTTATATGTAAACTACTATGTTGAAATTTAACTAAATTAACGACATCACATACAATAATTATTCATATCTTTATTGTAAACAAGTTTATATATATGAAATAAATCAAGCAGGTATATTCACGATTGATTTACACATTTTGAAGATATAATAATAGTGAAATTATATTTATATCTACATTTTCTTATTTAATGGGCAATCGGTGGAGGCTTACATTCTTCCGGGTTGGTCACTGCCTTCAAATCAGTAGGAATTTGAAGTTTCTTCATTGAATGCTTGATTTTCTCGAGAAGAGCTGGATTCCTTTCAGATTGTCGTGTAAATATAGCCACCCGTTTAACATGAGTATGTCTATCTCTTTCGCAGCTAAATATAACGAAATAATCTTCAATGTCCCGTGAAAAAAGTTGAAATTGAGGAGAAAGCGGAAGATGTGTCGCCATTAAAATATCACGAATTTGTATAGTAGCGTTAGAATCGATATAAACATTAGCGCCTATTTTATTTACCAAGCTGGTTACGTTATATCCAATGGCAATAGGAACTTTCCCTATTTTAAAATTAGAACTAACTGATAATATCATGCCATGTACAATTGGAGTAATTCTCAATCTTAAGCAATTGCTAATAAGATTTTCATATCTCAAATTAAGATATTCTTGTAGATACCAGTCAACAGTGTAATTTGGGATTTCTAACTTGATAGGTGCAGATATCTCTGGACACCTGGGTAACTCAGCTGCAGCTATGGAAGCTAACAGGATTACAAGAAAGTACATGGTGGATAAGAAATGTGTTCTAAAGTTCTTATTTATACCCATGGGCTTACGTAACTTGTTTGCCTATTTCCTCGTAATCAACACAAAACGGCTATTTATATATATCGTTTCCTTATCAAACACTCTTTAATACATATTTAGAATAATATTTTGACTAATTTTCTTTACATTCATATTTTTTAATGTTAGATAATAAAAATGCATATATTGGATTTAATGCAATATTTATTTGCCAATATTTTGGGTGGCTGAACGCCAAATCTTTATCAAGGCATTACATTTTTGTATATTACATTTTTTAATGTGTAAAATGTTTGTAAAATTAAGTAATTATTATCATTTTTTGCATATCAAAATCAATTATTATCATCAATTTCAAGAATGATCTTTTTTCAAACGAAGTCATTCCTAATGATACAATATTGTATGATGAAAAAAAATCAAATCTCCTAATAGGGAAAATATAAAAGTTGATTATTCTTGCGCCATCTATCGGAATAAATATCAACTGATCGTTGTTTTTAATTATTCAAGAATTGGTCCATATCAAAGAATAGTTTATATTTATTCCGATAGATGACGCAAGCCATCAGAAAATATTAGTTGCATGATCAGGAAATGCCTTTTTTCCCCTTAATTTATCCACCTCATCCCAGTACAATTTCACTTTTGTACTATTTACCACAATATTGTATAAGTTTCTTTTAACTTATCCTTTTATTAGTTTAAATTAGACAAGATACTGGAGGTCGTGCTCATAAATAAGTTCAAGAACTCTTCTTGGTTCTCTGTACAGGGATTCTTTGTCCTTTCCAATACAATTTAGTATATGTTGGGGAGTGGCCTCTTCGGTTATGCACCTAGTGCACATGGGGAAGCTTTTGGCTCCCTCTTTATAGACTAGAGAGCGTAGGTAAGTTATAAGTTTTGAATAAGTTATATATTTTAGTTTTATATTTATCATGAGCACATTAATGTTAGTGGTAGATTAAACTTATTAAACCGCTGGGAGAGTTCACCACTGATGAGCAAGGCCCTCCCATCAATTTTCCCATTGAAATAAGGGTAGTAGAATTTTTTTTTATTTTTAAAAAGAATCCTACGCGTCTATGATAGTCTAGAATTCACATTAATGTTAGTATTTGAGATATAAACAATTAATTACATACACAGAAGTTAATTATTTGCATAGTCACCTCTATATGTATACTATTACTATGAATAAAAAAATATATTTTTAAAATAATATGTATTGCTCATAAAATATTATATGGAAAAATATTCATTCAGTATAATCTACCGAGTGATGCAGGAAATTTTTCTTCTTATTTCTTATCTCCACTCAATCATATTTAGGGAATCAAGTTTGAAAAGTTTGAGATTTGACAACCATCATGACTGGGTGAAGTAGAAATGTCTGCCTTTGTCATTGAGACTGGGAACACTACTTAGTGGCAGGCCGACTTAGCTCCAAAAGAAATGGCTGTTTCTGACATGAGAAACAGACGCCATGTGCAGCTGCTCCTAACATGGAGTACAAACGCTGCTCATCCTGTATCCCTGGATTAGGAGCCCTTACAGGGTACTATCAGCCGGGCCATATGAGCTCAGGTTTTTTAGCGAGCTGATTACTGCCTTCCCTTTTTCAACCGGGCTTGGGACCGGCAAAGGCCGTGTTGTTATTTTTATTTTTGATAATGATTATTAATTTTTACATATCATTTTAAACACATTAAATAAATATTAAACCTAAAAACAGAATAAATATCTTTCTGAATATGTGAAAGAGAGTGTTTTTGATAAGGAAATATGAATATAAAAATAAGAGTTTTGTCAAAATTCGAAACTATAATAGACACTTATGATTCTTTTTAAAATAAAACAATTTCTACTGCCCTTACCGCAATAGAAAAATTAAATGGAGAGCCTGGCTCATCAGTGGTGAACCCTCCCAGCGGGTTTTGCCAGTTTAATCTACCATACCGCTGTTATATTGCATTATTGGAACATCCTTTTATAGTGATACTGATGCTAGACTCTTGGAATATGGGTATTTTAGATGAACTATGAACATAAGCTTTGAGGACTAATAAAATTGTTTTATTTTAAAAAGAATCATACGCGTCTATAATAGTTTCGAATTTTGATAACAGATGGCGCGCTAATGCATCATAATAAGAGTTTTGTGTTTATTACGCGAATATAGATAAACAGGTTATGTAATTACACAAACGGGGTATAAATATGAACTGCGGAGGATATTTCTTACCAATCATGTATTTCCTCGTGTTATTCCTGTCAGTTATAGTCTCAGCTCAGCCACGTACGTGTCCATCGATTCTTCCACCTGTTGAGTTAGATTCCATGGATATCTCAGGAAACTGGTATCTACATTAATATCTAAATTTTGAGAATGAGAATATTTAAATAATTGTTTAACATTAAGGTTTTTGGAACCTAGAATATATTTTTGGTCTATTGAAATTTTTTGTAGAATAGGGGAATTTTACTCTATGATGGAAATCATCTTGAAATTTGAAAACAAGAGTATGAAGCTTTTCCCTGTTTCATCATTGAGGTATAGTATTATGCGAAAAACCCTAAACTAGTTTATATGCTCTCAACAACAAATTAATAATCAAAAACCATTTAACAATAAACAAAAAATCATTTAATATATCCAACAAATATTATGCATGTTGATTTTTCCATTTTAAAATTTGTTTATTGTTAGCTCATTATATCTTCAATAAACAATCAAATAACCCCTTGTAACAATATTGGGTAAAGTATATCAGGCCTCCATGAAAAAATAGCTTTTCATTTTAATTCAATTATTTTTCCTTCGAGGCCTGATATGCTTAACTCAATATTTTCAATATAGTGTAGCGTTTAATTTAATTGGAACAAATTTACCTTCTTTAAAAAAAAAAAACTTTTTTTTTACAATAGTTGTAAATACACTTACAAACGTGGAGGTGGTTAAGTTTTTCTTGATTAATTAAGTCGAGATATTTGCTAATTTTGTAATAATTAAAAATCAACAATAAGTTGATATTTATTCCGACTGTTGGCGTAAGACATCAGCAACTTTCAGTTTCACAAGGGAGATACTTTTTCTTAATTTATCAAATTGATCCCAGTAAATTATTCCACTTTTGTATGATTTTCAAATTGAATATTTTTATTAGGTTCAATATAATGAGGTTCTTTGTGTTGAATATTTCAGAGTATAGTAAAGTGATAATCAGACGTTTCTCATGCGACTTATTTTGAATAAAAATATTTCAGAAGGATCCACTCTTTTAAAAGTCCTTAACATATATATTGATTTTTGAAATACCTATATATTAAAAATATATATAACATACATTCGCGATCTTAGGTATTTGGGAAATGAAACCACCTTTATGAATTTAAGTCTTTTCTGTATAATCTATATATATAAAATTGAATGTCTGTGTGTCTGTGTGTGTGTGTGTGTGTGTTTGTGTGTCCTCTATGGATTCGAAAACCATACATCCAATCGCCGTGAAATTTTGGGATATTATTAGGTGTATTCCCGGAAAGGTTTACGAAAAATAATTTCTTGAATATCTTTAATATCCTTAGAGTTATTTGCAGATTTGTAGCTTTAACTCGCAAGCAACGCCACCTTAGGCTTAGGTCTGCCCCCCCGTCCGGCCGCCGGCCATTGGACAGTCCAAGTTCCCACCGACCATCTTCAAATCTAGAATGCCATTCAAAAACAGTCGTTCTCTTTGGGGCGTCATTGGGAATGCTTTTTTGCGCATTTCAAAAGTTTCGTTTGCTGATATTTGAAGTTTCACACAAAATTCTATGCAAATTCTCTGCTTCAATTTTTGTTCCATCGTAAAATCGCCGCAGCGCTAGGTGTAACCTTTAAATAAATTAGAATGACCTTGGCGCGCGCGCACGTGCCGCCTCGATATTGGTACCATCGTTTTGCCAGATATTTTTCTATGAGGAAAAGTCAAATTTATTCACATTTTTCATTTATTCATTTTTTTATGGACCCAGTCCGGGAACTTATGGGAAATACCTTGTATATTCGAATTTACATTAATATTAGTATTGGCAATAAAAACAATTAATTACATACACAGAAGTTAATTATTTACATAGTCACCTTTATATGTATAGTATTACTATGTGAATAAAATAATATATTTGTAAAATAAATTACCTATATAATATTGTATGGGAAAATATTCATTTAGGATAATCTACCGAATGATGCAAGTCATTTTTCTATTTGATAATGATTAGTTATTTTTTATACTTTATTCTAAACACATCAAAATGAATATTTAAAGTAAAAAAATAGTATAAATATATTTCTGAATATGTGGAAGAAAGTGTTCTTGATAAAGAAATATGAATATTGTAACGTTTTATTTTTGCTTTAACTTTTAAAGAAATGTTTTATTTTAAATCTTTATCTAATTTGTTTGTTTGTTTTTAATAAAGAGGCAAATTTACCATGTTGTTGTTCTTTTGTTTATTAATTGTTCTTCTTTTTCAATGATAATAAGAGTTATTGATCACACATTAAAAATCAATGAAAAACCAATTACAAAATTAATTACAAAATTCAGAAACGTGTCATATCCCTCGGCTTGAAGGATTTATTTTCGCAAAATAAATGGTTTCAATTGTGACACATGAACTTTAACCAAGGAGGAATCATCTTTCAATAATTCACACGTAACACTAGATATTATTCTTGTTATTTAAAAAGGACCCTCATACTTTGGGGATGTTTTGACCATACTTGGATCATTACTAGCTATTTTACGAAGGACCAGATCACCAACTTTGAATGACGACTGCGGATGTTTTGCATCGTGTCGTGCTTTCCACTTTTCTCTATGCTTCGCGCTATTTTCTATTGCTTTCTTCCTTGCATTTTCTATGGTGAAATGTGGTGATTCAGAAAATTCTGGTATTGCACAATCACCAAAAAGTAGGAAATTTGGAGAAAACCCAGTGACATCATGGGGTGTGCTATTATAATCTTTCACAATTTTGGCAAGTAATGATGACCATTTTAGTCTTGGATTCTCTTGAAGGTTTGTTCTTAATTTGGTGAGTATAGTGTCATTCATCTTTTCACACAGTCCATTACTCTGCGGATGATATGGCGTCGAATAGGTGTGTTGAACTTGATGCTCATTCAAAAACTTGTTAAATTCTTTTGATTTAAAAATTCTTTCCGTTGTCGGTTAAAATACATTTGATTTGGGGAACAGTTTTGTTGATTTTGTCTAAACATTGAATTACTGCTTGAGAAGTGTTGGTGACAGTAGGGAAAGCCCAAACAAATCTTGTTAGGTGGTCAATTATTACTTGAATGTATTTGTGCTTGGTTTCATTTGCTGCAGAGCCTAGCACAATAGTATCCATTGATATTAATTCCAGTGGTTTCAGATCAGAGTTTGGTGCAACATATTCTCCAATAAATGGTTTATAACTGCATCTAGTTATTTGACATATTTTACATGAGCGAACATAGTCTTTGATGCATCTGATAGCATTCGGCCACCAATAAAATGGTGTTATCAATCTTACTGTCTTGTTAATTGAGGGGTGAGAATGATTATCGTGGTATTCTTTGAGAATTTCTTCTTGGAATGATTCTGGAACAACTGTTTTTAGAACTCCATTATGTTTCACCATAATAAGATCTCGATGAATATGAGAGTTCTTTACAAAACTGAGATCCGCTTTTTGTTGGTGTAGTCGAAGAGTGGGGATTGATATATGAAATGACACTGGCGATCTTGACAATGCATCAACATGCGTTTGCTTTGATCCTGATCTGTGAACTATTTTCATTGACTTGGTTGATAATTCAATTATCCATCGGAGATATTTTGCCTTTGGTTTCTTTACGTTGAAGAGCCATTCCAAAGCCGAATGATCTGTAATGACTTCAAATGTATTGTTCTCAAGATAAACTTCAAAGTATTCAACTGATTGAACTACAGCAAAGCATTCCAACTCAAATGCAGAATAGTTCTGTTGATGTGGTAGAAGTTTCCCTGAATAATAGGAAATTGCATGTTCTTGATTATCATTTCCAATTTGAGCTAAAATAGCACCAATTCCCAGTTTAGATGCATCTGTATAAAGCTTACATGGTAATGAAGTATCATATGTAGAAAGAACTGGATCTGTGGATAAATGAGACTTTAGTTCCTGAAATGATTTGTTAACTTCAGTAGTCCATTTGAATAACTTATTTTTTCTTGTGAGGCTTGTTAAAGGATCTGCAATTTCACTAAATTTAGGAATAAATTTCCTGTAGTAACCTGCTAAACCCAAAAACTGCCTTACTTGCTTCACTGTTTTAGGTTGAGGGAACTCATTTATTGCCTTTGTTTTTTCAGGGTCAGGTTTAATCTTGTTATGTCCTATGATATGACCTGAATATCTTATTTCTTGTTTTGCAAAGGAGCATTTCTTCAACTTGAGTTTGATATTGTTTTCTTTAAGCTTGTCAAATATTTTCTTCATGAGTTCAATATGATCTTTAAAAGTACTGCTGTAAATTAGAATATCATCTTGATAATTACAAACACCGTTCCAAAGAAGATTTCCAATAATATGCTGAATTATTCGCTGAAAAGTACTTGGAGCATTTTTCAAGCCAAATGGCATAACCAAAAATTCATAATGCCCGTCATTTGTAATGAAAGCAGTTTTCTCAACAGAGTCTGGATGCATTTCAACATGCCAATAGCCCCATGCTATGTCAAGTGTTGTGAAGTATTTCGCATTATGTAAGCGATCAAACATATCTTGGATGTATGGAAGAGGCTGCTTGTCATCAATTGTAATTGCATTCAGTTTTCGGTAATCTATGCACATCCTTTGTGAACCATCCTTTTTAGAGACCAACACTACGGGGAAGGCCCAAGGTGACTGAGATTCTCTTATTAGTCCCTTTTCACTCAATTCTTCAACTTGTCTTTTTATTTCATCATATTCGGCAAGTGGTCTTCTACAGGGTGTACCAGGTAAATTGGGAATTTCAACAATGGTATTTTAACTGAAATTTTTTGCAAGTAAAAATTAAAATATCCGAATGAAATTTGACACAGTAGTAGATAAAAGGATATAGTTTTTATTTATTCAATGTAGTTTCCATTATTAGCTACAACAGTCTCGAGGCGAGTGCGGAATGAAGCACAGGCCTTGGCGACGATGACCTTGTCCATTTGGGTCATCACCGTGTGAACTGCTTTCTTGACAGACTGGATGGTGGTATGAGGAGCTTTGTTGACATCTCTCTCAACAACGCCCCATACATAGTAGTCGAAGGGATTGCAATCTGGAGAATTAGGGGGCCAAATATCAGGACCCCGGTGACTAGGGACGTTAAGTGTCAGCCACGATTGTGTCTTTTTTGCCTTATGGGCTGGAGCTGAGTCCTGTTGGAAGACATACTTCCTTCCTGCGGCCACCATGTCCATCCAAGGCTTCACAACGGTCTCCAGAACATTGATGTAGGTGTCAGCGTTCATCCTAAGGCCCTTCTCAAAGAAATGGGGAGGCATGACATCACCTTCACTGCTGATAACGCCAAGGACCATTACGGAGGCAGGAAATTTCGTGTGCATCACGACAGGTATCTCTGAGGGGTCTTTACAGATCCAGCGATCATTCCTGGGATTTACCTTTTGGTCCACGTCAAAGTTCTTTTCGTCAGAGAAGAACCTTAGCATGCCAAAAGAGTCGTGTTTCAGGTTGTTGAGGAGGGCAGCAGCCTTTCCTTTTCTGTTATTCTTCATATTCTCAGTCAGCAACTGACCTTTCCGAAGGGCATAAGACTTGAGACCAAGGTCCTCATGGATAGTTCTGACAATTTTCATAGAGCCAACGTCCATTTCCTTGGCTATGGCCCTCATGCTCTTCCCAGGGTTTCCATCAATCTTCTCCTTGACATTTTTGACAAATTCTTCGCCTCTTACCCTGTCCGATCGACGCGAGTGCTTTTTCCTTGTAGCTATCCCCTCTTTGTTACTGTCGGCCTCATCAAACTGCTTCTTGACACGATAAATAGTGGTTTTGGGCAACTTAAGAAAATCCACTATCTCTTTGGGGCTCCTTCCGGCGCGCAGAGCAACGATGATGGCAGCTCGATTTTCAAATTCTCGGTTACTCTTCACCACTACACTGCGCACACATGTACTGTTGCATTTTACATGAATATGGCTACGTAATGAAAAAAAAAAACAAGTTTTTAATCTCAAGTAGTTTTTGTTTTATGGACTGTCAAAGTTAGTCCCAATTTACCTGGTACACCCTGTATATGGTCTACAACTGATGGGTGGATGTTCAATTGTATGGATCTTGTGTTGAACAGCAATCCTTCCGATGTCAGTTTCATGCTGGCTGAACAATGCTTGATTTTCTTCAAGTAATTGATTAAGCTCCTTTTGCTGAACAGATGGAAGATGCGTTTCAGGAGATATAAAAAAACATTCATTTCCTTTAACATACACCGTTTTGTCTTTTGTGTCAATTATTAATCCAATTTTTCCTGCTATATCAAGTCCAATAAGCAATGGATAGCTAAAGTTTTTCACCACATGAAGCTTACACCTGACAAGTTTAGAATGGATTTTCAAAAATACTTCTACTGATCCTAAAGTATATGCAAAACTATCTACTTGTTTAATTTTGATTCTATCGTTTACATTCAATTTTAACTTATGTTGTTTTAAAAGCGAACAGCTCATTAATGAAATAGTTGACCCGGTATCAATAAAAGATGAAACTGGAATATTATTAAGTAAAACTTCAACATTAACAAATCTATAAGGAAAATTGGTATTTGCTATGCAAAGTGAATCAGCTATGGTTTGTTTAACATCTGTGGTGATATTAGTTGCTTGGTGTTTAAGCTTGTCTTTATAATTAGGATCAAAATCTTTGCAATCACTTATCCAATGTTTAAAATACAATCCTTTTTTCTTACAAATAGGACACCAATATGGGCAATTTTTTTAGATTGTAGGTGTAGTTATATTAAAAACCTTGGTTTTACTTCTCTGTTGTAGCCTTATTTGATTATTGTTTTGTTCAATCTCCATGGCAATCTGCATCCAATGTGATGGATCTTTAGGCTGGGCTGTTACAAGATAATTTTTCCAATCTAATGGCAATCCATCCGTTAACATTTTTAGCTTCTCGACATTATTGAGGCTTGTTTGATTTAATAATCTAATTTTATCTCTAAAATAATCTTCCACGGTTTCTTCTTTTTTAAGTCTTCTTTTTGATGCTGCAACTATAGGGCTTTCAACTTTATAACCAAAGCGCTGAATTAATTTGAGTTTAACAGTATCCCATTTTTTAATGGATGCGTTGCTCAATATTTCATCAGCAAACCATTCTAAAGCATCTTTTGATAAATAATAAATTAGATTATTGATTCTATCAACTTCATCTAGTTTATTAGTTTCCAATTCATATAGTTTAAGCCATGATTCAGGCCGAATTGAACCTTTATCACCGCTAAATTTCTCTAATTTGTTTACATTCGCTGCCATTGTACTTACTTTTTCTTTCGTCGAAGCCTTTTTTGATTTATATTTTAATCCTTTCGTAGCTGCGCCAAATATTTTATGTAACGTTTTATTTTTGCTTTAACTTTTAAAGAAATGTTTTATTTTAAATCTTTTTCTAATTTGTGTTTGTTTTTTTTTAATAAAGAGGCAAATTTACCATGTTGTTGTTCTTTTGTTTATTAATTGTTCTTCTTTTTCAATGATGATAAGAGTTATTGATCACACATTAAAAATCAATGAAAAACCAATTACAAAATTCAGAAACGTGTCAATATAAAAAAAAGGGTTTTGTCAAAATTCGAAACTATTATAGACGCATATTATTTTTTAAAAATAAAACAAATTTCTACTGCCCTTACTGCAATGGAAAAATTAAAGGGAGGGTCTGGCTCATCAGTGGTGAACCCTCCCAGTGGTTTCGCCAGTTTAATCTACCATACCGCGGTTATATTGCATTTTTGGAACTTTTTTTTATAGTGATACTGATGCTAGACTTTTGGAAAATAGGTATTTTAGATAAACTATGAACATAAGCTTTGAGAACTAATAAATTTGTTTTATTTTTAAAAAATCATACGCGTCTATAATAGTTTCGAATTTTGATAACAGATGGGGCGCTATTGCATCATAATAAGAGTTTTGTGTTTATTACGCGAATATAGATAAACAAGTTATGTAATTACACAAACGGGGTATAAATATGAACTGCGGAGGATATTTCTTACCAATCATGTATTTCCTTGTGCTCTTCCTGGCAGTTATAGTCTCAGCTCAGCCACGTACGTGTCCATCGATTCTACCACCTGTTGAGTTAGATTCCATGGATATCTCAGGAGACTGGTATCTACATGAATATCTCAATTTTGAATATGAGAATCTTGTAAATAATTGTTTAACATTAAGATTTTTGGAACCTAGATTACCTTTTTGGCCTATTGAACTTTTTGGAAAAATAGGGGAATTTCCCTTTATGATGGAAAACTTCTTGATATTTGAAAACAAGAGAATTGTTGAATTTTATATTGGGCCTCATTTTACTATATACATTGATTCTAAATCTGTAACGACAGAACATATTTTTTATGATAGATATCAATTCGCAGTGGTGGACCCTAGAAAATTCATTGTACTTTTCAGTTGCTTTCGTGATCGCCATACCGAAGGCATTAGGGTACTTATCTTTCTGAGAAATCCTGAAAAAGATCAATCTCTCATGCAAAAAATCAAACAATTGATGAAGAGAAATGATATTCCTACAGATTTGAAGGTAGTACCCAACCCTGAAGAATGCCCGCCTCTATTAACTGGCTCAAACATTAAACAACAGAAGTAGGTATATATATATATACAACGTTATTAATTAGTATATCTTTAATAAATCTGTATATAAATCTGGAATATATATCTGTGCTTCTCTTACCTTTTGACTTTAATAAATTTTGTTTAAAATAAAAATTCAAATACATGTGTGGCGTAGTTAATAAAGATAAAACGCAACATAAGCTATATATTATAGAGATTTAATATATTTCTATTTACAAATAAACAATAAATCTGTTGACCCTCGTCACTATTAAATTTTAGAGGGTCGGTGAAAGGATAGTCTAAACCGTTGGTTTTCAACCGCTACGAACCGGGTTTGATTCCCGCATTGGGAACTTTTTTATGATTAAAAAAAAGACCAATGGCCCCCGATTATTGCAAAATATCAACCCCACCAGAGAGTGCAAGTTCTGGAAAAGCTGAACAGTTACCATCCCGACCTGGGTTTCACCTGTGAAAAGGAAACAAACAACAGCCTGCCTTTTTTAGATGTAAAAATCATGCGTATAGAGAATAAATTCCAAACAACCGTTCACTATAAACCATCTTTCAACCCCGACTATATCCGTTTTTCCTCCTACTGCCCTCTCAGCCATAAAATCAATACCGTGAAGACCCTTACCAAACGTGTCCATAGCCACTGCTCACTTCAGACCTTCAAAACAGAAGAGACCCAGAACATCTTAAGGAATCTAAAAATCTGCCAATATCCTTTGTCATTTATTTTAAGACATTTTCATAGCCCGTCTGAAATGCGAAATCCCCCAGTTTACAAATCTATTTGTAGTATTCCCTACTCACCTGTATCCATATCAATAGCTCGTCATCTGAAAAAAATCGGCGTAAAAACCTTCTTCTGCAACTCACCCAGTTTAAGTTCACTACTAAGAAACCCTATAACAAAAAGCAATAGCCTAAATTATCCTTCCAATATTAAGAATGTCATATACTCTATAGAATGCAACGAATGCAGAACCAAATACGTAGGTGAAACAAGTAGAAATTTAAATATAAGAATATCAGAACATCAACGAAATATCGAAAACCAAGACAATAGATCTCTAGTATATCATCATGTAAGAGAAACAGGCCATTCCTTCGCACTATCCGAACCAAGAACCCATTATTCCAACATCCACAATAAACAACAGAGACTCATCATAGAATCCATAATATCAAGAAAAAACAATAGTATTAACAGAAGAATAGACATTCCGGAAGTTTATAATATACTATTCCCTGAGCTCACCCCTAATCATCCAAATACAGAAATCGTCTCAGAATAGCAGCGGTGGGAACAAAGTAGACATCTCCTAATAATGATAACTACAACCTAACTATGTATTCCTTGCCTCCTTGGTTTTTCTAGTAGCCTATATTTATTCATTTGTTTGTCCTCTTATTAGATATATATATATATAATATTTTGCCTCAATTTGTAATATAGTTAATATGTAAAAAATAATATTTTTATATCTTCATAAAAATATGTAAAATAGTATCCGATTATATTTAACTCGTGTTCTATTGGCGAATCATTATACCATGTTTTCTCCTGTAGAAGGGCGTACGTGCCCGAAAGCTAGAGAACAATAAAAATGTTTTCGAGAAGACACTTTTCCCTGGAGGAATGATTGATTTTACTCAACATAAACATATTATTTTTAATTAAAAAGGCATATATTGGATGAAAATATAATTTATTTAACCAATATTTTAGTTGGCTGAACGCCAACCTTTGTCAAGGTATTATAACATATTAATGTGTGTCAACAACAAACTCAGCGCCACATAACGTCAATAGAATTAAATTTAAAAATATATTTATGCTTATATTAAAATGATAATTTAATCCAATATATACCTTTTTAAATAAAGATTTATATATGGATTGATCTATTTTCAAAACAAAAAAAAAAAAGAATATAATGTAAACTTTGTCTGAAGATCTTTCAAATATGTGGAAAGGAGTGTGTATGAAAAGGAAATAATAATTGTAAAAATAGAAGTTTTGTTTTTATTATGTGCATATAGAAAAACAAGTTACGTAAACCCACAAACCTAGCTATAAATAAGGACTGCGGAGGATATTTCTCACCAAACATGTATTTCCTTGTGCTCTTCCTAGCAGCTCTAGTCACAGCTGAGATACCCAAGTGTCGAGAAATTCGTTCACCTAAACCGGTAGATTTGCATAATATCACTGGGGACTGGTATCTTCATGTGAATATCTAAATTTGGAATATTTGAACGTAATCAGCAAATGTTTAAGAGTAAGAATTTTAGATCCTGTTGGTGATATCTTACCAATCGTTTCCTATATTAAAATAGGTGATGTTCCTATAGCGATTTCAAATAACGTGACCCACAATAGTGCTGGAAGCTTTTTTGGTGTTTCCTTTATTAGTTCTAACGCAACTATACGAATCGGTGACAAATCCGTGAAGACACAACTCCTTTCTTCTGATTCTGTTCATCTCTTACTTTTGGACCCTAGAAAATACGCCATCTTCGATGATTGTTATATAAATGGCCATACCAATGGTGAACGGCTTCTTGTCTTCCTGAGAAATCCTGAAAAAGATCCAAACCTTATTAAGGAAATTAACAAACTGTTAAAGGAGAAATTCGATTTTAAAATTCATATGAAAATGATGCCCAACCCGGAAGAATGTAAACCTCCCTTCCCTGAACGATTCAATATTCAAAATACGTGGATATAAATACAACGTCAATAATTATTATACCCTTGTGCCTTATACCAATATAAAATACCTTTATACCAATTGTGCCTATATATCTCTTCTTGTTTTATCTGTAGATTCTATATAAATTTTTTTACAAAATAAAATTTAAAATGCCTATTGTGTGATGTAGTTATTATAGTTAATATACAACTTAAAAACTGTATTTTATTTATTTTTTATTATTTCAATTAAACAGCATCTCTTATTATCTCTATATAGAATAATTGTAGGTCTCCCTTTCTATTGCGGTAAAACCAGTAGATATATTTATTTACTTGGAAAATAAAGAATTGAGATAAATAGTAGATAGATAACGTACTATAATTTTATAATTATATTAATGGACAAAACCTATGAAAATGAAATCTTTTATGTAGCCGGTTGTCTGTTCTTTTGAAGGAGACAGAAGCAATATTGTACACAATTAATGATCTCTCGTGTTAAATATCTTTTAGAATTATTATCTGAATCCCGATATACATGCTAAAAGGTACAACCTCCTTAAGTATTTTCCATGAGTGTAATTCATGTTTTACAATATCATTCGAAAATTGTTTTTTTAATTATTCATACTCGATGCGGGTATATATATATGCAATATAATTCCCACACTACTTGTAAATAGTCAACACATTTTTTATTTTAATATCCATATATTTTAATATCTATAATCAAAGAGTAAATAGCCAATGCTTGTATATGATTTTTTGACCAACGACCCGAGGGGGTAAGAGGGAGAAGTGGAGAACAGAGAGGTTGGAAAATAAACAAAGGAAAATGGCTGCATTTCTTTTTGTCGCGTCTATTATTTCTTATATACAAATTTAGAGTTTTAAATTTATAATTATTCAAAGATATACCTTAATACGACAGTATTTAGCCGACACAGGATATAATAACCGGTACGTTTTTTCTCTTTTTAAAACTTTATTGGATTTTGCCTTTAGCCTACCCATTCGCCACAAAAATGCCAAAAAGGAAGTCAGATACCGACACTCATTTTTCTGACAGAAACGATAATATGGAATTTAAATTAATGAAAGAACAAATTAATTTAATAACACAAATTATACAACAACAGACGATCTCAAATAAAAATTATATAGGTAAATTCTCTGGCCTCAATCAAGATATAAATATTTTCTTTCGTAACATTGAGGATGCAACGAACGATGAACGAGACGGAAAAAATTTAGTTATTCTAAATTTAGAAGAAGAAGCTAAAAATATATTTTATCGATTGGGCTTAGAACAAGAGACTTATTTAAATATCAAACAGAAACTGTCCACAATCTATATATCAAAGAAGAAGACAACGTTGGAAGAATTGTTCACTCGCCAATTGGAAAAGCCAGAAAAAATTAACGATTATTACCATTTTAAGGTTGTGGGTGCATTAGAGAACTCACTTCCAAACAAACAGATTGTTGAAGCACTTACGGCAGGTGTAACGTATGATTTGAAGAAAATGATATACACCAGGAACCCACAGACGCCTGAAGAATGGTTGGACTATGTAGACACCATCCAAAAGCGGCCAGTAACGAGTGCTCGAGGACAACCGACACCACAGCGTGGCCTTGACCGCTGGCGACCCGAATCCACTCCCTCGCCTAGCCAAGGACATTACCGGCCACAAAATGGGCAAACAGCTTTTCGCAGACCTGGTGGACACTTTGCCTTTCGCAACTACGCGGATACCACGCTGCCGAGCGGACATCAACCCAGATCACAAGGATGTGATCCCTCTTCAAGGAAAGAACCAGCATAATGTAAGACTATTCTTTAATTTATCTATTTTCACCTTCAATGTTAAATTTCTTGTGGATACTAGCTCTACCATTAACATAATATCTTTTGATTATTTGCATAAAATTTTGCCATCAGATATATTTCGAAATATAACTAAATATTCAGTTAATAAGCATTCTAGAATTAATACATTAAGTGGACCAATCCAACCTATATTTTATGTTATTTTACCAGTCAGTTTTTTTAAAAGAAAAGTTAGCTTAAAATTTTATATATTTCATCTACCATATGAAATTGCACTAATAGGATTATATACTCTAAAAAAAATAAAAACTAGAATTGACTTCAATAGAAATGTAGTGAGTCAACAAGGCACAAATATTCCAGCTACTCTTTTTTATTTTGAAACAGATTTGGCTTATGTAAATGATGCATACAATGTGATAAATCCAGATAGGAAATATAATATAAACCAACACCTTCATATTGTTAATACACAAATCTTAGATAATCACTGTGCACCTTCAGGAAGTAATCCACTCTATGTTAATCATTTACAACAGACACTTTCCACTCAATCAAGCATTCCAGGGGAAAATAAGTTAACCAGTGATTTAATTGATAAGTATCATAAGATAAACAACTTATTAGACCTTAAGTTAATTAGGTTATTGAAAGAATTTGCTGAAATATTCCCTACAGACCCATTTAAAGTTCCTAACCTACATATCCAACCTGTACAGATTAAACCAAATACAGATAGAGTAATCAGGTTGCGACCGTATAGAATTCCATTTACATATAGGAAAGAAATAGATATACAAATCAATGAGATGTTAAAAAAAATATAATAGAACCGGCCATAGTTAAATATTCTTCACCCATTACTCTAGTAAAAAAGAAAAATGGAACATTTAGAATGTGTGTGGATTTTCGAAAATTAAATGAACACATTCCAGTTGATCCCCAACCTATACCATTAATAGAATCAGTGATTGAAAAACTGTCGAAAGCTAAGTATTTTTCCAGCCTTGATTTGAGCAACTCTTATTGGACAGTTCCTATCCATCCGGATTCTCGACCTTTTTTAGCCTTCACCACCCACGCAGGAGTGTACATGTTTAAAAGATTACCTTTCGGGCTACGAAGCTCACCACAGATCTTCGAGAGAGCTATTGGACAAATTCTTAGAAAATATAACTTCCAATTTCTAGAACACTACTATGATGATTTTATAATTTTTTCTGATAGTTTTGAAGAACACTTAGAACATCTTCGTTTATTCTTCCAACTATGCAGGGCAGAAAATATCCGCCTCAACCTTAAAAAATGTCAATTATGTAAGACCTCCATTAGCTTTCTAGGATACGAAATCACACAGGGCACTTATAAACCTCACCTAACAAACACTCAGGTAATAGGAACCATCCAACCTCCGACTAATGTTAAAACTTTACAGTCATTTTTAGGTGTCGTAAATGTATATCATAAATTCATTCCCCATTATGCACAGCTTAGATCGCCTTTAAATATACTTCTAAAAAAGAATATTCCTTTTAAGTGGACTCTTGAATGTCAGAAGGCATTTGAAGATTTGAAAAGCAGCCTAACTGCATCACCAGTTTTACATATCTTTAAAGAAGATTTACCCTGCTTCTTATATTGTGACGCGAGTACATTAGGGATATCCGGAATTCTAAAGCAAAAGGATGAAAATGGAGAAGAACATCCTGTACAATATTTCTCTCGCTCTCTACGCAAGTATGAACAGAACTACTCCATCTCGGAGCTGGAGTGTTTAGCTATCATTGAGTCTATCGAATACTTCAGGGTGTACCTGCTTGGTAGGCATTTCACCATTTATTCTGATCACCAAGCTCTGGTCTATTTGAAAAATATTAAAAATCCGTCAGGTAGGTTATTTAGATGGTCCTTGAGACTCAGCCCATACACTTTTGACATACACTATCTGAAAGGTAAAAAACAACTCGAGGCAGACTTGCTATCAAGACAACCATTTTGCGGATTTCTAGAGGCTCAACAATTAGAGGGACACCAGCATCGTGTATCTGAGAAATATCAATCTCTCATCAATACTGATGGACTTGCGATTATTACTAAAAAGGGCGTACCCAGAGTAGTCGTACCTGATACACTAAGAAATAAGTTACTCCAGAAAGCACACGAATGGTATAACCATCCAGGAATCACACAACTCACTAGGTTAATCACTAGTCAGTATTATTGGGATGGTATGACCAAAGATATAAATAACTATGTCCGTAAATGCAAAATTTGCCAAATAGTAAAACCTCCGAAAGGACCCACATATGGAGAAATGGGTACCTTACCACTCGCGAAGGAACCTTATGAACTTATGTCAATGGACACAGTAGCCGGAATTAATAAGTATGGTGGTAACCGAGCTTATTTACATGTAATATGTGATCACATGAGTCGATACTGTTGGACTTTTCCTAGTAAATCTACCTCTACCCTGAACTATATTCAAATCCTAAAAAAGGTATTTCAGGAAGGTATTCCTAAAAACCTACTGACAGACCGAGCTCCTGCATTTACATCCGCTCAATTTAGAAGGTTTTTAATCTCACAAGGTATAAAACCCTTGTATACCACAGCAAATCACCCACAGTCAAATGGTCTGAGCGAGAGATCGAATGCAACCATAACAGGGAAACTAAAGATACTCCATTTAGAACACCCCAAACAGACATGGACCAAACAGATAGAAAGGGTCACCAGAATCTACAATCTAACTCCACATACAGTGACGGGATTTCCTCCCATCTATTTATTAAAAGGGATAGTCCCTAACAATTGAAATAACCATTAATAGGTAATCCCATAATATTATGTTCAAATCAATAAGCTTGAGGGATAAGTCTCTTTCAAATACGTTTATTTCAAGCTTTCGGGCTCAACCGCCCTTCGACAGGAAAAATTATATTAGCTACTAATTAGATCCGAAAACTTTAGTAGCTAATATAATTTTTCCTGTCGAAGGGCGGTTGAGCCCGAAAGCTTGAAATAAACGTATTTGAAAGAGACTTATCCCTCAAGCTTATTGATTTGAACATGAAATAACCATGTTCAGACATTTCCCGAACTCTCAGAAGCAAGAAGAATAGCATTACAAAAGACTCAAGCAAGGCATAAGGCCGAAAAACTAATGTAAGATCAAAAACATAAAAAGATTGATTTTGTACTAGGGGATCTAGTATTGGTGAAAGTTTATAGACATCCGAATACTCCAAAGTTGAAACCTAACTATACAGGCCCATATGAGATCTTGGAAATACTATCACCTCAGGTAGTGCGCATTAATAGACCAAATAGACCTTTGCAGTTACAGACAGAAATTATAAATATAGAAAAACTTCGTAGATATGTAGAAAATATTCCCCATATCACACCTCCTACGGACCTTCCCGTCTCTCCTCCTAGAAAAAACTATTTTCTATTTCCTTATAGGCACTTCACTACAGATATATTGGGTGATCCGGGTTCCTCCAGACCAAGGAAATGGTTTCAACCGTTTAACCATTTGGACAACAGTATTTTCACGGATGAAAAATTTTATAAGCCTGATTTTCCAATAACATCCAAACCAACTTTTTCATCAATAGTAAAGCCCACTAAATCCAGTACATTGGTCTTAGACCTTAAAATCAATCCATTCGATAATATGGTGGAAAGTAATTTGGGTACTACCAAAGAAAAATTACACAGTAAACTTAATCCAAATGCCGATGTCTTTATACCAACAACCTTGGCGACCATAGAATTTTCACATTATTTAAATAAAGACTCGTTAATAAATAATGTTATCGCTCTGTGTACATTTTTGTATAAAACTGTTTTATTTAGAATTAAAAAAATTCCATTGTTTTTAATTACCACAATAATATTTTGGATTATTTATACTCATTTAGCATCTTGTATGTACTTCTTCCTTTATTGTTTTATATCTTGCCTCTACCCATGCAAACAAACCTACATATCTCTTATAAAATGTTCTTGATAAAATGGACCGTTAGAATAGTGGAATATATAAATTTGTATATAAATGTAATGTTGGACTATATGAGGCGATATGATAATTTTAATCAAGCTATAAAACTCAAATGATATATGACCTTGAAGACTTGAATATATTACTTTAAAATGTGAACATAAAAACACTTAATGCGTGTGTGGGTTTAAATAGCCTATAAATATCTTTAGCCACCTTACAATATGCAGACTTAGCGCTTATCGTTAGTCGGGTATAACAACCCCGCATACCTCCGTTCGTTTTGTCTGGTGTAGGACAGACAAGATGTAAAGGCCTACAGATTTAGGACAATAGTAATAAGTTAAATTACGTATAGCAATACGATAGAACAACTATAGGATTAGTATAAGCGTTTTTATAAGATAAACTATCGAGGGTTAAAAGAAAAAAGAAAATTTTGGATTTTTAAACACATCATCCTCTAAGATATGGTATAACCCCATCGGTTAGTTTCGAAAATCGATGTTCGGTAAAACCTATCCTAAGATGAGCACTTCAAATGTTAGTTCGAATTAGAGATCATCCTTTTTAAAAAAAAAAAAGAAAAAAATTTTGGTTGTAGTGCTTTGACCCATGTACTTCCATTGAGTAGGTCGTAAACTCAATGTACGAGTATATCATAGGTAAAAGTACACAGACAACGTTATCCAGACTTCCAGGTTGGAACATAGGTCTAGCCAACTTGTGGCCAACGATAGGAAGAATAGGGATCGTAGGATGAAGAAAGATATGAACATTTCCAAAGTGAGCAATCGTGGCCGAGAGATCTACCATCCGTAGTCTTAGCTTTTTAACCCCGCACTGTTCGAATCCTATCGACTTATTAGAGAATAAAGATGTACTAAATAACAGTTTAAAATATCAATAGCATATCATAACCTCGTTAGGATATTTTCAATTCAGATAAAATTAAAAATTTTATCTAGACTGTGCAGCTACGAATTTCATCTTGCGCACCCCCACGCAGGTTCACTGCAATATAATTCCCACACTACTTGTAAATAGTCCACACATTTTTATTTTAATATCTATAATCAAAGAGTAAATAGCCAATGCTTGTATATATTTTTTTTGACCAACGACCCGAGGGGGTAAGAGGGAGAAGTGGAGAACAGAGAGGTTGGAAAATAAACAAAGGAAAATGGCTGCGTTTCTTTTTGTCGCGTCTATTATTTCTTATATACAAATTTAGAGTTTTTAATTTATAATTATTCAAAGATATACCTTGATACGACATATATATATTATTTAAAAATGCCTATTTTGGATCATAAAGTTTTATTTCCGATATTTGATATTTCCTATTATTATATATATATTAGATAATAAAAAGGCATATTTTAGATTTAATAAAATATTTATTTTGCCAATATTTCGGTTGGCTGAACGCTCTCTAAACTTTTATCAAGGCATTGCATTAAATATCGGCAAAATAAATATTTTATTAAATCCAATATATACCTTTTTAATATCTATTGAATTAAATATGGATTGCTCTATTTTCAAAACGATACATATATTGTCATAACCAAAAATGTACATAGCTTGTAACTGTAAAGCTTGGCAAGCACGTTACATTCTCTGCGCGCAAGTTACATTCTCTGCGCGCGCGCTCGAGAGTTAACGCTGTTTACCGCTAATTCTTTTCATCCCTCAAACTTATTCCTCATTTAAAGTTATCTAATAAACTATTATTTTATTCTATCCAAACGACTCGTCACCTTCATTACTGTGACATTCTGGTGGAGACAAGCTGGATCATCCCTTCGCTGCCCAAGCTATAAGAAGAAGTCGTAGAATCCAAGGATTAAACCCATTGGAGTATTCTAAGATGCAACAAGAAGGAAGAGAGACCCCACAGGGTGAGTACCACTTCAAACATATTAGAAACCCTTCTATATTTTCGGGGGAACCGGGCCAAAGCTCGGAGAAATGGTTGAAAGAGTACCATCGTGTAGCTCGCTACAACTGCTGGGACAGTTCCATGTGCCTAGCAAATGTTTACTTCTTCCTCTCAGGAACGGCCAAAGTCTGGTTCGAGAATGTAGAGGAAAAAATAACCTCATGGGAACTTTTTGAGACAATGTTGTCTCAGGCCTTTGGGCATTACTCAAGCGAAAAAGATCAACTTTTAGAAAAACTAAAAGCCAGGGCCCAAGGCAAGGAAGAGTCTAGTGAGGCGTATATTCAAGACGTCCTCTATTTATGTCGGCAAATTAATCCCAACATGAATGAAAATGAAAAAGTTGCTCATTTAGTCAAGGGGGTCTCTGAGGAAATTTACAGGGCAATTGTAACCTTTGAAATTGCCAACACCGAGGAGTTTATAAGGTGGTGTCGAAAAATCGAACTATCTCAAAAGAAGCGTGTGAATACGCGGATAGTTTTTGACAGACTGCCGAATGCTGCCGCCATCAACCCAGCAGAATCGGAATCTATGGAGGACCTCATCAGACGTATCGTCCGAGAAGAAATCCACCATGCATTGAATCCCGAGCCAGCCACTTTCAAACCATCTTCCCTGGATCTAATTATTCGAGAGGAAGTTGAAAGGAACCTCTCTGCAATTTCGCAGCCCGTTCAAAGGCCAATGCCACGACAGCAGTACTCTAACCCCCAAATATTCAAACAGACGCCACGACAGCAGTTCCTGAACCAAAGTACACCGGCACCCAACCAGACACCACCACAGAGAAGAACTGATGAATGGAGGACACACGAAAACGTTCCAATATGTTTCCATTGCGGTCGCCCGGGACATGTAGCCCGATATTGCCGAGACAGAAGACGTGTTTTCGAGGAAGCCAGGGTAAAGAGGCCGACCTACTCCAATAATTACAACACCTGGTTCAATCAAAATGCCGAAGAAGTTGAGTTTGTAGATCGCCGCTTTCGAAACCCGTCGCCCTATCCTGGCCGTGGAAGATCCCCCTCAAGACGAAACGCAACGCCGTCGCCCTCTCGCCGATCCAGTCAATCTCCTCGCCGCCTAAGCCAGGGAAACTAAGGAGAGCGACCGAGACTGGAGGTAAGGCCGCTGACGAAAGTATAAATCCTCCCCCTATTATAATTGCGAACATGAAACGGAACTACGTTGTTATCATCATAAATGGACAGAATGTTGAGGCCTTAGTCGATTCTGGAGCCGATTATTCCGTAATCTCGGAAAATTTTCGCCGATATTTGAAAATTCCCTTCTTTGCAGAAAAAGGGCCTGTACTGAGAGTCGCCAATAGAAAGCATATCGAAACTCTGGGGCGCTGCAACTTAAAAGTGTCAATTGAAGAACTCGAGATTTATTTTACTTTTGTTGTCTTCTCTGAATGTAGCCATCACATAATCCTTGGTCTTGATTTCTTTCGAGCCACAAGTGCAGTGATTGATTGTGGAAAAGGTGAAATACATTTGAAGGAAAGTGTGAACGACGGCCTAGAAGAAGATCTGCCTACACATGCATTAGAAGACTGTTTTATTCCAGCTCGCTCAATTAAGAAAATCACGGTTATTAACGAAGATATTCGAGGCGGAAAAGATCTAATGATAGAAGGAAGCAAAGATCTCATCTTAAAAAAAGAATTGGTCATACCATCATCCATAATTAACTTCCATCACGGCAGAGGGGAGATATGGATAACTAATGGGACTTCTCAGAATCAAATAATCCCAGCTGGTATGCTTGTAGGAAACTTGAGGAAAATTGGAAGTAGCGGAATCTACAGTGTTGACACAGCTGAAGACGATAAAACTCAATCAAACATTAAGAGTGAGGATAGACGCCAACAAATCTTATCTCTGGTAAACGAGAGATTAGATAAAGAACAGAAGTCAATGATTGTAGAATGTCTAGAAAAGTACTCTGAGGTTTTTGATTTTGAGAGAAAATCATTCAGTACAACCTCCAATGTGAAACATAAAATCGACACCTCAGACAGCCGTCCTATTAAACAACGACCATACCGGGTGTCTCTTGTCGAAAGACGAGCTATACAAAGTGAAGTCGATAAAATGATAAAGATGGGAATTGTACAACCGTCCGAAAGTCCTTGGTCGTCTCCAGTAGTTTGGGTTAAAAAGAAAGATGGCTCCTGGAGATTTTGCGTAGACTACCGAAAGCTTAACAAGGTCACCAAAAAGGATGTGTATCCTTTACCTAGAAATGATGATGTTTTGGATAGCTTAACAGGAGCTAAATTCTTTTCCAGCATGGACCTACGTACAGGATACTGGCAGATAGAAATCGACGAGGAAGATCGGGAGAAGACAGCTTTCATCACCCCTGATGGCTTATATGAGTTCCGGGTGATGCCCTTCGGTCTATGCAACGCACCGGCAACATTCGAAAGAATGATGGACAAGCTACTAGCAGGATTGAAATGGACAATTTGTCTTTGTTATTTAGACGATATAATTGTCTATGCTACATCCTTTAAGGAACATATTGAACGCCTAGGGAAAGTTCTCAGATGCATCCAGCAAGCGGGCTTGTGTATTAATCATGAGAAGTGCCGTTTTGGGTCAAGAGAAATCAAAGTTTTAGGACATCTGGTTACAGAAAGCGGCATTCGCCCTGATCCCGACAAAATTGAAGCAATTACAAATTTCCCGACTCCAAAAACAGCACATGAAGTAAGAAGCTTCATGGGATTGTGTTCATATTACAGGCGATTTGTGAAGGATTTTGCAAATAAAGCTAAGCCGTTACACGACCTCCTGAGGAATAACGTGAAGTTCTTTTGGTCTAACGAACAAGAACAATCTTTCCAAATATTAAAATCAGCCCTAACTACCGATCCTGTGCTTGGCCATTTTAAGGAAGATGCTGAGACACTTGTACATACCGACGCGAGTGGATATGGCGTCGGAGCAGTGTTGACCCAACTGATAGAAGGAAAAGAAAAGCCTATCGCCTATGCATCAAGAACCCTTAACGCCGCAGGAAGAAATTATTCCACGACGGAGAGGGAATGCCTGGCTGTAGTTTGGGCCATTTACAAGTTCAGACCATATTTGTTTGGAAAACACTTCACCGTCGTCTCCGACCATCATTCCCTGTGTTGGCTAGCTAATGTAAAGGATCCATCGGGAAGGCTAGCAAGATGGGCCTTGCGACTTCAAGAGTTCGACATATCTATTGTGTATAAGAATGGTAAAAGACACCAAGATGCGGATTGCCTCTCAAGAAGTCCTCTCCCCCAATCCAACGAAGATAACATACCAGAATTGTCTTCAATTACCGACATAGGAAAAGAGCAAAGAAGCGATGTCCAGACCAAAAAAATAATTCAGGAAATTGATTCCAAAAGTGAAAGTGGATACAAAATAATCGACGGGATCCTCTACCGCAAAAACTACGATCCCATGGGCAAACCTTGGCTATTAGTAGTACCCAAACAAATGAGGGTTGACATTTTGAGTGAAGCCCACGATGCACCAATGGCGGGACACCTGGGATTTGCAAAAACATACGACCGCATTAGAAGAAAATATTTCTGGCCCGGCTTGCATAGATCTGTGCGACAATATGTGGCACATTGTCGAGAATGTCAACGGCGAAAAGGTTCTACCGAACGTCCACCAGGACAACTTGTGCCAATTCCGCCGGTTGCACGACCTTTTCAGAAAATAGGGATAGATTTGTTAGGAAGATTCCCTACCTCGAACGATGGCAATAAATGGACCGTGGTCGCGACAGACTATCTAACAAGGTATGCTATGACCAAAGCCATACCAAATGGAAGTTCGGAAGAAGTTGGAAAATTTTTAGTAGAAGACGTGATCCTTAAACATGGAGCCCCCAGAGAATTGATTTCAGACCGAGGTCGAACGTTTATATCTCACACAATACGGGAGATTAACAACCTCTGTGGAACCGCACATCGCTTTACTTCTGCCTACCACCCCCAAACAAATGGCCTGACCGAGAGACTCAACAAGACACTTGGTGACATGCTGTCTATGTATGTTGACGTAGACCAAAGAAACTGGGACTCAGTTCTCCCTTACGTAACTTTTGCCTATAACACCGCCAAACAGGAAACCACTGGGTTTAGCCCTTTCTATCTTGTACACGGACGCGATGTCGAGACCCCATTGGACACCATCCTGACGTATAGAGAGGAAGCCAATCTGGAAGACTACGTGGAGTCTTTGGTCACAAATGCCGAGGACGCACGCCAGCTGGCCCGTTTGAACATTTTGAAGGCGCAAGAAAAAGACAAATCTCGATACGACAAAAGCCACAGACCTGTCCAGTATTGCGCGGAAGACCTTGTGTGGGTGTACACACCTGTGCGTAAACAAGGACTGTCGGAGAAGCTACTTAAAAGATACTTCGGCCCCTATAAAGTTGTGAGACAACTGTCTGAAGTAACTTATGAAGTAGAGGCCTTGGAGAGGAGACCCCGACAACGGAATATCAAAGACATCGTCCACGTCCTGCGGATGAAACCATACAGAAGCCCAGAAGAACAAACACAGGACTGATCTCAGAGTGAATTTTTTTTTAAGCAGCGGGTCGCTGCTTATTTTTGAAAAGGGGAGTAATGTCATAACCAAAAATGTACATAGCTTGTAACTGTAAAGCTTGGCAAGCACGTTACATTCTCTGCGCGCACGTTACATTCTCTGCGCGCGCGCTCGAGAGTTAACGCTGTTTACCGCTAATTCTTTTCATCCCTCAAACTTATTCCTCATTTAAAGTTATCTAATAAACTATTATTTTATTCTATCCAAACGACTCGTCACCTTCATTACTGTGACAATATTATTTATATATATATATATATAATATATTCCTACTGATATCTCAAATTCCTGTCTATAGATTCCTTAAAGTACATACTTCCTGACAGAATTATTTTACAGTACCTAGCGGATAATTTAGGGAGAACTGCTTAATACTAAATAAGAACGGTCTGATAGATTGAACTGGTGAAACCGCTGGAAGGATTTGTCACTTATGAGCCATCCCCTCAAAATATATGATATCGTTAGAATGATAATAGAAATGTTCATTATATTATTTTATACTATCATCAACTAGCACTCTCAATCACTTAGAATTATAAATATATCTTTGGCGCAAATTGAAAACAGAATATTTTAAAATCCTTTTTACATCCCTTATACTGCAATGATTAAAAATGTAAAGAGGGAATGTATCGCTCGAAGTGATTGGCCTATCAGTGCTACTCAGTAACCGCAGTGGGGCGCTGTTTGCGAGTGAAATTGGCAAATTTGTAAATAACACTAAGGCAATTTGAGATAGAGACCTAAATATTGACTATATATTTTTCTATTTCAATTCTATTTACAGTTAAAATTTCAGCCAGATTAGTTAGGTATTGAGAATGTGAATAGCCGATAATATACAGTTAAACCTGACTATAGTGCCCCCTCTTGGGACTCACCAAAATAGGATGCTATAGAGAGGGGGTGCTATAGACAGGTCACTTTTAATGTAAATCGCATCGTACTACGTATTCAAAATCGGTCGCTAGAGAGAGGGAGGGGTTATTTAGAGGGGGCGCTATAGACAGGTTTAATTGTATATATACAATGACATCTATAGAGAGTGATATTATTTATTATATTATAAAACGATTTGTGGTTGTTTATACGTTCGTTGAACGATTTCCTTGTTTTATCTATGTAGTAGATAAGTAGTTATATAAACGTGATTTTCACAGTATCCTCTTATTTATATTTCTTAGGTTGGTATAATTGTTTGGAGAGTAATGACAGAGTTGTGTTTATAGTTGTTCGTTGTATAATAACATATATTATAAACCTTATATTTATATAGATTGATATGTACGTTAAGTTTTATAATAAATATAATAATGCATATTTTACACTCATAAACAAAACTTATAAAGGTTTTATTTTTAAACATGTTTATTGGGGGATTCAAAAAATGACTCTGAAAGATAATTGATATACAGTGAACTTTATTGAAGAAACACGAGATAACCAAGTGTGAACAAAACTTCTTCTGTCACCTTAAAAAAATAGACAATTGGCGACACTTTCAACTATCCTAGGCTTTGTCAATGAGTGTGTATAAGCTTAAAAAATTAAACAAATGTCCCTCTGAATGAGTTACAATATGTCATCAAAGCATCGGGAAATATGTAAATCAAAAGAGGTTCGGCTGCAACTATATTATCTTTATCATTATCATCGATATCATTATTAACATAACTATATTATATTTATCTTGGAAATAAGGGTTGCCTGGCCGGCATTCATAGTTCTTCTAAAATAGGATTCATAGTTCTTCTTAAATTTTAATTCTCTCAATGTTTCAACAAAAATATTTTATCTTCTCTTTTATTTCTCCTGACAAAGACAAAAGATTTTTGTTGAAACTTTGAGAGAATTGATAAGTTTCTATTAGAGGGTGAAGATATTAATAGTGGAAGTTATTTCATAAGAAATTGCACTTTATATACAGTATTTAGATATCTTTAAAATAAAATTAAAAGATACGAAATTTAATGCTACTCTAATTATTTTATTATTTCACAATTCTTGCAAGCATACACAATATAAACAAATACTTTAATAATGATGATGATTAACGTTAGAGATTCGTTTCGAATCAAAACAGAGTAAAGTAATATTACTGATATATTATCTTTTAAACAAAACAGATCAGATCAAAAATGAAATTCTAACTGTATGTGTGGCCGAAGTCTATATATTTGAAGAAATATATTATATTTATTGAATATATTTATTCTATTTTATTATTATCGCGTTTAGAAACAGTTCTATATTAACAATAAGAATGCTAACCGATTCTGGTAAATTATGATATCAATGATCATTGTTTGGAAAAAAAAAGTTTTCTATTTAATAAATTTGAAACTCTATCTTTTTTTTTCTTCTATGAAATAATTTTAGGTTCAAAAACAAATTCTAATAACTGAATAATTATTAAAATTGTAACCTCAATAAAAATTAATTAATTATTTTGTGTCTACTTTTTTTTTTCATTTCTTAAGTTTGAAATTGAAAGACATTTTATAATTGATATTAAATTTCAGAAGGTTTCAATTACCAAAACCTCATTAAAATGCGTTGTATAATATATTTTCTTAAAAGAGTACACATTTTCAATTATTAAATATGTTTTTTGTGTAGGTGCGTAATAGAGATGGTATTTATTATAAATGTAAATTTATTGGTAGCAAGTAATAACCTATTTTAGAAATCTAGCGTAAAAAAACTATTAAATTAGTCTATTACAAATGTATTTTTGTTTTCTTTTATATATACTGTTTGAAATTGATAATTTAAGTGAAAACTATTTGAAAATAGTTTTTTTCTTAATACGAAAAGTTTTTTTTTTTGAGAAATATTGGTATATTAATTTTCAACAATAAAAATTACAAAGACTTAGCTTAAACTACTTCCCACATAATAACAAAACATGACATGTTACAGAGGATAGGAAAATTTCCCAATTGTATAAGCCGTAGTATACATAAAATGAATCTATTCAACGGGATTGTAATATATTTCAAATATGTAACAAATATATTTTGGCAATGTGTTTTGTTTTCATACACATATTATCAATTACTATTTTTAAAAGAATGAAGATAAACCCAGACATGACTAGATCCTACAGGAACTGTAATACCTGCCACAACACCCAACTCACTCTGGACCATATATACCCGGGCAATCTTACAGCCCTATATATGGCAGACATCAATCCAGAAGAGGACATCCATACGGACAAGGCACCTCAGTTAACCGGTATTGTGATCAGGTTGCATGGACTGATCTGATATGCACCATGGACAAGACACCACCACCTCAGTTAGCCGGTATTGTAATCAGGTTTCATGGACTGATCTGATCTGCTCCATGGACAAGACACCACCACCTCAGTTATCCAGTATTGTAATCAGGTTTCATGGACTGATCTGATCTGCACCATGGACAAGACACCACCACCTCAGTTAGCCGGTATTGTGATCAGGTTTCATGGACTGATCTGATCTGCTCCATGGACAAGACACCAACACCACCTCAGTTAGCCGGTATTGTGATCAGGTTGCATGGACTGATCTGATCTGCTCCATGGATAAGACACCACCACCACCTCAGTTGGCCGGTATTGTGATCAGGTTGCATGGACTGATCTGATCTGTTCCATGGACAAGACACCACCACCACCTCAGTTGGCCGGTATTGTGATCAGGTTGCATGGACTGATCTGATCTGCTCCATGGACAAGACACCAACACCACCTCAGTTAGCCGGTATTGTGATCAGGTTGCATGGACTGATCTGATCTGCTCCATGGATAAGACACCACCACCACCTCAGTTGGCCGGTATTGTGATCAGGTTGCATGGACTGATCTGATCTGTTCCATGGACAAGACACCACCACCACCTCAGTTGGCCGGTATTGTGATCAGGTTGCATGGACTGATCTGATCTGTTCCATGGACAAGACACCACCACCACCTCAGTTGGCCGGTATTGTGATCAGGTTGCATGGACTGAACTGATCTGCTCCATGGACAAGACACCAACACCACCTCAGTTAGCCGGTATTGTGATCAGGTTGCATGGACTGATCTGATCTGCTCCATGGACAAGACATAACCACAATCTCAGTTGGCCGGTATTGTGATCAGGGTGCATGGACCCATCTGATCTTCTACATGGACAAGACACCACCTCCACATTAATTAGTATCTCTAAAGACCTCACAGTAAGGACTGTAGAGATAATAATTGATAATATGTATGGATAAAATCCGTTTTCAAAATTTGTTACAGATTTTATCTATAAATGGCAATTGGCATTTTCAACACACTTACAGAAGATCAAGCGAGAAGATGGTATTCATTTGATGAAAGAGACACATATCCCTATAGCTAGGCATTAGAACAATGCAAAGTTAAAAAAATAGGTGCCATATTCTGTACATATATATATAGTGAATGCAATATTTAAATCAAGGATACAATTCCTTCTATCATTCGAGAGTGGTGTATACGTTCTCACATGTTTTAGTAAAAAAGAAAAACACAAACATCCTCGATAAAGAGAGGCGAGTTGCTCTTCGAAATATTGGAACAATAAAATAATTATAAATCCAATATATTCATATTTTTATATAAAATAAAAGGATTTAAAAGCGCGAATGTTTCTTTTATACATAAAACGAACTTCTACTGTCCTAATAGCCTTGTCTTTATAGTTTGCTGAAGAGCATTGCTCGAAGCAAATATTTGAATGTAATTCTACTGTCCTATAAGCCTATGTCCATAGTTTACTTGAAACCCATTTCTAAGATTCCATCCAGCAGAATGTTCCAATACAGTATTAGAGCTCTGAGAAGCGGTCTGGTGGATTAAATTGGCGAAACCGCTGGGAGGGTTCACCACTGATGAACCAAGCCCTCCCAATATATTTTTTTCATCGCAGTAAGGACAGTAGAAGTTCGTTTTATGTATAAAAGAAACATTCGCGCTTTTAAATCCTTTTATTTTATATGTGTAGATGGCGCGTTATTGCTAAATGTATTTTGATCATACGAACGGTCAGGATATATATGTTTTGCTTTTAATATATATGCATATATATAAATACATTTATTCATTTTCAAAATATAAATACATATTTTTTTGTGTGCGCTATTACAGGGATAAAAAATATTAAGAGGACCTGACTCATAAGTGTTGAAATCTGCTAGCAGGTTAGTAAATTGGAACAACTCTAGCAATTCCCAGAGCTCTACTACTATACATGCATATATACTAGGCGGGTATGTTTAAATATCCGAATTTAAAGGAAAATCTTCATTTAGATGTCTCTATGTAAACGAACAATGGACATAAGCTCTGAGAACAGTAGAATTCCATGTGAATCATCCATAATGGTAACTTTCTGGGAATTCAGAATACATCGGTTTTACAGAGTTGATTATTAAAGCTTTTTAAACATTCAAGGAGTGATTGTTAAAGAATCAATTCCTATAGAATATATCTCTATATATATATAAGTCAATGTCTGTCTGTTTCGCGATAAACTCAAAAACTACTGAACCAATTGGTACCAAATTTTGCATGTCGCATTTTATAAACCCGAGGAAAATTTTCGGCTGCATTTTGATTAGTATTTTTGGCTGTTTTTTTTTTCATTTGAATAACTTTTTTTACGCGGACTAATCCGGAATGGAATGAATAACTAAATATGGACTTTTTTTAAGCATCGGTGGTTCAGTGGTAGAATGCTCGCCTGCCACGCGGGCGGCCCGGGTTCGATTCCCGGCCGATGCATTTTTCTTTTTACAATTTTTAAAACTAATTTATATTATATTGCTCTATTCCATATAGCTACGGTTCGGAGAGAATTGCCCGAATTTTAAAGAGATACAATATAATTACAACATATCAATCTGCACAAAATCTAAGACAAATCTTACGCCACTCAGATACAAAAAATATTTCAAACCAAGAAAATACAACCAATGTAATTTACAAAATTCCCTGCCAGACATGTCAAGCTACATACATTGGAGAAACAGGTAAATCACTTAAAGATCGTATCAATCAACATAAAGCAGCTTTAAAAAACTACAAACCATTATCCCTACTAGTAGACCACTCCCTAAACAATAGCCATATACCAGATTTCAAACAGACCACAATTATATACAAAAACATAACAGAAAAGCATAGTAGACTGTTTTTAGAAAGTTGGGCTTCTGCCGAAGATAAACAGAGTATAAACAGAAAAATTGATTTTCCAGAAATTTATAAAGAATTCATATCTTAATTATTTATGGATAACTATGTATATACCTTTTATTTAATAATTTATTTTGCTTTAAAATTTTTTTAAATTTAGAATTAATATGTAAACACAATTTTTTACAATTACACTGTGTTGTATATAAATCTCTATATCTTCCATAGATAAAATAATAATCTATAATATTAAATATCAATATAATTATTTACTGTATATAAACTGAAGTCAATAGTTAAATCAAAGATACAGTTCTTTCATTGGCCTTGTAGAACGAGAGTGGTGTACGCGTGCGCGCGTGTTCTAGTGAAAAACACAAACATCCTCGATAAAGAGAGGCGAGTTGCCCCTCGAAATATTGGAACAATAAAAATAATTAGAAATCCAATATATGCATCTTTTTTAAATATATATATATATATATATATATATATATATATATATATATATATATATATATATATATATATATATATATATATATATATATATATATATATATATTATTATATCAACTATATTAATTAAATCAAATACCTAAACACTAATAAAATACAATTTTTGCCATCACACACACTTTTTCCTTTAGTTTATGTGTTACTTCTGTATTTCTATTCTATGGCACTTCTAATATTTATTATTGATATATTTTTAGTATGAAGGAAATTGCACCCAAGGGATTTCTCGGGCGAAGCCGGGTCATTCGCCTAGTATATTATATATGTGATGATTTAAGACCATGGAATTGTTGTAAATAGTCTAGATATCTACTACCACATGTTCCACCCCATGACTGTATATAACTTCTTATGTACTGCACATAGAAAGCCTCAACTAACATCAATCTGTACCGCGTAAGAATCTAATAAAGTATAACAACTGTACAGATAGAAGGAATGGAGACTAACAGGAGAAAATTAAGGTTAAAACTAATCAGGCTTAGGACAGAAGTCGAAGCAAGGCCTAGCAAAAGAGGCTTAAAACCAGCCCAACTATAAATAATTTACAAGTCAATACTTCCTGACAGGACAGGGCGTATCTGATAACGCAGAAGTTATAAAAGTCGAGTAACGCCCCGTACTTCCTGGCCAAGACCGGTCGTATCTTCCATCAAAGAAAGCCGCAAGGCCAATTAGAGAAGACCATACCTAAGTAGGTCAACCAATAGCCAACGGCCATGTGACATAGTCCTACCAATTAGGAAAGAATCACCTAAATAGGTCAGCCAATTAGAAAGAAGCAAGGTCGTGGTGTTAAATCGAGGACCTAGAATTGTTAGAATACGCTTGGCTCTCAACAAGGTAACACTTGCTCTAAAGATCTCCCTCTCTCCTCATCCCATTCCTTCTTGACGTCAGACGCTTTTAGTGGAATCTCTGTTTGTTTATTTCACCTTTGGCCCAGCTGTGTCGCCTTCCACCACGACTGCACGGTAGAGTTGACATCGAGGTTCGTCTAGCATCAGGTAACACTGGTCCCAGAGGTCCCAAGATATCACATATATATGCTATAGACGGTGATGATATAATATTTAATTCATCAAACAGAATGGTAATATTTAATAGCTAAAGTGCAATGTTCGACGCAATAATATATAAGATTCCAACTATCCTAAAAGCTTATGTTTCATTAAACACCTAACCAGGAATTCTCCTTCAGTACCGACTATATATACAATTTTGTGGTATAAAATAATACAGCCGTAAATTAAGATAAACTGCGAAACACACGGGAAGTTTTCACTACTGATGAACCAAGTTCTTCCATTCTTATTACACTACACCAAGAGCAGTATATTCCTGTTATATTTCTCTTTTTTTTTCGAAATTTAAAAATAATATAAAAAATTAATTGAACTTTCTTATTTTAAATACAAAAATAACAACAACTCGTTCGATGCGTCGCGTGAAGTCACTCAGATCCACACGACTGGGAAAAAATTCATCGCTTTTTCTCCTTTTATTTATTCTTTTATATTACAAGGTATATTACAAAGACATTGTTTTTTGAAGAAGTAATAGCTCGTAAATATGTAACTACACCAACCGGTCTTCTTCTATTTTCTTCCAAACGTTAAAGTGATTCCTTGTCATCCTCCCCATGTGAATATTTCATGAATTCAAGCTTCTACTTGATGTTCAAAAGATAGAAATCAAAACTTATCATTCTTCTATATAGATGGACCGAAAGGCACTGAAGGTTTTGGAAGGTAATAAAATAAAATTTATAGATGTAGCTAAATATTTTTAAAAATTTATCCAGCTAACAAATGATGATTATAGTTCATTAGTAGTTCATTATTCTCTTATAGATGGCAGGCTTACATCATGTTCATTTAATTTCTTTGAAGAAATATATACGTGTAAGAAATTCAATCAAAACTGACAGCTTATCCAAATCATCACTGGTACAAACCATTGAAACAATTAGAAGAACTTCAAAAACTAAATAGAAATCAACAAACAGCTTTAGAAAGACTAGAATTGTGTACAAAAGAAGTGGCCATATAAAAACCTTAAAATTTTAAAATGAACAAAAAAACCTTCAATAACTGCTTGAAATGCAATAGTACAGAAGCTTCTCCGGAGCATATCTTGTCATTCACAGAACTGACAATAGAGGACCAATTTTCCAGGCCTATAACTACCATCGCAAAATTGGAGAGGAGTGGACTTCAGGAATTAGTTTAACCATGGAGATAAGCAACACCATCACACCATGTATTTAATATCGTATATTATCTATTGAAGAGAGAGAGATTAGAATCACTTATAATAAATCTAAATTCATAAGTGTGAAAATTATAATATATTGGATATATATGGATATATTGTTATATGAATATATTAAAAACAAATTAGACATATCCTGATAACTAACATGAGCGTTTTTTAGATGGCAGAACGTGATCTAGTGCAACAGAAATCAACTAAACGTTGATTTAACCTGTTCCCTGATATTTGGCCAACCCATTTTCTTCAAAAAATGTATATATACATATGTCATAATATATACTCTTCCTGGAATAATAAAGCAAACCTACAGTCAACCCAGAGAGAGATGGGCAGCTAAAGTACGGTCATTTGAGGCAGCAGCGACATTCCAAGGGGCGACCAGAGGGGCCCCTGAGTTCTCGGGACTATTAAGACAGGATGTAAAGTCCGGTCACTAGAGATATCAGCGAAATTCCAAGGGGCCCGTTACTTGGAATCTCAGGACTATCAGACCGTTGGTGATTGTGTTCGACGCGGAACGGCCGGCCGCTCAGCGGTGGCTGGCCCGTCTATCTCTCTGGTTACCTGGGTTCTCCTTCCAACTTGTGGTGTGATTATTTCTCTTTCCCCACTTTATTATTATATTGTCACTTATATATATATGTCATAATATATAGCTCTTCCAGGATTAATAAAACAAACCAACAGCCAACGAGAGAGAGATGGGCATCTAAAGCGAGACACTTTAGACAACTAGCTTACGACCATTTTTGGCCACATTCCTGAGGGGGGGGGCCGTCACCACCTGGCGACTATTCTGGTTAGCCCCCCGGTTGTGTACACAGGGAAAACAGTCGTTCAGCTGATAACGTCTCGCTCGCCCTCTCTCGGCTGGCTGCCTGGATGATTGACTCTAACAACTCGTCGTGTGATTATTTCTCTCCTCACCACATTTACCGCTATATTGTCACATTGAAAAGTCGACAGGATAAGACCTGGCCGGGAAGCAAATCCCTCATATACCGGAGTATGAAGAAACAAGAAGCCAAGCCACGATGATCGGCCAAACCCAACTCAACTGTAACCACTCCTCTTCGAGCCCTCAACTCCTTCTTCGCCAACCTTTGAACCGTGATCCCGAAGAAGTATTCACCTGCGACGGAGATGGAGCTACCACACACTTCTTCCAGCACTAGATCTGCCCAAGAACGACCACCGTGCCAGGGCAGGACACCTTCCTCCATCATGGACAAGACTCCGCCATATCCCTGCCGCTACTGTGATGTACAACACTGGTACGCTCAGTGTCACAGACAGAACTCTCCCGAATCTCAATGAACTTACCTGCTCTCTAAACCAGCATAACCTGTAAGTGAAATTGTTTTACCCCTTCCATTCATTCTTTAAATAAGTCATTCCTTGTAAATTGTCCCAATATTTACATAATTAGCTCCATTTATTCTCTCCATGCCTATTAACAATGATTTTATGCTCCAAACTATTTATCTAGATATTTGTAACTCATTTAATTAGTTACCTTACCAGTAGAATTTAACAATCGTTATTTTAATTAAATAATTTCCATTTTTAACGTAACTCTTAAAAAAAAACAACAAAAAAAAACTCTTAAAAAAAAAAATTGGAATTCTACCTATTAATGCTTTACGATCTTTACTATTAACAATAGATTTTTCATAATCAATTTATTTATAAAAATATGCCTCCAGCACCTAAACCATTGTATGTCTATTTGTATAGACCTCTCCTACTTGTAAGCACGGCTCACGAAAAATAATTTATTTCCCTAATCGATTCAAAATTCACCCTGTAAGACAGGCGTCGAAGAATTTCAGCCATCACGTGAGCCTTGCTTACAACCAACCCTTGGTGATTCTTATCTATCTTCCCCTGAATGCCTCTCTCATTCTTACAACTTTGTTAACCTTATACCAGCTCAGGACCGTTTATAGAATTATTGATTAATCAATTATCGAACTTCTATATTGTCATTTCAAAATACTAACCTTCGCCCTTCATTTATGATAATATATTTCGTAGTTCATCTCTAGCATATCCACCGACCCACACCATCTAGCCAATGGTGTGTTCGTCACAGGGTGCAGATTGACTAACTGCTAGATATTTATCAACCCCTTTTTGTTCGCACTTGAACAATCTGCATCGAGCGACACAGTTCGCCCCTTCTTCTCGCGCCACACGTTCGCCACACGGACCCTGTCTTCAAATCTATGTTTGTCCATTGTCCAAACCAGCACGATATAGCCTACCTCCGATATTTCCCACGGAGGTACGTTAAACATCGTCGCTGATTCTGTCCGGTCCGTCATCATTTCGCGCAGACATGGGTCTTACTTTCAACCCACCGCGAAATCATCGCCTTGCACAAGCTCCCACGACGGTTCAAACACCTCGTGTCCGAGCAGCTTGTCACTTGTAACGGACAACGCAGTCCTCGTCCCAATTTTTGGCACTGTGCGCGCATACTTTCCGTAAATTAAATATAAGTCCATCCTACTTCCTCACCTACACACGGGACTTTTCCCCTCGGACTCGCTACACAAGTAACTACATAGATAAGTTAGATTGGCCCAGGGCAAGTCTCCCCTCGCTCTGTTCGCCGAGGTTCTAACATTGTATGTAGTTTTATATTTACCTCAGTCCTGAGCTCACACAATTGTCAACCTCAATCTCATTTCTCGTACTCTACACTTATAGCATAGAGAGCCCATGACAAGTTTCCCCTTGCCATGTCCGCCTGAAAAATATCTTAAAGTGTAGAGTTCCCCAGTCTTAATGATCTTCAGAATTTCACCATATGTATGTGACTCTTCTTCTCGTTGTTCACACTCCTCCATATCACTTCCCTTATAGTACATTAGATTTTGTTGTATATAGCCTTTTATAACCTTGATATTCTCAAAGATTCCCTTAAATGTCAAACTCCCCGGTGTTGTAAAACTGCTTGTAAATAATATTTACTTGTGTACTATACAATATTTTATTTACATAAAACTATGTCACCATTACCTTAACTAATTTTAACTGTAAAATTGTTTTCTCTATTCCTGGCTTCTCCAGCTTTAAATATACTTAAACCATGTTCAGCCTTCTTCAAGGGGGCCATATGTCATAATATATAGCTCTTCCAGGATTAATAAAACAAACCAACAGCCAACGAGAGAGAGATGGGCATCTAAAGCGAGACACTTTAGACAACTAGCTTACGACCATTTTTGGCCACATTCCTGAGGGGGGGGGGGCCGTCACCACCTGGCGACTATTCTGGTTAGCCCCCCGGTTGTGTACACAGGGAAAACAGTCGTTCAGCTGATAACGTCTCGCTCGCTCTCTCTCGGCTGGCTGGCTGGATGATGGCTCTAACAACTCGTCGTGTGATTATTTCTCTCCTCACCACATTTACCGCTATATTGTCACATATATATATATATATATTATATTAAAAATAAGATATATTTTCTGCTTGATTTTTTATTATCGTGAGTATTATATATGGAGTTACTTGCTGGTTCTCCTTAGTACTATATGGTATTGGTTATGCAGTCATGGCCAGAATCTTAAAAGTAAAACAAAAAAATGGTTTTGATCAGATATTGATTTATTTGAGATAAAGTGATATATAAGAACATAATTTGATTAAAGTACTGCCTGGCTTAAGGCGTAAGAATAATTAAAACAAAATATTATTTACATAATTACAAAGTTTTGGGTCGGCCAACGGGGAAGAACAACAATGAAATTTATATGGGAAGCATGACCTCTGGCGGCCAATTTATACAGAGTATTTATATCTATGAAATTATATATATATTTTTAATAAAATATTTTAATATAACATTTTAAATAATATCTTAATATAACATATATATATATATATATGAAATATAAGATCTCCTGTCGACTATTGTAATATAAGTTGAAGTTTGGTTGTTGACTCTTGTAGAATCCTGCCGACTCACTGTAATAATTTGTTGAGTTTGATGTCGACTACTGAAATAAGTTGAAGTTCTGGTAAGCTTTGTGTAGAGTTTTCCAGTACCTCTCTGCACCTTGGAAGACCTTTAAAAGTTCTCACAAAATACAGGCAGTCGTGGTCGAGGCAGAGTGGAAGGTTTGGGAATGTCCACACAAAAAACGAAGACACAATTGCACTAAGAAAGTTCCGTTAACAGATAAAAGTTGAGCTAGGAGCGAAAGATGAAGATAGAAGTTTCTTACTCGTCTACATGATGGATGAGGAGGACCTTGGTGACAACCGACGAGAGCTCGCGTTAAGGGAGAACTAACTGTATTTTTAGGTTAAGACGGGGGGCCTTTTATATATCTTTCCCGAGAAAGGGGAGTATTGCATTACAGCACATGCGAGAGGGGCTTGGATCGTCTGGAAATTGTACAATGGCGCCGTTGCCGTTTCCATCTTTAGACTTTGTTGTTTTGGCAATACTATATGCTCGATCTCTGCTTTAGCTCAACTCTTAATCAATTACAGAGTTTATTTATTTATCCTGTTTGTACAAATTGCATTACATATGATGATGTAAAAACACATGTCAATAATACGTATAATCATTTACAGCTGGGTTTCTATTATACAACATTAAAATCTTGTTATAAGTTATATACATGGGGTTGTTGGCTTAAATTACCATATATATATAAAACCTGATATTTTTATCTTTTATTTTTTTCTTTCGTTTTTTAATATATATATCTTGTAAATATTATATATTTTCCATTCTATTTTTTATGTGAATAATTCTATTTTAGTTTGATAGATGAACTCTGTGATGCCGCCGTCGAGAAGTCCAGATGGCGCTGTGAATATAAAAAGACCAATAGTTTTTTTTTTTGCCAGGGAGAGAGTGAGTTAGGCTTGTTTTATTTTTTTTTATCATGTAAATTGGCCATATATTTAGTTAAAATTAGGTAATCTACATATAAGATGCCTCAATTTTCGATTACTATTTAATTTTGGTAAACTTTGACTTTATATTATCAAATAAACTAGTCAATAGTCTCCACCAGCTTTTTATTTTTTAAAAGATCGCCATATAACATTAATATAATATAATAATAATATTTGATATATATGAATATATATAAATTTTGATATTATATGCAAATATGTTCTCAATAAAGATATAAACATTCCATTGTTATTAAATCTCGTTGTCGGTAGAGATACCGGCTCAAGCAAACAAAACTTATCCACTTTAAAGGATTAGATTTTATAAATATAAATAAAGAGCTCTTTGGAATATTTATTTTAAAAGGTCCTTGAGGTCGTTTTTTAATAGTCTGGAATAGAGAAAGAATGGGTCCCAAGAGGTGAGTCTTTATTGCATCTTATTGTGGTCACATGGGACAGATATTATTTCACTGTGAATTTCACAATGGGATCATATAAAACCACTTTTACTTTTTCAAATAGGGAATATAAAATAGAGTTATCCATAAGGTCGAATGTGTGTATAAATATGTTACACTACTTTTATTTAGGGCATATTATTAGAAAACAAATGGATTCTGTGCCAAAATACCTTCACTGATAAATTACTTTATATAATATTTACGAACGGAAAAATATGTCCATGGTAGCCGAGTGGACATGGCATCTGCCCGGTAAGTGGAACAATGTGGGTTCGATTCCCATCCCTGGACACTTTTATTTTTCCGTTCATTTTTATTCTTCACAATTCATCTTTTCATACAACATATCTAAGGTTATAAATAATCGTTATTTCTCCTTAAAATAAATTTCGATTTTTCGTTAAAAAGAAACACATGCGGGATAATTTTCAAATGTCGTTCTACAGTCACTGAGCTTGTGTTGTTATTTCCATTCACTGTTAGAGTAAAAGAGAGATTATATAACAATTATTTTAATCTACTGACTTCATATCAACATTTATTAAACAAAATTCAAAATATTAAAACTTATATGTATTAAAATGTAAATTATTTATACCAGACTGGTTCACTGAAGTGACGTCTGGGATGTATCAACTTTACAAGCCGCTCAGAAGTCGTTTAATCTCCTATGTAGATTGAAGTTGTTGTTCTCAACATTCGTAATTTCACGGTTGAGGAATTCCGCCAGAATGATCTACTCCCTCTCACTAAGACTATCGAGAACATGTTTCTTTTCAGGGCGATACCAAACCGTCCATTTTATTATAGTCTGTCATGACCCAGGGAACGCAAGAAAGAACGAACGCCTACTTAGTTAAATAGGTTTTTAAGCATATATTCAGCGGTCTGAGAAAGATGTTTAGCTTCAGTCTTGATTGAAGATTCAGGAATGCTGGTGAAGGGTGCAGTCTTATAGTGTTTTGTCTTTTTAGGCTAATGGTGTGGAAGGTTTACGCCGTGGCATCCTCTGGCGTAGGGTGGTCGCATGCTGCAGGTGGAGGTGCAGCTGTAGTGGTGGTGGGAACAGACACAGGCACAGATTCTTCAAACTGTTCCTCTGGTTGATGTCTGGGGAATGCTTGCCGAACAGAGGGGTCAGATTATACTTTTATGGCCCATCCTGTAGCACAGAAACGAAATCCGTATTCCAAATAGGTAGATCCGCCCATGGCAGTCTCAATGATCTTATTTGGAAGATTCGTGTTCTTTTCCCTTCATTCATGAAGGCTGTCTTCTTCAGGTCTTGCCAGGTGTAGCCGACGGAGGTATTCACGGCAGGGGCGATGACTACCTGGTAATAAGGTCTTAGGGTTCTGATGGTGATTCTTTCGGCTTTTTCTCTGGTAGGGCATGGCCTTAGAAGGACCCCGTTAATTTACAGTCCATTCTCAATAACTCTATTCGCCATTTCAGGCCGCTTCAAGCCAACCAGGACTACCGGTGAACTTCCAAAACAACGCTACCCAGCCTTTTTCCAATTTTCTTAAGGGGCCTTGATGCAGTCTACCAGTGTAAACTCCGGATAGAATTCTAGGTATAGCATCTGGTCAAAGATCCCAGCTGCGGATATCTTCAGGAACTATTCAAGCAGTTACCTAGACATCTTTACCTACTTAACGTTATTTCTGGGACGCGATGTCTAGCGAGGCGCAGTACCGTTCAGAATGCTGGTAACTTGGCGAGATTGCTGTGGATGATATCGGAGCTCCTACATTAAAGAAGACGAATATTCGAAAATGTTTAATCCCTAGCATCATATTACACGATAAAAAACATCTAGAGAAAAATAGGGTTCCTGTATGAATATTTATTAACTGAAACATTTAACCTTAAATCCATTCTAAAGGAGTATTTATGACTAACATCTTTATTTCTAAGAATTGACGTTATACGTAGAGACAATACTTCTATAGAAGAGCTATAAAACCAGAAAACTAGAGTAATACAAATTTATACAGGAAAACTATTTCTGAAGGCCTTTTTCACCAAAAATCATCTGATCGTATTTATAGAAAAAGATATTAAGACCATGCATTAGAGCTCGTCACCTGTTATAAGAAAATCAAAATGTTTTTGATGCGTATTTGTTTCTTTTTAAAATAAGGTATTTTTAACTGCCACATATATGTGCAATTATAAAATAATATGAGAGAGGACCTAGATAACAGTTTCAAAAATATTAAACTGGAGATACCGCTGGAAGAATTCACCACTGATTAGCTAATCCATTCCATTATTTTATCATTAGAGCAAGTGCAGTAGAATTTTGTTTATTTTAAAAAGAAACATACTCGTCAAAAACAGTTTGATATTCTTAAAGAGATATATATAAAACATCATATAAGGATCTACCTTATATAAATTCATAGAAATTCCATGTAAAAGTCATTACTCTGTATAAAACAAAACAAAGGACACACTGTCCTACATTTATTTTGGTCCCATAAAGACGCCAGTGTGTCCCATTAAGTCCAATTACTGGGAAGAAATTATGTTCCTCTCTACGTTAATTGATTCTAAGTAAAGAAATATAATCTAGGTATACTCTTCTAATGGTTCTGGAAAGTAATTAATAATATTATTTAATTGTGAAATTCTCTAAATATATTACTTTTCAGAGAAATTATTAAAATATCAATTAAATAAAGTACTAAAGGTGTTCGTATTGTTGCATCATGATTAATGCGCGTATTTTTAAAATTAATTAGAATATTATTTTTGATATTTTTAAAATTTAAATTATATATTCATTTATTTTTATTTAAAAGTATTTAGATTATCATCATTCATTTTTATAGTTTCATTCCTTTTGTAATATTTTATTGTACATATATCTTTTATAATATGATGCACTAGCGCGCCATCTGTTATCAAAATTCGAAATTATTTTAAAGGCGTAAGATTCTTTTTGAAAATAAACAATTTCTACTGCCCTAACTGCAATGGAAAAATTAAACTGGCGAAACCGCTGGGAGGGTTCACTACTGATGAGCCAGGCCCTCCCATTAATTTTTCCATTGCAGTAAGGGCAGTAGAAATTGTTTATTTTCAAAAAGAATCTTACGCCTCTACGCGACCTACGAGGAAGACAAGAATAAATAAACGCAATAACTTTAAAAGGTATTTATTTTTATTTAATTTTATTTATTCACTTTTATTTATTTGCTCCGGTTATGGAAACCCACTCGGGAAACAGAAATAACACCAAGAAGGAAGATACCAAGGTCTACGACACTGCAAAGCTGCAACTTGGTGCAACAGTATAATATCAAAAAATTCAATTAAATGTGTAATAATTATGTGTACCTTTTTTTAAGAATGGTTTCCAGGAGAAACTATGAATAAAAGTTACATTTTAAATAAAATTGTCGGAAGATTTTTCCTTATATGGAAATTGGAACTTTGAAATCATATAGAAATGCTACAAATTTATTTAAAATATTTAAAGATATGTTTAATATTAATTTTATATTAACTCTATTTGTTAATATATAGTTATACAATTCGAGTTTAAAAGCTTTAAAAAGGTATTATTAGTGAAATAGCATTGAATTTATGTTTTTATATATTTATTCACATCCGTGTATGTATAACTATGTTCATAGATTCTTTAAATACCTCTAAATTATATTTTCTAGAAAATGTACAAACTATATATAAGAAAAAATATCTGAAAAAACCCCAGGACTATATTAGAAAAGCTGAGACAATGGAACCTAATGGAGATCGTTTAAACGACTTGAGGAATAAGCAACAACAACATATTTGATAGGAATAAAGACCTCTGGGAAAACCCCAGGACTATAATAGAAAAACTGGGACAATGGAACCTAATGGAGATCGTTTAAACGACTTGAGGAATAAACAACAACAACATATTTGATAGGAATAAAGACCTCTGGGAAAACCCCAGGACTATAATAGAAAAACTGAGACAATGGAACTCAATGGAGATCGTTTAAACGACTTGAGGAATAAACAACAACAACATATTTGATAGCAATAGAGACCTCTGGGAAAACCTCAGGACTATAATAGAAAAGCTGAGACAATGGAACCTGATGGAGATCGTTTAAACGACTTGAGGAATAAGCAACAACAACATATTTGATAGGAATAAAGACCTCTGGGAAAACCCCAGGACTATAATAGAAAAACTGAGACAATGGAACCTGATGGAGATCGTTTAAACGACTTGAGGAATAAGAAACAACAACATATTTGATATGAATAGAGACCTCTGGGAAAACCCAAGGACTATAATAGAAAAGCTGAGACAATGGAACCTAATGGAGATCGTTCAAACGACTTGAGGAATAAGCAACAACAACATATTTGATAGCAATAGAGACCTCTGGGAAAACCTCAGGACTATAATAGAAAAACTGAGACAATGGAACCTAATGGAGATCGTTTAAACGACTTGAGGAATAAGCAACAACAACATGTTTGATAGAAATAGAGACCTCTGGGAAAACCCCAGGATTATAATAGAAAAGCTGAGACAATGGAACCTAATGGAGATCGTTTAAACGACTTGAGGAATAAGAAACAACAACATATTTGATATGAATAGAGACCTCTGGGAAAACCCAAGGACTATAATAGAAAAGCTGAGACAATGGAACCTAATGGAGATCGTTTAAACGACTTGAGGAATAAGCAACAACAACATATTTGATAGAAATAGAGACCTCTGGGAAAACCCCAGGATTATAATAGAAAAGCTGAGACAATGGAACCTAATGGAGATCGTTTAAACGACTTGAGGAATAAGAAACAACAACATATTTGATATGAATAGAGACCTCTGGGAAAACCCAAGGACTATAATAGAAAAGCTGAGACAATGGAACCTAATGGAGATCGTTTAAACGACTTGAGGAATAAGCAACAACAACATATTTGATAGGAATAGAGACCTCTGGGAAAACCCAAGGACTATAATAGAAAAGCTGAGACAATGGAACCTAATGGAGATCGTTCAAACGACTTGAGGAATAAGCAACAACAACATATTTGATAGGAATAGAGACCTCTGGGAAAACCCAAGGACTATAATAGAAAAGCTGAGACAATGGAACCTAATGGAGATCGTTTAAACGACGTGAGGAATAAGCAACAACAACATATATAAGAAAAACAGTGATATACGTTAAAATATAATGGTATTATTGATTAAATTGGCGGAACAAATTGTTCTAAGGTTGCACAAGAGAGTTCTCACGCCATTTATCAAATTTAGTACAATATTTAAAGCACGAGTCAAAAACAAATATCAAACACGTAATTGTATGTATATACATATGGAATTTTTCACATTGTGTCGCGATCTCACGCAATTCTTTCCTTAACTACCCGTTTTATAATTTTTCAGGATGCCTGAATGCCCAATTTTGGTCGTTGAGGTACAGCTTGCACCACGCTGATGAGGGCCAACAGCCTGAAACGCGTCCGTGGTTAGCTTTTCTTGATTAATCAAGAATATGTATTTAGCCAATTCTGAAATAATTGAAAATCAACAATAATAGTTTATATTTATTCCGATAGATGGCGCAAGCCATCAGCAACTTTCAGTTGCACGATAAGGAGATGCCTTTTTCATAACATATGGATTGGTTTAAATACAGTAAACCTCAGTAGCATAGTTATACCTGTCGAAGGGTTGTTGAGACCAAAAACTTGTATTTCTGTTATATATAAAAAGAAACCTTTTCCTCAGCGAATTGTCCTTTATTTATTATACTTATATATGCGACAATCAAGTGTTGAATTTTGGTTAGGATATACAAGCAAACTATATAGACGTAAGCTTAAATGACATCAGAATAAAATATAATAGAATCGAGAAAAACAGTATTAAAGTTCTAAAAAGCAGTCTGGTATATTGAATTAGTGAATGATCTCGGATAATTTACCAATTTTGAGCCAATTTCTACTAACAATTTTTCATTGCAATGAGAATAGCAGAAAGTTGTTGTTTTTCGAACAAATCGCGTTAAATAGCTTTTAGTCCTTTCACTTTTCCTTTCAGAATAAAAGATAAAATAAAATTTAAAAAAAACTTATCGACCATTTCCGAAAACTAGAAGACTTAGTTGAGTGACAAAACCATCAACACCAGCTTTAAAATTAAGAAACTCAACTGAATGCCATGGTTTCGATCTCATGGCCTTCGTTCTTCAAGGGCGTGCATAGATTTAAGGAAGGTAGATTTCATGATATCATCAGAATTTTCGAAAGGGATCTTTAGCTATCTAAGTGGTTAGGTTAATTCTTTGGTTAAAATATATATTTTAATCTATATTTAATCTAGGTCACCTCTATATATAATTTTTCATATCGGTAAGAAAGGTAATAAGTTATTTTACTTGAAAAGAAAATATCATATTTTGGATGGTTTTAATTGATCTAATTACAATTTTCAGATATATAAAATATATAAGGTTGTCCAAAAGTTCGTAAACACTTGAAAAAATTGAAATATCAAAAGTATTCGCCGTTATGTATAATGTCTGTCTTTTATATATTGCAGCAAAGTATTTATTATTTTATTAACAGAGAGTATAATTTTTTATGTTTTTATTTTGCTACTCTGTAAACTTCCCTCTTATCTTTTGTTTATCATTCATAGTTTGTTCTTGCCTGAAATAAATTGTTGTCTCATCTCGAAGTTGGTCTTTCCTAATTTTACACGTGGCAATATAAATTAATTGTCCAGGGTAGACAAGTGGGACATGGCATCTACCCGGTAAGCGGAGCACTGTAGGTTCGATTCCCTTCCCTGGACACCTTTATTTTTCCATTTATCATTACTCTTTACAATTTATCCTTTCATACTTCATCCTTAAGGATAGAAATAGTCGTTATTTCTCTTTAAAATAATTTAAAATACGATTTTCCGTTCTGTAAAAAGAGATATTTGTGGTAGAACTTGTTAAACGTAGTTCTATAAAGTAATTGTATGATGATTTATTATACATTCGCCGTAATAATATTATTCACCAAGTAATAAGAAAAATACGAACTTTTGAGACAACTTCCTTATACCTTATTCGAGTAATAAGCCTTATAGTTGATAGATATTTCTATTTACGATGGTATTTTGAAATTGTGTATGAAGCGAACTATAAGAACTATGCATTCTTTCAGGTTGCTAGACTACTAATAAGTTTCTAAGGAATTCGCTGTAATATATTTCTAATTAGCCCTTAATTTAGGCATATTTTATCTTTGAGAGAGAGCGAGAGAGAGAGAGATTTAGACACATTCTTGACAAATAATATTGTCGCGCGCTGCCCCACCGGTTCTTCGCGACGAAGCCACTTCCTCCTTCGTGGATCATTTACCCGGCTCCCGTTGCTCTCCCTCTGCAGCTCTACCCTACAGAGAATCCAAAGACCTCCTGAGAACCAGCACTCAAGTGGATCTCCTTTCATCTGGCAGTATCTCTCGGCTTTACCACTGGTGAGGGGATACGAGAGACTTACCAGAAGAGTAGCGACTGCGGTGTTGGCGAGAGTAACAACAGCAACAAGACTTCTAACACTCCTCCTTTTATTGTCATTTCTACTACACATTACATATAACTAGAATAAATTTCAACGGCTATTTACATAACGTTACCTCCCCTAGGGCCAATATAAACCTGAAATTACAAACATTTGCCCCAGGAAACAGGACTACAGCAGTCGGCGATTCCCACACCATTTTAAAGCCAAGCAACGATTGAAAAGATGGCATTAAAATTTATAATTAAAAATATATTGATTCTTCAAAACATTCTGAGTTTTGAAAATATAAGAAATATTTTAGAAATTTTATTTAAAACAGATTAATAAATTATTGAAATAAATTTTTCAAATCGCACACCAGTTTCAGTTCGGAAACAGGTGAAAGCGCCATCTATTGGCGGAGGTTGTAGGTGTTTTCAGGCCTTATAAGCGACACTAATCCAATACTCGTGCATCACCACGTCACACATGCGATATGACACATTTCGAAAATAATGAAACTTAAATAATGTGTAGATATGTAAAAGAAAGTAGCCAACGATTTTCGCATCGCTGATATTTAGGAAGATATCAAACTATCACTATAAGATGAAACAACAACAACAACAAACTTATTAAGACACTATTGTTTTACAAGGGGATTCCACTAAAAGGTTATATATGTACATGAGTGAGGAGGAAAAGCAATTTAGAGGGGAAGGGGAGCAATTAGCCGTTGTCTGTGGAGTTGAGCACTTCTTCCCTCATTTTATCAATCGCCTTGAAAATTTTGAATATTTATGAACAAATGTTTTATTTAGCAGGAGAGAAGTAAACTTTTATATACATGTTGTTCATTGTAGTGAGTTAGCCCCGAAATTTCGCAAATTTCCAATCTCCTTTCCTGTAAGAATGGGCAATGGAATAGATCTATAAGATAAAACATTAAAAAACCTAGAATAAAATCAATTCATTATACACTGCGTGACATTGAAAATGGAACACCAAGAAATAGTGGCCAGAAAATTATGCAAATTTCAGGGTAGACGCGCCTAACCGAGTTATGCAAATGATGTAAAATGCGCAGCGCTCGTGCGCACATGGAGTAAAATATAAGGGAAGGAACTTGCAGAAAGGACAGTATTCGTGTCGTTATTTCTTCAAGGAAAATCATTGTAGAAATTTTGTTTTTGTGTCAAAAGACACGTGTAATAACAGAGAATGCCAGGTCATCGTAAACGGAGGCAGTTAAAGCAGACAGACGCTTTTACGAGGGGCATGGTGATCGGACTGAAAAGGGCAGGTTGGTCCATACGTCAAATCGCAGCTGATACACACCTTGGTGCGTCCACGGTGCACCGACTGTGGAGAAGATGGTTGGAACAAGGAAATGTGGCAATTTATAGGAATGTCGGTGCAACCAGAGTGACGTCAGCACGTGTGGATCGGCGTATCCTTCGACAAGCAGTGGCGGCCCCACAAGCCACTTGTACCGCCATCCTGCAACATGTGCAAGACACCCTAGATCATTCCATCTCGACCAGAACGATTTCCCGTCGATTGGTTGCTAATGGCTTGCACTCATGCCGTCCGCTAAGAAGACTGCCATTGACCCCACCGAATAGGCGTCAACGTTTGGAATGGTGCCGGGCTAGATCGACGTGGATGACGGAATGGCACAGGGTCGTGTTCTCAGATGAGTCGCGTTTCTGCTTGTCCAGTGATAGTCGCCGTATACGCGTGTGGCGTCGACGTGGAGAAAGGTCCAATCCGGCAGCAATTGTGGAACGCCCCACCGTGCGACAACGTGGAATCATGGTTTGGGGCGCAATCGCGTATGATTCCAGGTCACCTTTACTTCGTATTCAGGGCACTATGACGGCCCAACGATACGTTGATGATTTGCTGCGACCGGTGATACTCCCCTACCTTCAGGGGGAACCCAATGCCCTTTATCAGCAGGATAACGCCCGACCGCACACTGATCGCATTAGCCAACAAGCTCTGCAAGATGTACAGATGCTTCCCTGGCCACCGTACTCTCCTGATCTCTCACCAATCGAGCACGTCTGGGACATCATTGGACGAGGTTTGCATGCCTTGCCACAGCCGCGTTCAGAAGACGAACTGTGGCAAATGGTTGAGAGGGAATGGAGAGTCATCCCTCAGGACGCCATCCGTACTCTGATTGACTCTCTACCTAGACGTGTTGCTGCGTGCATCGCCGTCCGCGGTGGTCCCACTTGCTACTAAGCCGACGCCGTTCTCGCTCTGTATTATGACTATCATTTTGAAATAAAGATCACTTATTGTTCGTCCCTGTCTCTCTCTGTCTGCCGAGTTTCATCACTTTCTGGCCACTAATTCTTGGTGTTCCATTTTCAATGTCACGCAGTGTATATGTATCTATGAAAAATTTGGTGTCTATATATACAAATTACCTATATTAATCCCATAATAGAAATATATTCAATATCATCAATAAAGACGAATACAATTCAAATATCAAATCCATGAATTTATACATTGGTCACAAAAAAATTGAAATGCCTATAAACATTGAAGCAAATTTTCACAAAATATCCATACTTAATATGAACATTATAGCATGCCAATGATCAATTTAATAAACCTTTATCTATAATATAAGCACATATAATTAATCATATTAATAAAAGACAAAGTGCTGAAGGAAACGTTTCTTAATAAAATAAAATAATTATCAATTATTTATCTTTTATCAATAATTATACCGAAGGGATTATATTAACAATAATTAATCTTGTTTGTTCATAAAAGGGTATTTGAATAGACTCTTAGTGTATAATTACAAGATTCCTTTATTGTACTTTAATATTAACCACCAGTTTCTACACTATATACAGAATTAATATGTGAGTAATAGTTAGCTAGAAATTATTCTAAAAAGAAAGATTAAATAATATTAAGGTAAAGGGTTTCTTTTAATTTTGAATTTCACAAGTTTTCAAGTAAATTTCTGCTCTTCAAAGGGCATATACTTCTTTATAAAATATCAAGGAAAAGGTTTTAAAAGGTTCATCTTGATATTGTATATAGAAGTATATGCCCGTTAGAGTAGAAAATTCGCTCGAAAGCTTGCGAAAATCAAAATTAAAAATAATCCTTTACTTTAATATTTGTTATTCTTTCTTTTTCAAACATATATGTTTAAATGAAAGGCATATATTGGATCATAATTTTATTTTTCAAAAGTTTTTTTCCCGTTTATAATAATTGTTTTCTAGAAAATTCCGTGCGAATACGATCTTTTAGAATTAAAGAAGGAGGAATAATTCCCATTGACAGACATCTGTGTTTGAAATGTAAATTTAAGTGTCCAACTGTTGACAGAAAGTCGAAACCTTTCTATTGTTCTTGCAAGGCGTAGAAGGTCATAACCAAACCTGATTGATATCGTTTTGAAAATAAATACAATTTTGATCCAATATATGCCTTTTTATTTGAAGATTCATTTATGGATTGCTCTATTTTCAATATATATATATCATAATATATACTCTTCCAGGAATAATAAAGCAAACCTACAGTCGATCCAGAGAGAGACGGGAGGATAAAGTCCGGTCACTTTAGACCTCAGCGACATTCCAAGGGGCGACCACTGGGGCCCGTTACTTGGAACCTCGGGACTATTAAGACATTTGGCCGGGCCCGTCTCTCCCTCTCTCTCTGGTTGCCTGGGTTCCTCTTTCAACTTGTGGTGTGGTTATTTCTCTTCCCACCTTATTATAACTCCACATATATGTATTCGAAAAGTTTAACGTAATATGTTTCTTTATTACGAATCTTTCAAGCTCTCGCTTTCCAACAGGCTGTAGGATTGTTGTTGCGTGATGTTGGTGTGGCTTGTGGAAAGGCTGCTGATAAAATTATAATTAAAATTAATTTATTTAAAACAAGAAATTATAAAGAGAAAAGAAACAACGGTTGAAGTAACGGCCGTTGGAGCAAGCCTAGATGTTTACCGCGAGTGGCCAGATCAAGTGTCGGAAGAAGCCAGCCGCTAGAAAGTTCCGGATGACGCCCGCGCATGCGTAGTGAAGTGTTCTCCAAACACGTGCTTGCCGAGGCATAGTGGGGCCGCCATGCTTCTGCCCGTATGTGTTTTGAAGCTTTGTCCCAGTTCGCTGAAGCAAAGTGCGGTCGCCACACTACTCCCCCTCCAGTAGGATCTTTAAAGATCCTATGTAGTCGTAGAGGGAACTCTTGGTAGGGTGCCTTGTTGGGTTGGGATCTGGTCTTGGTAGCTTGAGGGAGGCACCTGTCCTTTTCAAATGTTGTCCGGATGTAATGGGTGGCGACCATCTTGTTAGCTTGCAGGGACACGATAGGTTGCTCAGCGATGGGTGTAGTCGCCGCGAGTACCGGAGGTGCTATTGGTATTGGGGAAGTAGTGACTCTTGCTTCAATGGGAGGTGATGAATGTTGAAGAGAGTTTTGAGGTTGGAGAGGTTGTGTTACCGGAGTTTGGGCGGGCTGAAAGTGGAGAGGAGTCCTTTCAGCCGCGTTATTGGTTTATTTTATGAAGAGTGGATGTTTCTGCTCGCAGGATGGAGGCAAGGGCTCTTCGTGAGACGGCGGCTGCTGGGGCAAAGGATTGTCACTGTGCACTGGGGTGGAGAAAACAGTTTCAGGGGGGCACGAGATGGTGTTTGAAGGCAGGTTGGAGCAGAACGATGAGAAGTCCAGGGATGAAGAGTTACTCAGAGAGCTGGTGGGAGAAAGCAAGGTGGAGCTTGAGTTGGTGTCTTCAACGTTATGGACTGTAGTCACCGGGGCAGCTGTTGTGACATTCATGTCACGGGGTAAATCCGTCTGCTTCAGGTTTTGGAGGCTATTGGAGGTGGGAGTACAGGGATCACTGTGCTGAGATGGAGGTGGTTTGGACAATTCAACCAGGATAATCGAGGGTCTCTGATCAGCAATGGGCTTAGTTTCTGAGACTTGAGCTGTTCGTACCTGGCGTGACCGGCCAAATCGCAGGAGAAGTCGTTCTTTGAGCGCCGCAAATTTTCCTGAAACTGGTGGGTTCTGTACAATGTCGTAGACGGAAATGAGAGCTAGTCTATCTAAATCAACGATTATTGTGTTATACTTGAAATTGTCGTCGCTGGCGATGTTTGCAAAATTAAAGGCAGCTTCCAGTTGGTTGAGCCACAATGGAATGTCGTTTGGCAAGAAGGGTGGAGCTCGAAAAATCAATTTTGATATTTGAGATTGGGTGAGTTCCATCGTGAATGTTTGAGCTTCCAAGATTTGCCCTTGACGTTGGCCGTTAATTCTTCATTCGAGTCGTCCGGCTCACCAATTTGTAGGATTGTTGTTGCGTGATGTTGGTGTGGCTTGTGGAAAGGCTGCTGGTAAAATTATAATTAAAATTAATTTATTTAAAGCAAGAAATTATAAAGAGAAAAGAAACAACGGTTCAAGTAACGGCCGTTGGAGCAAGCCTAGATGTTTACCGCCGAGTGGCCAGATCAAGTGTCGGAAGAAGCCAGCCGATAGAAAGTTCCGGATGACGCCCGCGCATGCGTAGTGAAGTGTTCTCCAAACACGTGCTTGCCGAGGCATAGTGGGGCTGCCATGCTTCTGCCCGTATGTGTTTTGAAGCTTTGTCCCAGTTCGCTGAAGCAAAGTGCGGTCGCCACAAGACTAAATTATAATCTCTGAGTGTAAAATCTCTAAAACTCATTTTCGTAATAAAAACACAATGCGTAAAGTTTTTCGAATATTTTTATAAAAGCAAATCATAAATTTCTCATATCTGAATCTATATGTATTCAAAATTACACTGACATTCATATATTTTTTTAAGATATCGCATTCAAATAAATCTAAATAAATTAGTTACAAAAGGAACTAAATGACTGTTATTGAGTTGTAGTTATTTTAAAACAATATTGATTTCCGATATGCGCATTATCTATATACAATTAAAATCAACACATACCTTATGGTAAAAAATATATAAATATAGTTTTTTTCATTATAATATTGAACGATATTAAAGATTTCCTGTACATAACATTGATGTCATATGTAAAATGTGATTTTTTTTTTTGTTTCGAAGTCGATCGTCTGTTTCACCACGAATCGTCTGGTTCTTTCTATTATTTAGCCTACATTTTCTGGCTAATTTCCCCACTACACACTATAGCACTAAGATGACAGAGCGCCATCTTAAAAGCACATGTTCTCGTGGTAAGGAAATGCCTTTTTGAATTTTAAAACCTACACCTGACCTTTTTAAATCATATTTTTATACGTATATATATTAAAAATAAAGAAGGCATCTCCTGACCACGAGCACATGTGCTTTTTAGATGACAGAGCGCCATCTAGTGAAGCAAAAATAATATTTTTAATATCAACACCTGACCCACTTATCTTTTTTTTCCTATTGTTTTTTCACGTATATATATGTTAAAAATAATAATAATAAAAATATATATTTTTTATTCAATAATTCTCTCTCTATATATTATAAATATATTTGTTAATGAATTCAAACTCTCAATATTAATATCAGAATAGAGTGGAGTTTGAAAAATGGGAGTAGGATTGTTGTAGAGCGCACTAACGACTTTGACTACAGCCGTCATCACCTGAGGCCCGCCACACTAAGCGGGGTCAGAGAATGGGCGTCAATAAAAGCTGTCAAGAAATCCTCGAGCTGTAGAAATGTGATAGGAAGCCCCATAAACATCAACATTACATGGTAAATCCGTCAAATCCTCTCGGCTATTATTTTAATGTCGTCAAGACGAGCTGCTTGTCCATTACCACAGCTAATCGTCCCTTTTGGTGATGAATGGAAATCCAGACCAAATGGCCGTCTCACTTTTAACAATGACATATGACGTCTATTGTTAGGGAGCTTCTTCGATATATCAACAATCTTATTGTTGATTTGACACCTCCTTGATCCCTTCAGATGGTTCCCACAATCATATTGTTGTTTTATTGTTGGATTGTTGAAGCTGTCTTATTGCCCCCCAAAACACAAGTTGGTGCTGAAGAAAATCAACGATTGTATGAACAACGAAAATTTTGAAGTCAAAATATAACAAATACTTTTTTAAGCATACAAGAGTATATTTGTTTGAAAGTACTGCATTTATAAACGATTTACCACAATATATAAAGTAAATTAAATGAATTAAACAGGTAAAATTGGAGTAATGAATGAAAAGCTTCGGGTTTATAGATTGTTAATATAATAATATTTATTGATAGATATCAATTTAGGACTACGACAGATACTTAGCAATTGCTAGTTTCTCTAATTTATTGAAAACATTGAATATAGGAATAACAAACATATAAAAATAAATTTAAAATTATTTCATAGAAGATCTTTCTAGATTTTGGATAACAAAAAATAATAAATTACCTACGCATTAAGAATGGATCAATTTGGCTATATTTGCATATTTACAAAAAAGGGTAATATACAAGAAAAAAAAACAATGATTCAATATATACAAAGTGATGCTATTTATAAATCTGGATTTTCAACTTCACAGAGCAACATCTAGAAATATAAATATTAAATGAATGATACAAATATAATTACAAAATATATTTATATATACTCTATTCTGTTTAGTTAGTTTATGGTTATTCGTCTTTCTTCTAACATTACCATTTTTACAATTATAGGTCACATAGATTTGGATATAGGCTTGTAAAATCTATAAAATATATATATATCAAAACTGAAATATATAAATATCAAATTTTCAAATGCTGTGTATATTTTAAATAAACTAAAATTCGTTTCTAAATTTAGTCCCGAGTAATCAAAGTTTTTTTTTTTCCTGTGGAATTGACGGATAATTAAAAACCAGATAAAAAAAGCCTACATCTGCAGTATTGCTACGACTTTGAGATGGATGGATTGATTTTCCCAGATTAAATATTTTCTCGATTTCTTTTAAATATTGCGCGGTAGAGTTATTTGGTAGAAGATATATTCACTCGAATATTCCTTCGATATAATTTGTGAAAAATTGGAATCCAGACTCTAATTTTTATTTAACTTCAAAAGGAAATATAAATTATGTCTTCGATAAAGTATTTTATAAAAATCTCAATATTATGGAATATGAATAAATGGGTGTATTCTCTCTTTTTTTGAGGCGAATATCTTAAGATTATAAGAACCTGAGTTGAATTTTAGCAATATCAACATCTTGTAGTATTCTTATTTATACCTGGTTAGATCATCATGGAACACTACCTTTCTATATTCTGAGCATTTATTTTAAACTCTTTATATCTTCTTATTTTCAAAAACCACACTATTAGATTATTAAGTCAATGATTCCTTGGTTAATTTCTTCATAGCTTCTAATTTCTAACAACGTTTTAAAATAATTAACTAATCATTCCTTGGAATACCTATTCATATCCTATAATTCAAAACCTCGCTATTATAATGGGTTGTAAAGAAAGTTCATTCGGTTTTTGTATCCCTTTGTAAAAGCAGTAAATATATTTGTTGAACGACATTTGAAAATTATCCCGCATTTGTTTCTTTCGAACGAAAAAATCGAAATTTATTTTAATGGAGAAATAACGATTATTTCTAACCTTAGGGATGAAGTGTGAAAGGATGAATTGTGAAGAGTAATGATGAACGGAAAAATAATATGCGGAATACTCTGAGTTCGATTCCCATTCCTGGACACTTTTATTTTTCCGTTCATCATTACTCTTCTCAATTCATCCTTTCATACTTCATCCCTAAGGTTAGAAATAATCGTTATTTCTCCTTAAAATAAATTTCGATTTTTAGTTCAAAAGAAACACATGCGGGATAATTTTCAAATGTCGTTCTACCATTATAAGCCGCATTATATTGTAGTAGATATATTTGTTTAATTGGAAAAGAAAGAATCGCAATAAATAGTAGATAGTTAGCTTGCTGTAAGTGTATAATTATATTCATGGATAAAACTTATCAAAGTATTGGTTTTGTCAAGTAGAGGATTTGTCTGAATTCCCATATATATAAGATAAAAGTTACAACTTCCTTAAGTTTTGTCCAATGGTGTATTTATTCAAAAGTTACTATGGTTATATTAACTGTTCTAGAGGTTTTATTTTCAGGTGTTTCGGCGACTATATATAACTTTCCTCAGGGGGAATAAATTCTTGAATTCTGATATTTTTAAATTTCAGATACCATTTTCTAAAATATATAAAAATCTTAAAATATTTGTATATTTCGAATAAAATTAGAATTGAAATAGAGATGAATAAAAAACAAGGTAAAAAAAGGTAATAAGACCAAATCTAGAAACATAATTAGTGTGTAAAGTTTTGGTAACAACGATGTTTCCATTGTTAGACAAAATAATCATTATGGTAACAACGCGATTGTACAAACATCATACACTATTAATTTATTTATTTGGTCTTATTATCTTGTGTTTCCAATTTTTAATCCAATATATTAAAAGACAAGGAATTTATAAGATTAATTTTGTGATATGCTGATGAGAAGATGTTCTAACAATGAAGGAGAAAGGATATGACTTACTGAAGATGATCGAGAAGAGAAAAACTTGCATCTTTTAACATCGTGTCCGACACTCAAAATAGATAATGGTATTAATGGATGGATGTTTATGCAATGAAGAACTGGAAGATCTGCGAGAACTTGAAATAATGGACAATTTCGTTGAGAAGACCCTACGATACTATCAAAAGTCTATCTATAGGAAGGAATTTCTGAGATAACTGAAAACCTATTATTCTCTTTCTTTCTTATCTCACAACCATCATAACTGGATGAAGTATATTGAGTCTCCTCTCGTCATTAAGACTGGGAGCACTACACAGTGGCAGGCTGACTTAGCTCCAGAATAAATGGCCGCCTCTGACATGAGGAACAGACGCCATGTGATTCCGTTCTTAACATGAAATACAGAGGCTGCTCCTCTTGTATTTCTGTATCAGGTTACTATCAGACGGGTCACCTTAGCCCAGGTGTTTTAGCGAGCTTTTTGCTGCTTCCCCTTCTCCCTTTACGTCCGGGCTTGGGACCGGCAAAAACAGAGTTTATACTGACAACTAACAACCTATGGAATTTTGATAAAAAATATAGGATAAAGATTACCAGAATTATTTTAGAAGCACACAACACAATACCTACAGTTACATTAGATTGATGTATTTCGAATTTAAGAACTTTATAAACAACTAGTGTGTAGCTAAATTCGAATGGCCTTTTTATATAAACAAATATTTATAGTATAGGATATTTGAATAAAAATTGTATTAAAAGAATATAAAGAATACTATAGGCAAGAATATGTCTTGCCATTATATCATTCTTACAGACAAATGTACTCAGAAACATTATGTTCACACAGATATCATATACACAGAAACATGGATTTTACATTAGAAGGCGGGGAGTAATATCGTAGAACAAACACGGCTATATGTATTCTTACCTCCATCAAATATGTTGTATATTACACATATACAGTATATACACATATACCTGTATATATTATTTAAAAAAAAGATATATCCTGCTCTCAGAAGCACATGTGCTTTTTAGATGGCAGAGCGTCATCTTGTGTAACAGAAATCAACTAAACATTGATTTAGCCTGTTCACATGATATTTGGCCGATCCATTTTCTTGATAAATCAAGAAAAGCCATCCACGAACGCGTTTCGCGCTGTTGGCACTCGTCAGTGTGGAACAGGCTGTACCACTGTGACCAAACATATTTTTGGTCCCAGTGGCTTCTTGAGAAACCAAGAAATATATATATATATATTAAACATTCTTGTATTATGATTTTACGAGAATGTTTTCCTATAAATTCATTCTGAAATTATTCATTAGGGTGAATATTCTAATGTAGATATCTATGATGCTCTGTATTATGTCTAAGCCGTGTATTATAGATTTATTGGTCTGTAATATGGTGAAGACTTGTTCACATACAAAGGGGGGTGCCATTGCCCCTTTGGTCAGCCATATTTTAAAGTTCCCTTTTCAAGGTTACCGTAGCGGCTCGGGTCTAGTAATATTAATTTCAGTAAATATTACGGCATATTTTATATATGAGCCTCACAATTTCATTTAATTATCTGATTATTAGCGGCAGTTGAAAAAAAGGTATAAATCAGCTCTTAAACTGAAAAAAAAAGTTAATATATTAACTATTGATGGTAGAAGGTCATAAGCAACATTAAATTGCAATATCAGGAGGTGTCCTTTTTATATTAAACTTCCGATTGTATTTTATTTTGTATATAATATATTTATTCTAAAAATTTAAACTATTTCAAGTATATATTTAGACTTAGATATTTGAATGTAATTCTACTGTCCTATAAGCTTATGTCCATAGTTTTCTTGAAAACAATTTCTGAGATTCCATCCTTCAGTGCTGGGTATATAAGCAGAATTGTTCAATACAGTATTAGAGCTCTGAGAAGCGGTCTGGTGGATTAAATTGGCGACACCGCTGGGAGGGTTTCACCACTGATGAGCCAAGCCCTCCCAATATAATTTTTCATCGCAGTAAAGACAGTAAAAGTTTGTATTATGTATAAAAGAAACATTCATGCTTTTAAATCCTTTCATTTTATATGTATAGATGGCGCGTTATTGTTTTATATATTTAGACTATTTCATTCCAACTGTTATTCCATATGATCAAACCCATTTAAGCTATCCTAGTCTTTCTTTAACACATCGTTCTCTGATTATTTATCATCCTAAAATAAATGCCGCTTAAACTATTGTTAGTATATATTCAGAATGTATTTTATTACATATGTTAAACCATATGATCAAACCAATATATGCCACCCTAGTCTTTCTTTAGGCAAATATAACATGGTGATATATATACTACATCGTTCTCTATCCTTGTTATCTCATATCCCTGAAATAAATGCTGTTTAAAACTACTGTTAAGGTGATTTTAGCTTCCTCTTTTTGTATTTGTTATTCCATATGATCAAACTAATATATGCCACTCTCGTCTTTCTTCAAGAAAATTCAACATAGGATATATACTACATCGTTCTTAATCCTAATCATTTCATATCCTAAACTAAATGCTTTTTACAAGCGAATGAGCCCTTCAATTCATTGAAACACAATAAATAGAATGTTAACTATTAATAAAATCCATATCTCATTATAAAAATCTATTATTCACTGATAAAAAAATCATGAATATTTTCCTAGAAGGAAATTGATCTTTTTGGGTGACCTTTTTTTTTTTTGTGCAAAACTTGCCAGACAAATGCTATACACCTCTTTGACCAATTATTGGATTCTTCATGAATCTCTTACAGAATACATGAAATTAACGTTCTTCGTAGACTAATTAAGCTTATTGCCGGATATCATTGTCTTTAGATGAAAAACATGGTGAAGGAAGACGAGTTTCTTTTAATGATGCATAGGTGCAAGCTTTCGGGTAAAAACCCTTCAACAGGCGAGAAATGAAGCGCGACTTATAAGGACTATGGTACAAATGGTAGGAAGGAATAAATATATGCAATATAATTCCCACACTACTTGTAAATAGTCAACACATTTTTTATTTTAATATCCATATATTTTAATATCTATAATCAAAGAGTAAATAGCCAATGCTTGTATATAATTTTTTGACCAACGACCCGAGGGGTAAGAGGGAGAAGTGGAGAACAAAGAAGTTGGAAAATAAACAAAGGGAAAATGGCTGCGTTTCTTTTTGTCGCGTCTATTATTTCTTATATACAAATTTAGAGTTTTAAATTTATAATTATTCAAAGATATACCTTAATACGACAGTATTTAGCCGACACAGGATATAATAACCGGTACGTTTTTTCTTTTTTAAAAACTTTATTGGATTTAGCCTTTAGCTTTCCCATTCGCCACAAAAATGCCAAAAAGGAAGTCAGATACCGACACTCATTTTGCTGACAGAAACGATAATATGGAATTTAAATTAATGAAAGAACAAATTAATTTACTAACACAAATTATACAACAACAGACGATCTCAAATAAAAATTATATAAGTAAATTCTCTGGCCTCAATCAAGATATAAATATTTTCTTTCGTAACATTGAGGATGCAACGAACGATGAACGAGACAGAAATAATTTAGTTATTCTAAATTTAGAAGAAGAAGCTAAAAATATATTTTATCGATTGGGCTTAGAACAAGAGACTTATTTAAATATCAAACAGAAACTGTCCACAATCTATATATCAAAGGAAGAATTGTTCACTCGCCAATTGGAAAAGCCAGAAAAAATTAACGATTATTACCATTTTAAGGTTGTGGGTGCATTAGAGAACTCACTTCCAAACAAACAGATTGTTGAAGCACTTACGGCCGGTGTAACGTATGATTTGAAGAAAATGATATACACCAGGAACCCACAGATGCCTGAAGAATGGTTGGACTATGTAAACACCATCCGGCCAGTAACAAGTGCTCGAGGACAACCGACACCACAGCGTGGCCTTGACCGCTGGCGACCCGAATCCAATCTCTCGCCTAGCCAAGGACATTACCGGCCACAATGTGGGCAAACAGCTTTTCGCAGACCTGGAGGTGGACGTTTTGCCTTTCGCAACTACGCGGATACCACGCTGCCCAAGGAACCCAGATCACAAGGATGTGATCCCTCATCAAGGAAAGAACCAGCATAATGTAAGACTATTCTTTAATTTATCTATTTTCACCTTTAATGTTAAATTTCTTGTGGATACTGGCTCTACCATTAACCTAATATCTTTTGATTATTTGCATAAAAATTTGCTATTAGATAAATTTCGAAATATAACTAAATATCCAGTTAATAAGCATTCTAGAATTAATACATTGAGTGGACCAATCCAACCTATATTTTATGTTATTTTACCAGTCAGTTTTTTTTAAAGAAAAGTTAGCTTAAAATTTTATATATTTCATCTACCATATGAAATTGCACTAATAGGATTATATACTCTAAAAAAAATAAAAACTAGAATTGACTTCAATAGAAATGTAGTGAGACAACAAGGCACAAATATTCCTGCTACTCTTTTTTATTTTGAAACAGATTTGGCTTATGTAAATGATGCATACAATGTGATAAATCCAGATAGGAAATATAATATAAACCAACACCTTCATATTGTTAATACACAAATCTTAGATAATCACTGTGCACCTTCAGGAAGTAATCCACTCTATGTTAATCATTTACAACAGACACTTTCCACTCAATCAAGCATTCCAGGGGAAAATAAGTTAACCAGTGATTTAATTGATAAGTATCATAAGATAAACAACTTATTAGACCTTAAGTTAATTAGGTTATTGAAAGAATTTGCTGAAATATTTCCTACAGACCCATTTAAAGTTCCTACCCTACATATCCAACCTGTACAGATTAAACCAAATACAGATAGAGTAATCAGGTTGCGACCGTATAGAATTCCATTTACACATAGGAAAGAAATATATATACAAATCAATGAGATGTTAAAAAATAATATAATAGAACCGGCCATAGGTGAATATGCTTCACCCATTACTCTAGTAAAAAAGAAAAATGGAACATTTAGAATGTGTGTGGATTTTCGAAAATTAAATGAACACATTCCAGTTGATCCCCAACCTATACAATTAATAGAATCAGTGATAGAAAAACTGTCGAAAGCTAAGTATTTTTCCAGCCTTGATTTGAGCAACGCTTATTGGACAGTTCCTATCCATCCGGATTCTCGACCTTAATTTAGCCTTCACCACCCACGCAGGAGTGTACATGTTTAAAAGATTACCTTTCGGGCTACGAAGCTCACCACAGATCTTCGAGAGAGCTATTGGACAAATACTTAGAAAATATAACTTCCAATTTCTAGAACACTCAATGATGATTTTATAATTTTTTCTGATAGTTTTGAAGAACACTTAGAACATCTTCGTTTATTCTTCCAACTATGCAGGGCAGAAAATATCCACCTCAACCTTAACAAATGTCAATTATGTAAGACCTCCATTAGCTTCCTAGGATACGAAATCACACAGGGCACATATAAACCTCACCTAACTAACACTCAGGTAATAGGAACCATCCAACCTCCGACTAATGTTAAAACTTTACAGTCATTTTTAGGTGTCGTAAATGTATATCATAAATTCATTCCCCATTATGCACAGCTTAGATCGCCTTTAAATATACTTCTAAAAAAGAATATTCCTTTTAAGTGGACTCTTGAATGTCAGAAGGCATTTGAAGATTTGAAAAGCAGCCTAACTGCATCACCAGTTTTACCTATCTTTAAAGAAGATTTACCCTGCTTCTTATATTGTGACGCGAGTACATTAGGGATATCCGGAATTCTAAAGCAAAAGGATGAAAATGGAGACGAACATCCCATCCCTGGACACTTTTATTTTTCCGTTCGTCATTACTCTTCATAATTCATCCTTTCATACCTCATCCAAAAGGTTAGAAATTGTCGATATTTCACCTTAAAATAAAATTTTAATTTGTCGTTGAAAAGAAACTCATGCGGTTAAACTTGCAAGTGTCGTTTTACAATTACATGCAGCAATGTATTATATTGTATCCTGTACAATATTTCTCTCGCTCTCTACGCAAGTATGAACAGAACTACTCCATCTCGGAGCTGGAGTGTTTAGCTATCATTGAGTCTATCGAATACTTCAGGGTGTACCTGCCTGGTAGACATTTCACCATTTATTCTGATCACCAAGCTCTGGTCTATTTGAAAAATATTAAAAATCCAGCAGGTAGGTTATTTAGATGGTCCTTGAGACTCAGCCCATACACTTTTGACATACACTATCTGAAAGGTAAAAACAACTCGAGGCAGACTTGTTATCAAGACAACCATTTTGCGGATTTCTAGAGGCTCAACAATTGGAGGAACACCAGCATCGTATACCTGAGAAATATCAATCACTCATCAATACTGATGGACTTGCGATTATTACTAAAAAGGGCGTACCCAGAGTAGCCGTACCTGATACATTAAGAAATAAGTTACTCCAGAAAGCACACGAATGGTATAACCATCCAGGAATTACACAACTCACTAGGTTAATCACTAGTCAGTATTATTGGGATGGTATGACCAAAGATATAAATAACTATGTCCGTAAATGCAAAATTTGCCAAATAGTAAAACCTCCGAAAGGACCCACATATGGAGAAATGGGTACCTTACCACTCGCGAAGGAACCTTATGAACTTATGTCAATGGACACAGTAGCCGGATTTAATAAGTATGGTGGTAACCGAGCTTATTTACATGTAATATGTGATCACATGAGTCGATACTGTTGGACTTTTCCTAGTAAATCTACCTCTACCCTGACCTATATTCAAACCCTTAAAAGGGTATTTCAGGAAGGTATTCCTAAAAACCTACTGACAGACCGAGCTCCTGCATTTACATCCGCTCAATTTAGAAGGTTTTTAATCTCACAAGGTAAAAAAACCTTGTATACCACAGCAAATCACCCACAATCAAATGGTCTGAGCGAGAGATTGAATGCAACCATAACAGGGAAACTAAAGATACTCTATTTAGAACACCCCAAACAGACATGGACCAAACAGATAGAAAGGGTCACCAGAATCTACAATCTAACTCCACATACAGTGACGGGATTTCCTCCCATCTATTTATTAAAAGGGATAGTCCCTAACAATTTAAACAACCATGTTCAGACATTTCCCGAACTCTCAGAAGCAAGAAGAATAGCATAACAAAAGACTCAAGCAAGGCATAAGGCCGAAAAACTAATGTACGATCAAAAACATAAAAAGATTGATTTTGTACCAGGGGATCTAGTATTGGTGAAAGTTTATAGACATCCGAATACTCCAAAGTTGGAACCTAACTATACAGGCCCATATGAGATCAAATAGACCTTTGCAGTTACAGACAGAAATTATAAATATAGAAAAACTTCGTAGATATGTAGAAAATATTCCCCATATCACACCTCCTACGGACCTTCCCGACTCTCCTCCTAGACAAAACTATTTTCTATTTCCTTATAGGCACTTCACTACAGATATCTTGGGTGATATATAAAAGGAAAGTTTTTAAACTATTTATATATGTTAATATTAACAGAAAACCGATTTTTAAGAAAAGTAAATATTAAATCTGCAGTCTGATACCACGAGACGGCGCATGATTAGGGCTATTGAAACAAACATGTGGGAGGTTTAAATAAAGGACAGGAGAGGATGATAAGCTTCTGGAAGATCTATTTTTCTGTTGATGCTGTTCAGTTTCTGGGATACTATGGATATTTAATTTCAATATATTCAGGAAGAATTCTTTATCTATATCATTGTCTTTAGCTGAGCCTTATGAATAGTTCGATACTTGTGCTGTGATTTATCACTGTCCTGAATCTAATTAATTGCAGTGGCAGTCAATAGAGGAAGTATAGTATTCACGTCGAATTTAATAAAGCACTAACATCTATGTTTATAGTCAAAATATAGCATTTCAATTTTATGTATGATATTGTCTATCACACGTTGAAATTTGTTGAGTGATAAGATAAGCTTCAATATGACACGTTAATTTATCTAAATAATAAAGTCTATAAAAATACCAGAAAGGCAATGAGGAAAGTCAGCTATGTAGAGAAATATAAATATTAAGTTGATAATCTCTTCATAAAATAATTTATATATTATCAAATATGTGTAGGACCTTGGCAAAAATTGTTAATATTTGTTCTACTTGATTTGACGTGTTTCAGTATTTAGATTCCCTAAGAATATTGAAAGTCTGCCCCTTGCCTCTTTGCTTTTCTTTTCTTAAGATGTCAGAAATGATTTGCCATTCATATCGTCTATGGGGAACATCTCTTTCTCTGGGAAATATCTGTCTTAGACACGGCAGAAATATACTGGAGTCAGTCTTAGAGAAATATAGTTCACAAGACTCATGGCTTCAAGGTCTGTTCGTCTATCTTTAATTTATCTTCTTTAATCTGTCTAGCATAACCACCAAAATGTAACGTATAAATAAGGAAAGACAATGCCTCAGAATGATAGGACGATTTATTCTAACTGTCCAAGACAAATCAAAATTTATAAAATACCATTATTTATCAAAATATCAGAGTCAATAATATGATCATAAAATAATAAATAATTAACTAATATAATTTTTTTAATTATATTTGAACACAATATCCATATCATTCAAAATATTACCACATGGAAAATTAGGGAAAACAAACTTCAGGATAACACAGCAATTTATATAACTCAAGTACAATCTATGAATGATAAACAAAAGATAAGTAATAAGGGAAGTTTACAGAGTAGGAAAATATAAAAAAATGATACTCTGTTGATAAAATAATAAGTACTTCGCTACAACATATATATATATATATATATATTTAACTAGACGCCGACCCGGGCTTCGCCCCGGGATTGACCCGTGTGCATATCTACCCGAGTGATATATATTTAGATAAGATTTTTTTTTAAATAATTGTTTTTACTCAAGGGAATGTTTGTAGTCTAGTACGTTGATATAATCAATCTATCTGAATATTAGGAAAGGTCAGGTAATTTTTTTGTAGGGTGATGCTCTGAAAAAGAACGCTATACCACTTTATCACTAAACAAATTGGCGAGTCAAAAATAAGCAACCTAAACAATCCATTAGCTTTGCAAGATAAGAACAGAAATAGAGAAATGCATGCAAAATTTTCAACACAAATCAAAATCTTTAATCCTCATTATTTTTTTAGTTTTTTTTTTTTGCTTATCCCTAGTACACGTGGTACAGCCCATGATAAGCATGGTGGGTAGTTAGCGACTGCTTTTTACTGTAAGCGCACCACATGTCTACACATGTGAAAGCAGTTCGACTTTGCACTTACAAATGTGCCAGAGCCCCGTTTGGTTACTTGCACTCGCTGGTGGGGTTGGACTTTTGCAAGAATCGGGGGGGCCATTGGAGCATTTTTTTTTTTAACAGAAAAAAGTGTCCAATGCGGGGATCGAACCCGGGACGTAGTGGTCGTATTTTGTTTCTATTACATTACATGGAATAGTTTTTTTTTTTTCTAATAAAATTTACTGACCTCTTTGTTCACTGAAACCGAAACAATTTGATGAAACTATTGATATAATCAATCTATCTGAATATTAGGAAAGGTCAGGTAATTTTTTTGTAGGGTGATGCTCTGAAAAAGAACGCTATACCACTTTATCACTAAACAAATTGGCGAGTCAAAAATAAGCAACCTAAACAATCCATTAGCTTTGCAAGATAAGAACAGAAATAGAGAAATGCATGCAAAATTTTCAACACAAATCAAAATCTTTAATCCTCATTATTTTTTTTTTTTTGCTTATCCCTAGTACACGTGGTACAGGCCATGATAATCATGGTGGGTAGTTAGCGACTGCTTTTTACTGTAAGCGCACCACATGTCTACACATGTGAAAGCAGTTCGACTTTGCACTTACAAATGTGCCAGAGCCCCGTTTGGTTACTTGCACTCGCTGGTGGGGTTGGACTTTTGCAAGAATCGGGGGGGCTATTGGAGCATTTTTTTTTTAAACAGAAAAAAGTGTCCAATGCGGGGATCGAACCCGGGTCGTAGTGGTCGTATTTTGTTTCTATTACATTACATGGAATAGTTTTTTTTTTTTCTAATAAAATTTACTGACCTCTTTGTTCACTGAAACCGAAACAATGTGTATGTTAGACCACTCTTTGTTCAACCTTACACATTGTTTAGGTCTCTTATTAGGTGCAAGATGTATACTTATGCTAAAATGGTAATTTGGGTAAACATAGGTAAATTCATGTTGGGCAGTATTGTTCAGCAAGCCAACACAGATATAACATTACGGTATGAAGCAAGTTGTGCTAAAACTAATATTTCCAATCAAATTATCAAAAAATAACACATACTATGTAATATAAACACATGTATGTAAAATAAACACAATAAAATAACCAATAATTAAAAACCATAAATTTTTCTAACACAGTATACTTCTTAAGTAAGAATACCTTACCATGAAGGTTGAAAACCCTACACATTGAAACATGTGAAAAATGTAGCATGTGTGGTGTATGATGGGCTTGAAGAGAAAATATTTAAAAAAGATATTTATTGAAACTTTTGTAATACCACACAAAATATGCATATTTACAGTTACAACTTGTCTAGCACCAAAAGATGTCATTTGGAATATAGAGTTATATCTACGGATATGCAGCAAGAAGGACTTCGATAGAGGATGTAGGCCAGAGAGCAAAGAGAAAATAGGTTCTGGAGGGGACTCAATAGCAAGTAGAGAAACTCTACCTTGTTTACAACAGAGGCCAAAGGGTTCATCTCTAAATCTCAAAGCAGAGCAAAACTGGCATACCCGAGACATTTGGCCTATATCGACAGATGAATCAGCTGTATAATCAATATGGGTATTATACTGCAAACCTGAAAACGGCTTATGAGTCCAAAGCTGAATACGCTGAACAGGAACTTGCATAGTTTTTGCAGCTGCGACGCGGGCTTCAGAATACCTAAGACGGCGAAGCGCACGACGCGTCTCACTTTGAAGTGGTGGCTCAATAGCTATAGCATTCCTATATCACCTGGAAGCAGCCGTATTCCTACCAATTAAAGGTCGGCTGCGGCGAGGCATATTCTGAAAAAAAATATTGAGATTAATAACAAAAGCTTAAAAACCAGCAATTTATAAACAAAGCATAAAAAATACCTGTCTTTTTGAGGTAAAAATCAAAATTCCTAAATTTTTTCTTCAAAATAACCTCCTAGATATGTTAAAAAGATTATAAAAAACTAAAAGCATAATATTAAAGCTAAAAAATTAATGTACAAAACCATTTATCATTAAAAAGCCTCAAAAATAGACCAACCGCAGGACACGGCAATGAAAAAGCATGCTTTTTTGAGGAAAAAAATAGAAATAAGAAAAATAAGAAATAAGAAATAAGAAAAAAGCATGCTTTTTCTTCAAAATAACCTTCCAGATATGTTAAAAAGATTATAAAAAACTAAAAGCATAATATTGAAAAAAAAAAAGCTAAAAAACTAATGTACAAAACCATTTATCATTAAAAAGCCTCAAAAATAGACCAACCGCAGGACACGGCAATGAAAAAGCATGCTTTTTTGAGGAAAAAAATAGAAATAAGAAAAATAACAAATAAGAAAAAAGCATGCTTTTTCTTCAAAATAACCTTCCAGATATGTTAAAAAGATTATAAAAAACTCAAAGCATAATATTAAAAAGCTAAAAAATTAATGTACAAAACCAGTTATCATTAAAAAGCCTCAAAAATAGACCAACCGCAGGACACGGCAATGAAAAAGCATGCTTTTTTGAGGAAAAAAATAGAAATAATTTTCTAAAATACAAAATACAACCCCTATATGTTAAAAAAAACTATAAATAATCTAAATATAAAATACTTAAATAAAATACCTAATACTTAAATAAAATTTTGAAAAAGGACCTCAAAAAGACAAATAAATGAATCTGTTAAAGAAATCCCTCGCTTATTTAAAAATATAAATAACCTATTTTTTAGATACAACCCATATATGTAGAAAATATAATAAATAAACTGTATTTAAAAGATAAAAGCAATAATTAAAAAACTCCATAAGAAAATTTAAAAAAGGACTTCAATAAATAAATACCAAATATTTCGAATTAGAGCAGTTATTTTAAACGGCGAATTAGATCAGTTAAATCTAAAAATGAAAATATATATATAAATAAATAAAACATACAAAATATTTCAAGAGCAGTTATTAAGCTACGCTTGGCATCATAATGTTCGCATGTAAAGCTATTTCAGGCCTTACATATTTCTAACAACCTTTTTGAAATAGGTTTTTGAAACATGGAAATGAAAATATATATATAAATAAATAAAACATACAAAATATTTCAAGAGCAGTTATTAAGCTACGCTTGGCATCATAATGTTCGCATGTAAAGCTATTTCAGGCCTTACATATTTCTAACAACCTTTTTGAAATAGGTTTTTGAAACATGGAAATTATAATACTTCAAATAAATAGAAATAGAGTGAACACAAATAAAACATACCAAATATTTCGAATTAGAGCAGTTATTTTAAACGGCGAAGTAGCGGAAAGTAGCGGAAAGTAAACACTTTTGAAAGTATAAATACTTTTACTCTGTTGAATTTTTTTGTATTTTATCGATAACAGCAAAGTTATGTATTTTAAAGTTAGGAAAAATATTTTGATGTTAAGCAAAACCTGCTCCATCTCGTTTTACATAAATGTTGAAAATTTGGTTGAAATTGATGCATTGTAACGAAAGTTTATAGTGATGTACTCTTATGAAATTTGCATTTTATTAATATAGATTCCTTTCTCAACCACTAAATTTATCTTTAAACACTTACTATAATTTCAAACATGACGTATCATTTCTATCAATATATTTTTATAAGTTCAAAATTGAGAACCGCAATGATTTCATTTAAACGTTAATTTTATTTCTCCAAAAATGTTGGCAGGATCTCTAACCACTTCCTAGCGTTGAATAATGAAGCTCAGGTATTCGAGGCTATGCCACCTTAATGGCACAATCGCCTGCCACGGGAATTTAATACAAGACAAATTATTACTTTTCGTGTGGCGGAAACTCTGCCTTCAGAATATGTAATTGGGCTGGAAGATGATACATAGAACTCAGTAGCTGCCATTGAATTTTTATTAACTCGCCTCTTTTAGGAGACTTCAACTTTTTAATTATTCGTGTATATATATTCTTATATATAAAAGTCAAGTCTGTTTCGCGATATAGTCAACAACTACTAAACCAATTGGTATCAAATTTTGCATGTCGATTTTTATAAACGTGAGAAAAAATTTCGGCTACATTTTGATTATTTATTTTTTTCATTTGAAGAACTTTTTTACTTGGAGTAAATACGAGGCGAAGTAACAAAACCAGGCCAATTAAGCGACCAATGAGCGTTCTGCATTTTTTTTTCAAGTTTCTTGCGTAATATTTTTTAAAATATCTTTTAATACAGGTGTTGCTTTCTTTTACAAAAGTATTGAGTATTAAGAGAGAAATTTATATTACTAAGTTACAGTGAAAAATCAGCATCACCAAGTAATAATTCTAATTCTCAATAATTTTGATTCAGCTGAAAATTTATTATAAAATATATATGTTATATAAAAATAATATTTTATTTAAATTCATATTTTCATAGATTCAAATATTCTTCTAAATCGACCGCCAAGGTCACTCTTCCCCTATAAAAACTGGTTGTTGTTTTATCCCAATGGCCGGCTCAAATCTTTGTACATTATGTGTCATTTTTTTATTCTTACGCCTTAAGACAGGCAGTTCTTTAACCAAATTATGTTATATATATATATTCCTTAGTTAAAATAAAGAAATATCTGATCAAAAGCATATTTATTATTATTCTTTCAAGATTTCAATCACGACTGCATTACATTACCATAATCCTCAACATGATCAAGAATACAACAGAAAATCTCATTCATCATTTGTTTTTATAACATATATATATTACAAAAAGAGATTTTCTGTTGTTTTGATTGTTATGCAGTCGTGAAACTATCAATACAAATATAGTTTAGATAAGAATTAGCTTTAATTGAGCTTATGGAATATAAAAAACATAATTTGATGAAGTAATACCTATTTTAAGGCGAATATAATAAAGAAAACAAAATACTTATTTACATATCTACAAAAATATTTGAGCCGGCCAACGGGAAACATCAAATAAAGAATTATATATAAAAAACGGCGAAATCTAGTGGTAGTCTCAACAGAGTAATTTGATCTGGGAATTTTATTTTAAAATAAAATACAAATTTTATACCATATTAATATATATATTTACCAATATTCAAATTCACACAAAGTATTTCATTCTTCACCATTTCTGAATAGAAAATACAATTATTATTAAAATATGTAAATAATAATATGTATATAAAAATAGTATTTATTATCAATTTATTAACGTGATAATCCTGTTGAAGGACTGACAAGTCTGAAAGCTTGAAAATAGAAAGTTAAACAAGAAACTTAACCCTGGAGCCTTTATTCATTTTACAATAGAAAATACCATACTCAGCTTATAATTTCAGGATAAGGTTATCTAAAATTAGACACTGACTATATTAACACAAAGAAATTTACTTTTCACTATTTATGAATTTAATGCTAAACTCCTAAAATCGAAAATAATACCAATTTAAGAAACTTATAAACATTTAAAAACATTTTGAAAATAGAGCAATCCATAGATAAATCATTAATTAAAAAGGCATATATTGAATTAAATATCATTTATTTTACCAATATTTCAGTTGGCTGAACGCCAACCTTTATCAAGGTGTTATAACATTTTTGTTGACACACTTTTAAATGTTATAACACCTTGATAAAGGTTGGCGTTCAGCCAACTGAAATATTTGTAAAATAAATTATATTTTGATTCAATATATACCTTTTTAATTAAAGATTTAAAAACATATGTAGTAGAATAATTTAACTAGATCCCTTATAGCTAAAGGCAAAATGGATAGCAAATTTTCTCATTGGGTATTTCTCGAGAATTATCATTTCCATAATTCATTTTTCTCTTATTAGAAATTTATCCCCCCCTCCCCAAACAAATTCTCAGAAACATATTCATAATTAAGTACGTTTATATATATGTTTGAAATAAATTAACACATTTTAATTGAAATTGTATAAGACACTATTACATTTCTAATTTACATTATTAAATGAAATGTAATAAATAATCCACAATTAATCCTTTATTAAATTAATTGAACAAAATCTGTTTCTCATTCAAATTACAGAGACCTATTTCAACAAATATATATATTATGATTTATTTTATTCTATTAATTTTGCTTTCAGTATCAGAAACAAACAGGATTCTATGTAGAGGAAGGGAGAGAGGTGTCTTTTCCTATGAATATATGCTAAGTCGTAACTTAAAAAATAATAAGACATATATATTTATATTTTGAAGATTGAGCAATCCATAATTAAAATTATATTTAAAAAGATGCATATATTGGATTTTTTAAATGAATTTATTATTCCATGGCTATACCATATATTAGCCATATACCAGATTTCAAACAGGCATCAATTATATACAAAAATATTACAGAAAAACATTGTAGACTGTTTTTAGAAAGTTGGGCTTCTGCCGAAGATAAACACAGTATAAATAGAAAAATTGATTTTCCAGAAATTTATAAAGAATTCATATCCTAATTGTTTGTAAATAGCTATGTATATACTTTTAATTTGCTCATTTATTTTCCTTCAAAATTTTATCATTAATTTAGAATTAATATGTATGCACACAATTATTTACGGTTGCACTGTTGTATATAAATCCCTATTTCAAGAACAATGTGTAGACAAAATAATAATAATGGTATTTATCCGTAATATTATATATAATTGGTGGCTGTATATATGCTGAATGTAGTGTTTAAATCAAGGATACAATTCTTTCATTGGCCTTGTAGAACGAGAGTGGTGTACGCGTGCGCGCATGCTTTAGTGCAAAACACAAACATCCTCGATAAAGAGAGGCGAGTTGCCCCTCGAAATATTGGAATAATAAATTCATTTAAAAAATCCAATATATGCATCTTTTTAAATATATTTATATAAAAAGACATTCATGTAACTGTGAAATAAAAAATAATATTTTTCTCAAAATATCCAGAAGTAACGCACCCACCTCACAAATTATGGTACAACAAACTTATAATTTACATATTCTTGTAAAACACTTAAAAACAACTTTGTCATTAGTCAAAATTGGAATCAAAGAAGGCATATCCTGACCAGGCTGACATGAGGATTTCTAGATGGCAGAGTGCCATCTAGTGGAACAAAAATAAACTAAACGTTTTCTTAACTTGTTCCGTGATATTTGGCCAACCCAATTTCTTTCACCAAATATTACGGAAGAAGTTAAAT
>CP092869.1:77748683-77815044 GCA_030710605.1 Cordylochernes scorpioides | reverse complement strand
CAACGTTTAGTTTATTTTTGTTCCCCTAGATGGCGCTCTGCCATCTAGAAATCCTCATGTCAGCCTGGTCAGGATATGCCTTCTTTGATTTTGATATTAACACCTGACCTTTTTTATATTTTTTATCGTTTTTTCACACATATATAATATATATATAATTATCATTTTTTATCATTGCAGTAAAGCCAGTAGTAATTTGTTTTATATCAAAAGGACATTTTTGCCTTTCATAGTACGTTTAGGGACAATTTTAACTATGTATATATATTATATATATAATCTAAAAACTCAAATATTTCTATATTTAAAAAATATATATTTTTTATTTTATTCGTTGATAATTTTACTTTTGTTATCATCGTTTTTAGAAAGACTTTCAATTTTGTTGTATAGTTTTGTTGTAAATATGCGTAGTTAACATATCTATCCTTTTAAATCACTAATATAGGATGAACTCTATAAATTCTATATATCGTGAACATAACTAATGTGTAATATTTCCTCAAGTAATTGAAAATAAAATCTACTTGACGGTAAATAATTATATATTTTTATCACGACTGCACCTTCAACCCTTTATCTTATCGATCCTTTGTCTTATCAACCCTTTATCTAACAACAACCACAAATTATTGATAATAAAAAAAAAATATATATGACTATTTAACATCTAAAAAACAAGGTCACTTCTCCCGTAAAAAAACAGACCCAAAATCTAAGAGTCATATATTGACCGTCACTTCAACCTATCGGACTCAGGTTGACGACTAAGTTGTTACCTTAGTTCTCTAGTTTGCAAAAACGGATGATAAATGGTGATTCGTATTTTTGGTGTCTGTTTTATTGAAGAGAACACCTTATTTTAAATATATTATTAGCCTCTCGTCAAATTTTACATCGTATTTCTTATATAGTTAAACTTGTCTATAGCGCCCCCTCTTGGGACTCACCAAAAAAGGTTGATATAGAGAAGGCGTGCTATAGACAGGTAACCTTTAGTGTAAAATGCTTATATTTTAATGTTTATTATCATATTTCTCTCATACACTCATGAACAAAACTTAAGAAAGTTGTACCTTTCAACATGTATATCGGGATTCAGACAATAACTCTGAAAGGTATTTGATACACAGTTAACCTTTTTGAAGACACACGAGATAACCAAGTGTGAACAAAATTGTCTCTGTTCCCTTAAAATAATAAAATAAAAAAAAACAGAAAACTTTCAATTTTCTTAAATTTTTCTCTAGGTGTATATTTGATAAACCAGTTGAACAGCACATTTGCTCTAACGCCCACTTTTTAACTGAAAAATATATCTTTTTTAATTTTCTCCTTTCGAATCATTTTCACATATTCGTAATTTTGCTAAAAATAGAATAAAAAACGATAATAAAATCATTCAAAGTAAAAAGATGAAATAATGAATGGTCGATAGACAAGAGATTATAAAATGAAATGCTCTGACCATTAATGTTTTATTATCTATATATATATATATATAGATGGAAATTTTGCTGGGAGGATATTGATTAAAAGAGACAAAGCTTCTCCCGTCAAAATAGACGCCGACACCTGACGCCATCTATTGTCCGTTGCCGTGGTGTTGTGGCTTTGTCACCGACCCGAGACCGCTAGTTTGCGGCGACGGTCAATAGATGGCGTCAGGTTATGACGGGAAAGGCAACTTTCGTCTCTTTTAATATATATATATATATATATATATATATATGAGGTTTTTTCTTTGTATTAAGAAACTATCTATAAATTCTTCCTAAACATTATTAACTTCTGAAGATAGTAATGAATTAGGCCTTCTAGGCTTTTATACTATAATCTATTAGAAAGTTGAATTTTTCGGTGATGTCTCACCATAAAAAAAAGTTCTATCAGCACACAGGAATCAAAAGTCTCTCTACTCAGAGACAAAAGAAAGTGTTTCTAAACAATATTAACCTCTGAAGATACTAATGGGTTAAGCTTTCTAGGATTCTACACTATCATCTATTAAGAAGTTGAATTTTTCTGTGATGTCTCACCATAAAAAAAAAAGAAGTTCTATCAGCACAGGAATTAATAGCCTCTCAGCCCACCTCTATCAACGTCCGGTCTGTCCGTACGGGAAATTTATGGTGGGGGGAAGATTTGCGGATCGGTAAATGAGAACAGATCACCTTCCCATAATCCCCTGCTGCCAGTGGTTATAAATAATTAGATGGGGGTTAAAACTCAATTTAATTTGGTTATAATGGGTCTGTCATCGACTTCCTATTGAGGTCGTATTATGTCCGCGTGGAGGAGTCTTTTGGCATTCTTCTCTATAGAAACTATATATATATGTCGTAACTTTCTATGATCTATTCCTTAATATATCTATGCCGATTGATATATATATGTATATTTATTCAAAATTATGCAATAAATTAGTATTTTTAAAGTAATTAAAATAAAATTATTCGGGTGATTTAGGTTTATATTGTAATAAAGATTACTCCGTCTGAATGTTAGCTAAAATTGTTGAAGGATTTTTCAAACTTTCAATAAAATTGAAAATCAATTTAAAATAGTTTTTTTACAATCATTTTTTATACACGGATGTACCAATTGGAATTTAGTCAAATAAATATGGAGTATGACTAGTGTATATAATATATAGTGTAGATTATACTTTAATAGAGATCATATGGGCTTTTTTAAGTATTATAAAAATTATTGATTAAGTTAATAAATTTATCATTTTTATGAATGTTCATATTATTTTTTGAAAAGTTGCAATATATACACCTATAAAATATATTTCACGTTCTATTTTCAAATTTATATATTTTGCTAATGAATATTTTTTTCTTATCGGAAATGATTTAATATTTTTCATTACATGGATGAAAAACTATGTGGTAAGTGTAAAAATAATCTATAATATATTTGCATATTTCCTATAAATTTAAACATAAAAAAGTATTAAATATAAAGCCAAAGTTTAAAATTCCAGGAAAACTGATAGTTCGACAAGTGGATTCAAGAAAAAGAAAAAAAATCTAAGTTTTAAACGAAGAAAAGTTTACAAATATTGAATTTGCCCCTTTCACTTCATTTTTAAAGGCGCTACATTCAATTTCTAGATTGTAGGTCCTGATAACAAGGATATTGGAGAAAAAAAAAGAGAAAAAAAAATATTTGAAGCGTCTTTTTTTATCCTTTTATTTTATATATTGCATAATATATAGTTCTTCTCCTGCTAGTAACTAGGAGTTTATTTGGAATATCTAATATAGTTATACGAAAAAATAAAAGTTGAAAAGTGAAATTGTACAATTTACAGGTATATGAAATCGCAGAAAAAATGTGAAATTTCATAGTTATTTTTATTATTATCCCTAGTACACGTGGTACAGGCCATGATAATCATGGTGGGTAGTTAGCGGCTGCTTTTACCGTAAGCGCACCACATGTCTATACATGTGAAAAGCAGTTCGACTTTGCACTTACAAAAGTGCCAGAGCCCCGTTTGGTTAATTGCACTCGCTGGTGGGGTTGGAATTTTGTAAGAATCGGGGACCATTGGAACATTTTATTTTATCAGAAAAAAGTGTCCAATTCGGGAATCGAACCCGAGTCGTAGTGGTCGGAAACCAAACGGTTTAACCAGCCTTCCACCGAGCTTCACATATATATTATTAGTATAAATTATTTATATCATGACTGTCTTTTTTTCTTTTTCAAATTAAATAAATGATAATAATATTTTCTATTACCCCTACTGTACTTACTTGACCTTAATTGCATAATATTTTATAAGCAAATATTTTGCACTTACAAATGTGCCAGAGCCCCGTTTGGTTAATTGCACTCGCTGGTTGTTTGGACTTTTGTAAGAATCGTGGACCATTGGAGCATTTCTTTTTATCAGAAAAAAGTGTCCAATTGGGGAATCGAACCCGAGTCGTAGTGGTCGGAAACCAAACGGTTTAACTAGCCTTCCACCGACCCCTAATAGTGAAACTGAAAGTTGCTGATAGCATGTACATAATCAAAATTAACTATTAGTTAATATTTATTCTAATAGATGTCATGATTAAGCTGAACGATTAAGATATATTTTTCCTTAATCATATATATAGGTATGTTTGATATATTTTGAATATTTAGAAATTTGAAAGTGTAGTTATTAAATATTTATAAATATACGATTCAGCAAAAAAGGACAATTTCTATTTTTATAAATGCGCGCGCTCTATACATATTTAATAATGGAAAAACAATAGAAAATTAGTGAGTGAAAGATAAGTGGGTCAGGTGTTGATATTAAAAATAAAGAAGGCATCTCCTGACCACGATCTCGAAACGCATTCGTGGATGGCTTTTCTTGATTTATCAAGAAATTGGGTTGGCCAAATATCTCGAAGCAAGCTAAATAAACGTTTAGTTTTTTATTTGCTCCACTAGATGGCGCTCTGCCATCTAAAAAGCACATGTTCTCGTGGTCAGGAGATGCCTTCTTTAATTTTAATATTTAATAATATATATCTAAATTAAAATGTGGTACGGAGACCATGATAATATTCAGGGATAGTTATTGATTGTGTTTTAATGTCAATGCACTGCATTTTTACATTCGAATTTTCTTTATAAATCTGCGATATTCCAGTTTGATTATTTGCACCTACTAGTGGGGTTGAACTTGTACTAGAATCGAGAGTCATATTGAAACAGAAAAAAAGCGCTCATTGTATGATTTGATTCCAGGACCTTTTAGTCGAAATTCCTCGGTGTGAATCAATCCTCAACCAACCCTCTGTAAATATCCAAAAAAGATGTATTTATTAAATGCTAAAGAACACTCTGTATTTATTTATCTTGTACTTTTACCGTGTATTCTGTCGAAAGATGGGTCCTATCACAACACAAACTTAAAGACCTTTGACGCAAACAGCAACGGCTTAGAAGCGTCGTAACACTCTATTTATCTATTTTTTCTTTATAGGCTTCCTCAAGAAAAAAAAAATGTCAGTGCAAGCTCAAGTTCTCAAGTGACCCCAAGTTTCCTAAAGATTGAACTAATCTGGTTGAACCTTTAGCAGGATGTATATATATTTAAAAAGATACCTATATTGGATTTATAAGTATTTATTGTTGTTCCAATATTTCGAAGAGCAATTCACCTCTCTTTATCGAGGAATTTTGTGTTTTCACTAAAACATATGAACACGCATGTATCACTATCGTTCAACAAGGCCAATGAAAGAATTGTATCTTCTCGATTCAAATATTTCATTCAATATATACGAGGTGTGTTCAAAAGGTATCGCGACTTTTGTGTTTTTTCAAAAATTGTTTATTTATTCATGAATACCTATTTTGTCCCTTTCAAAGTAATCCCCATGAGATATTATACACTTGTGCCAACGGTTTTTACAATCTTCGAAGCACTTCGAAAAATAATTTTTAAAAAATCTTTTTCAGCTCCTCCTTCAGTGCCGTCTTTATCTCGTCAAGCGTAGCGTAACGTCGTCCTTTCATGGGCCTCTTCAGTTTAAGGAACAAGAAAAAGTCACAGGGGGCCAGATCTGGGGAATACGGTGGCTGCGGCATCATTAGTGTGGTGTTTTGTCGCGCACAAGCAACGATGTGTGAGCAGGGGCGTTATCGTGGTGCAAAAGCCAATATTTGTTCTTCCACAAATCCGGGCGTTTCTGGCGGATTGCTTCGCGCAAATTGCGCAAAACTTGCAGGTAATATTCCTTATTGACCGTTCTACCCTGTGGCAAAAACTCATGATGCACCACGTCCCTGCAATCGAAGAAAACTGTCAGCAAAACTTTCACATTCGACCGAACTTGGCGCGCTTTTTTCGGTCTTGGTTCGTGCGGCAGCTTCCATTGAGATGATTGAGCTTTGGTTTCCACGTCATAACCATAAACCCACGCTTCGTCACCAGTTATGACCCTCTGGAGCAAATTTGGGTCGTCGCGGACAGAGTCCAACATCTCATTAGCAATGTTCATGCGATGCTGTTTTTGGTCGCAATTGAGCAATTTTGGTACGGATTTCGCGGCGACCCGTCTCCTGCCCAAATCATTGATAAAAATCGAATGGCACGAGCCAATCGATATGTTTAGGTCCTCAGCAACTTCTCTAACGGTGATTCGACGATTGGCCAATATCAATTTCTCCACTTCATTAATTTTTTCGTCTGTTGTTGAAATGCTCGGGCGTCCGGCACGCTCTTCGTCGTTCACATCTTCTCGGATTTCTGAGAACATTTTGTACCACCCATAAACGTTGCTTCGGTCCAAGGTAGCTTCTCCGTATGCCACAGTCAACAATCGGAATGCATCCGCGCACTTAATTTCGTTTTTCACACAAAATTTGACACAGGTCCTTTGATCCATTTTTTTTTAATAGGTAAAAATCGAAGACGATCCAAAACACCTGCAAGCAAAGCAGCTGTCAACGATTAAGTGAACATTCAAAATGGCCGAGCTTGTCGGCATAAGTGAGAGACATGAGTACCAACATGAAGCCACAAAATGATCGAAATTCGAATATACCTATTCGAATAAATATTATTAAATGAATTAAAATTCAAAATTCGCGATACCTTTTGAACACACCTCGTATACAGCTATAATATATAATTATATATAATATTATATATAAGATTAAGATCATTTTATTGTTATTTCATCTACATAAATGCGTGACATATAAATATATATATTTATGTGTGAGTTTATATATAGTTCCAGTGTGTATGGACAGAACAGTGTTAGCTCCAGTCCTGCATTTACCTACCTTATTATGAAGTCTTGAGTTCTCGCTTTTTTGCTCTGTGTGCTGCAATTCTTTACTAACCACGACTGACTCCCCAAATCATAATTATACAAACAATGAAGGTTTAAAGGCCAATTTTACTCTTTTATAGTAACACTATTCATTGAAAATTACAAATTCATATATAACAAGAAGGTGTATAGACTGGCTAATAAAATTAAACCAATAAGTAATTCATCTAATTTGTGAGATATAAATTGATGAAAATGATATATTAATAAAATATAATTTTTGAATAATATTTATAAGATAACATGGTTAAAACAACAATAAAGCCTTTATTAGAGACACTAGTCCCATACAGGATTCTCCCATATAGGTAAACAGAAACAATATAATATGTATATACAGAAAATGGAGAATTTACTTCATCTTTTTTTCCCCTCAAGTTGGGTCGCGCTTCTGTGTTACGCCTTTTGAATGTGCTATTCTCCTCATTGTTAAAAATTATAATTAAGCAAAATTCGCTAGTGGTTTAATAATGATCAATAGAAAGATAAAGGATAAGGTTAGTGAAAGTTACTGATATGTATTATAATTTATATTTCGTGTGGTGGTGGGGTCTTGTCCACAATGATCTTGTTGCTTCATGGAATGGAGGATGCCATTGCCCCGTTAGTCAGTCACATTTCAAAGTTCCCTGTTCATGGTTATTATAGAGGCTATATTTCGTTTTTTACCATTGATTATAACCATAGTTTTATATTAACAGATTTATATAATAAACCGTTACTATGTCCATTGTATCCATGTTATTATGTAAATTTTCCTTATTTATACTAATAAAAAGATTCATGCCACTATAAAATGAGAAAAGTTTACACTTTGATAACATAAATACGCGCAGCTTGTAAATGGAAACATTTGATGTCCATTTCTTATTATTATTCCTAATTTTCTTATCCTGAAACACCCATCGAAGCCAATTGTTCTCATAAAAGCATTCTCTAAACTTTTAAAAGATTAATTAATGTACGAATATAGATTATGTTCACTTACAAATGTATAAAACACTTTAAACTCTATAAAACTTTGATTATTTTAAACTATGTTTCTAACCTCAAAGAAGCGTCCATCACCAATAAAGTCCAAATTAGAACCGGCACCGAATAATGAAAATAATTTTTCAGGGTTTAAGATAAGATAATCCGTCGACCGGATGCTGGGCGGCCGAGATAAGCCCACAGTATTCCATCCATCAAGACACCGCCCAAACACAGAGTGATGGATTCTACCCAGCGTCTCACCGCTCATCATAAACTCTTTTTAATGATCAGTAATTACGGGAGACCTCTTTGAAGTGACGATGCCTTTTATTGATATATTGATTTGAAAGTTGTCCTTGTTGCGGTCGCGACGTATACGGCTTATGGCGTATCTATCATCTATTCCATGCAAGAACTGAATCAGTCGATTCAGGCCATTCTTATGGCCATTCTGTTGTCATATATGATGAAAAAGACTATATAGCACTAGAAGATTAGATTTTCGCCTATACGACCTATCGTTTCAAGAAATATTGTGGACATTTTACAGGAAAGCAATGTATATAACATGTACATTTGAAGTAAGTTGAAATCATGGTATACAGATCAAGCTTTTCCTGATTCATCTCAAATTTCTGTTGTAGCATATTCTTCATTATTACCATAACGTTCCATACTGAGATGATGAAATCAAATTTATTGTTTTAATGCATTTCAATAGGAGAGGTATTTATATATTATTATAATAATTTAGGGTATTTATATTATAATAAAGATATCAATTTATATGTTTGCCATCGAATTAATTTGCCCACATGCCTACAGTTAAACACCTTTTTTGAAATATTCTGAAAAGGTTTATGAATTCTTTGTTGCTTTCATGATATCAAAAGTCGATCTAGACTGATTAGGATTATATCACAAAATCTCTGGTCACCTGCGCCCTCTAGTCTATAAAGAGGGAGCCAAAAGCTTGCCCATGTGCACTAGGTGCAAAACCGAAGAGGCCACTCCCCAACATATATTAAATTGCATTGAAAAGGACAAAGGATCCCTGTACAGAGAACTAAGAAGAGTTCTTGAGCTTCTTTACGAGCACGACCTCTAAGATCTTGTCTAATTTAGACTCTAAAAGGATAAGTAAAAATATATTTATATATCACAAAATCATGGATTTCATATTTAAAAATATACTATAATTCTATATCGAATATCGAAACATCATTTTTTATACATATATATCATATTTTGAAATGAGTTTTATATAGTCAAAATACTTTATTATAATTTCAAGAAGAAATTATTATTTTTTATTTATGAAAATTAATTTATATTAATAATATATTCCCCAGAGGGAAATAGTGTGTGTGGACTCCATTATTAATCAATTATGGAGGATGAATAATGATGTGACAATTTTTATCTTTAAATTTAAACTTCTTTCATAAAGGTAAAATAAGTTCATAAAGGTTTTGGCATTTCATTGTTAAGGAATAGAAATTTACCTTTAATTGTTTCATAGGGAGAGCGATCGCCTTGAATTTATTAAAACTATTTTTAGTTGGCTTCTTTCTTATTTAATGTTAACTGTCTATTTTAAAGTTAAAAAACGCTCAATAATAATACCCTGACTAAAGTCCTAAATAAAAGTAAGGCATATTTCGATATTTTCGTTTGATTGTATTATTTCGATATTTTCTGATCTAAGGGAAGAAAACCAACGTTACCTGACTAATACAAAACAAGTTGCTTGCAATAAAGACCAATACATTAAGTTTAATAGATTCTTCAGTATGTATATTTCAAGGCGAAAGTGTTGACTGTACATATTTCAATCTACTATTTCTAATTGCTATATGCAAAATTTGACATCGAACGTTTAAATTTCATTATTCCTAATGTTCAATTGTGTTAATTGTATATAATTTAAAATATACACGCAATTATCCTAATTGTGGATATGGCGTGTCTCTCCCAACTGTTAAATAAATAAAATATGTGAAAAAATAGTACAAATGTGATTTTGCAATGGGATAAGGTTCATAAATTAATAAAAAGGCATCTCCTTATCATGACACTGAAAGTTGCTGATAGCTAGCGCCATCTGTATTATATGTACTAAAGGAAATCACCTCTATTTTTAAATTATGCATCAAAACGGTGCCTTTGCTCACCACCCTAGTAAAAAAAACTTCACTATGGGTAATAAAGAATGATCCGCAAAATCAGTCTTGAACCAGACAAAAAACAAATTGAACCTGTATATCATGTACCATGTACCTGTATTCGAGCATGGCCCTCATCAGTATAGGGCACACCGACTTACCTACAATTCTATATACAGTTACGAGCGTCATTCCTCATCTCCTAATCAACTCTGTCACCGTTTGCCTTTTTTTTTGGAATGGCGCCCTCCTATTGGTTGGCTACGATCACGCCACCTTCGCTTTTTCGTTTTTGTAACTATTGTGTTGGAGCGGGTCGCTCCTTAAATAAATGCATATATTAGTTAATAACTAAATGGAATCCTCTCTTTCTTTTTCCCAGTAAGAGACGCCTACGGAAGCCAACAGTACATAGACAGATAAAGCACATAGGCTATAGTTATTAACTAATATATGCATTTATTTAAGGCGCCAAATTATAATTGTAACAAATAGTATATGAATAAAAACATTCAATAGGGTAAAACAGGGTCGTTGCTCGGGTTATTCGGCTAGTATGAATTATCAGCCACTGGCATGAGGAACAGACACCATGTACACACAGCTGCTTTTAGCGTGGAGTGAATACTCATCCTGCATCCCTGGATCAGGAGCCCTTACAGAGTACTATCAGCCTGGACAGATGAACCCAGATTTTTTTTAGTGAGCTCTTTACTGGTCCCCACCCCCTACTTTTTTATCCGGGCTTGAGACCGGCAAAAGTGAAGTTCCAAAGATGTTTATTTGACAAATGGGTAGGACAATCTTATGTGCAAAATATAGATATACAATTTTCCGACAGGATATTTTGAACTATTAAAATATGACGTTCAGCTTTAGAATATATTTTACGGTAAATGTGTCCATTCCTTTATAGATCACAATCCTTCAGGTAATATTTCAGTCTGAATAAAGTATGTATATTTCAGTTTACATATGACAGATTTTCTTCCTGACATATATAATATATAACAATTTTATTTTTTAAATCATAGAGTATTTTGATATATATATATATATATTTCAACACAAAAAGGTTTTGAGATTTTTACAAAAGAAAATATATGGAGAAAAATAAATCTACAAATTATATATGATATATTAAAATATTTTATTTAAAATAATGTTATATTGGGGTATTATTTATTTAAAATTATATTTCATCGATTCAAATACTCTGTTAAATCGACCGCCAGAGGTCACGCTTTCCCTATAAATACCCATTGTTGTTGTTCCCCGTTGGCCGGCTCAGATCTTTTGTACATTATGTAAATGTTTTATTCTTACGCCTTAAGCCAGGCAATACTTTTACCAAATTATGTCTTTTAAACATTCCTTAGCTCAATTAAAGAAACCTCTGAACAAGACTATTATTATTGCCACGACTGCTTCGCCAATATCATTTAGTACTAAAAAGAACCAGCAAATAACTCCATAGAATAATCCTCAACATAATCAAATATCAAGCAGAAAATAATTCATTTTTATATAGAATATATATATTAAAAATAAAATAGGCATATCCTGACCAGGTGCAGATGTGCTTCTCAGAAGACAGAGCGCCATCTGGTGGAACAGAAATCAACTAAACATTGATTTAGCCTGTTCCTTGATATATCGGCCAACCCAATTTCTTAATAAATCAAGAAAATTCTTCCACGAACGCGTTTCGCGCTGTTGGCGCTCGTCAGCGTGGAGTAGGCTGTACCACTGCGACCAAAAATATTTTTGGTCCCAGAGGCTTCTTGAGAAACCAAGAAATGGGTATTTAAGATCAAACTTGCGTAAATAAGCTTAACATGTGAGAATAAATTATCTATTGTTTTTTCACACACATAAATATTATATAATCTAAAAACTCAAATATTTCTATATTTTAAAAAATATATATTTATTTTATTCATTGATAATTTTACTTTTGTTATTATCGTTTTTAGAAATACTTTCAGTTTTTTTTTTTGTTGTATAGTTTTGTTGTAAATATGCGTAGTTAACATATCTATCCTTTTAAATCACTAATATAGGATTAACTTTATAAATTCTATATAATGTGAAAATAACTAATGTGTAGTATTTACTCAAGTAATTGAAAATAAAAGCTACTTGACGCTAAATAATTATCTTTTTCTTATCACGACTGCACCTCAACTCTTTATTTAATCGATCCTTTATCTTATCAACCCTTTATCTAACAACAACAACACATTATTCATAACATATATATAATATATAAATATATAATTGTACATATATGCTGATAATTCACTAATTTACTTATATGTAATTATCAAATCATTAAATCTTCATATTTTTTTAAATAAAAGACAATTCGATGAGGGAAGGGTTTCTTTTATATATAACGGCAATACAAGTTTTCAAGCAACTAAATATTTCCTTTTTCAATATTGAAAGCATATTTTTCATTCACCTTGAAGAGGTTAACCAAAGTGTAAATTCAAAATCGTTCAGTTTTCCTAAAGACTGGTTTTCTATATATGCTACTAGCCGAATGACCCGGGCAACGCCCGTGTTTTACCCGATTGAATGTTTTTGTTCAAATGCTATTTGTTACAATTATAAATTGGCGCCTTAAATAAATGGATATATTAGTTAATAACTATAGCCTATGTGCTTTATCTGTCTATGTACTGTTGGCTTCCGTAGGCGTCTCTTACTGGGAAAAAGAAAGAGAGGATTCCATTTAGTTATTAACTAAAATATGCATTTATTTAAGGAGCGACCCGCTCCAACACAATAGTTACAAAAACGAAAAAGCGAGTGGGGGGGGGCAAAGGTGGCGTGATCGTAGCCAACCAATAGGAGAGCGCCATTCCAAAAAAAAAAAAAAGCAAACGGTGACAGAGATGAAAACTGAAGAATTAAGAGATGAAGAACGCATGACGCTCGTAACTGTATATTGAATATTTGAATTAGATAGATTTGACTATATCAATGACTTCTAAATCTTTGGAAAGATATATTTTAAAGATATATATGGGATAACTACATATATTTCTCGATATATAGTATCGCTATATATTAATATAATAAATAGATTTATAGATTTTTCAAAAATACTTTAAAAAGAAAAAACAATTTCCTTCATATATTTTAATCTGTGAATTTATAAATATGTAAAATGAAGTGTTGATAATTTCACCAAGAGAAGAATAGAAGAATTTGTTGTTGTTGTTGTCGTGTCCAACGAAGAGCCTCAGATGTCTCCATGTATCTCTATCACAGCAGTCGCAATGTCCACTATCTTGGGTGTGTAAACCTGCTGCTCTGGGTCCATGTCAAATTTCTGAATGGCTGAGGCCATTGCTGAGCATGAGAATATGTGGGTGGGTTCTACACCAGGACAATTGTTGAAGAATTTGTCACAATGATAATTAATAAAAAAGAAAACTCGAAGCACAATATATAAATTTTCGACTTAGGAAAACAATTTCTCAATATTTTCATAAAATTAAAATCTACCATAGAAATCAATACATAATATTGTTTAATTATTCAGAACTATATATATATTCTCTATGTGTTGAAAAATGAAGATGTCCCGAAAATATTTCCTATCTCTTTCTCTCTCATTTCCTAATATATCATATTATATCATAATGAAATCAGATAAGAAAATACCTTGAATATAAAATTCAATCCACTTCAATGCATGTTTTCATAAAGAAATATTCGTTAAAGAATTTATAGGTGAGAATTTCTTCGAATAATTGAATATATTAATCTCTTTAATATAATTTGAAAAGCGAAAATTGAGCCATTAAGGGATGAGTTATTTTAATATTTTATTTTTCTCTCTCTAACTTTCTGTGTTTTATAGGAAGATCTTATACATGGAAACCGTATTTTTCTATGGTGTATGGTTTATCTTTTTCAGTACATAGTCAAATATTAATTAAACTTATTGTTGAAGATATTAATCTGCGATTTTTTAAATGTTTATTTTTGACCATTACTTTTGTTTTTTGCTTTTCTAAAATGTTTCTTCATCTTCATTATTATTTATTATATATTCCCTATATGAAACTCAATTTAAATAATATATTTATCGCTGAAAATAAAGTCATTCTTAGATAAATATTTATTGAAACCTTTATCATTAATACATTCACACCGAATATATTTGTGCTCCATTTGACCTAACGGAATTCAACTCTCGTATTCATGAGTGGTATGTAGCGATATTTTGATAGGTATTTATGTGTATTATGAATGTATTCACATTAAATAACTCTAAATTCTCTACATTTATATAAAATATCTCTTAATATAGTATAAGAAATAAAACCCTAAACTCTGTATGAAATCCAAAGTTTTGAACACAAGGTAATAAGACCAAATTCAAATAAATAAACACCTTTTGTTTATAATCTATAATCTAAATTGTGCTTTACCAAAGTTTTAAAATAATCTTTGTAATAATAATTATTTATTGTAAAAATAGAGGCTGCCTGGCCAACATTCATAGTTCTTAAAATTAAAGATACTTGTACTTCGAACACTAAATATTTTTGTTATCTCGACGTTTCGACAAAATTTTTCATAAAATAAAAAAAATAATAAGATCGGAATTCCTTCTTCTATTATTGATTTTCCAAGACTTCAATAATAAAACATCCTGAGCTATTGTAATCTTACAATTCATCAGTGTTATACCATCTATATATAGTTTTAATAGCAGTAGCAATTGACAAAATTATTCGGAACAAAAAGAAAGAACGATAAAACTTCTTGTAACCAACTAATAAACAACCTTAATTTTTCAAACAATCTAAACACAATTTAATACCAAATTCAACCAATTTATATTAAAAACTATTAATATATTCATCACAAAAATATACATGACTAAATAATAAAATGATAATTTGATGAAATAATAAAAAAAAAGTTTCAATGGGTCTCTACAGAATAAAAAAAAATTCGAGGGTATAATTAAGGATAGGTTCTATACTCTTTAGGAAATTTCCATACAAATTAAGCCAAAGACAAAAACAGGGAGAAACAAGGAAAACTGCAGCGATAGGTGAAGAACAAAAAGTAAATTTAAAGCCCTTGTGTTGGCACCATTATCCCAGCGACTTCTTCCATCATCTCTGTCTTTAATGATGATTGGGATCATTAGATGATGATGATATTAGACTGTCCATCATTTAAACCGGAAAAAAAAATATCTTGGCTCCAGTTTTTAATGACATTTTAAAAAATCAATCAAGCTTACGAAGTTTTATTTGAGAGCTGGATGAAGAATTAAATTAATTGCTTGTATCCACACCTTTTGGGGAAACAGTTGAGTTATTTAACAGTGATTTTATTTATTTTTTGTTATATCTTTTATATTTGTAATTATTAATTCATTATGTTTATATTGCTTTTCAATGAGATCTATTTATAATTTCTTTTTATGGTATCTCTCTCTTGAACTCAGTAGGTAGCTTTGATTTGAAAAATATAAGATACGATATCTTATAAAGATAGAATTTTAAGAATCTTGCAGATGAAATTGAATTCTATATGCAAACCAGAATTTATATATATATTTCTAATATAGTATATACATTTTTATAGAAAGATAATAGCTCTGAAAAAGACATTCTATGTAATCTCATGAAGTGTTCTTCGATAGGATTAAGCCCCACGTTTGGTGCGCACAGGCTCTACCTGCTGTCTCAAGAAGCTAGTAACTTAGAGTTAAACGAATAAGAGATATTCATATTTCTCCTTTAGCTTAAATATTTTATTATAAATTTAATTAAAAATAATATCCTATCAAAAGGTGGAAATATCAAGCTCCAAGGGATGAGTTTCTTTTAAAACATTTTTATTTCAAAAATCTCTAACTTCAGAGCATGAATGTCTATAGACATTCTACAATTCAACAGGATAAAACACTCAACAATGAATTGCTAGTAGGTCTAAAAAAAAACCAAATATATAGGGTAATTGCAAATATGTAAAGGCAGATATAAATCGGGTTTCCATTGTATTTGATTTTATTTAATACTAGCCATATTGGAAATTTATAATAGAGTGTTTGCTCCATTAGAAGGGTTTTCGTGCCTAAAATCTAGACAGTTATGAAATAAATATGTTGAAATTAAAACTTGTCCACGAAGGCTTTTGGTTTTTCTATTGATTTATATTGTCGCGATGAAAAATAATTAACTAGGCTTTCGAATTACTTTAAATATTTATTTAATGAGTTATATGAAAGATTTCAAATATAAAATAAGAGTTACTATTTACATGAGCCAAATCGACCCAGCAGTTAGAGCAAGAGGGGAGAACTGAGATCTTTCCTTCTTTTCCATGGCGCCACTGTTTACTCCGACCGGTCGGTCCAGTCCAGATAAGAAGGAATACCAGGAAACTCGGTCCTCCTGACAATATTCTATATTATAGCTTCTTCTAAAATCATAATTCGTTAATTGTGTAAAATATATTTATTACTCTATTCTAGCAAAGATTCAATAAAGGTAAATTTAAGATTTTTTTTTAAATCATAAAGAAACAATTCTAAAGAATTCTAAAGGTGATTACTAGATAAAGGTATAAATGTATAATTGCGATATTATAAAATATTATTGTATATATATATTGTATACATTAAAAATTAAAAAAGGCATATCCTGACCAGGAGCTCATGTGCCTTTCAGAAGGCAGAGCGTCATCTGGTTGGTACAGAAATCAACTAAACGTTGATTTAGCCTGTTCCCTGATATTTGGCCAACCCAATTTCTTAATAAATCAAGAAAAGCAAATACGAACGCGTTTTGCGCTGTTGGTGCTCGTCAGCATGGAGTAGGCTGTACCACTGCGACCTAAAAGAAATTTGGTCCCAGTGGCTTCTTGAAAAACCAATAAATGGGTTTCTTAGACCAAACTTGCGTCATTGTATACAATGTTTAAATTGATCTACATGTAAATGAAGAGCCTTATCAAATAACCTCTTGTCGACTTGTGAAATAATTAGATATGTACATATATTGCCATATCTAAATTATGTACATAGGTAATAAACGCGCTTATTAGATTTCTCAATGTTTAAAGATATTATTATATATCGTTGTAACGAATTAGCTCAGCCCTTTCATTAGACTGTTTCAACATCATCTTCTGGAATGTCATCCTTATATTTAAGCTGTTTCAGGATAAAATGTGTTTATGAATAATATCTCTTATATAATATAAATCCATATGAAAGTATTAATTAAAAGGCATATTTTGGATCTAAAATGAAAGAAACACCCTGGTGAAGTTAGGCGTATAGCCTATTGAAATATTGGCATTTTATATTAAATAAAAGGTTTGTTTTATTTTAGATCTAAAATATGCCTTTTAATAAATAATATATACTATAGAAAATAATCATTTAGAAATCAATGTTTATTTATGCGCATGTAAACTGTTGGATGTTATTGTTGAATATAATTTTTATTCTATGATTGTAATAATCTGTGGTGTCAGGAGTATATATATATAGGTGAGAGTTAATAGAGATGTGTGGTTAGAAAGAGATATATTATTAGTAATGTTAACTTAGATATATTTAGTAATTTATGTTCCTTATTTTTATACCTTCAATAATGAAGATTTATATTTTAGAAAGAGAATAATTATTGAGATCCACCACCAATATAAACATCCTCATAAGAATGTAAAAATTTACATAGTGAATGCGTCCAGGTATGCGTCGCCCAGACGTCTTTCCAGTTAGTATGGTGTACTCCATTCCCCTGTGTCGCGCGATGTGACCGAAGAATTTCAAACAATTCCGTTGTACACACCGCAGAAATAAAAAAAAAATATTAATAGAAATCAAAATTCCCTAAAAATTGAAATCGTATATTTAATGACCGTGAACTATCGAAAAGTCAACATTTCTCTTTAAGAATATATAAGTTATTATAATTATTATAAACAGATTAACATATCCAATTAAGCCTCAACAGTGCCATATGGGAGATTATAAAATAATGACGTAATTATAAGGTGATTGATGAGATGAAAAGATAATTGAATCTCCCTGGTGGCCAACGATTTGATTAGCAGATAATCGAATTGGGCGAAGAACTATCGACTAATTACTTCCTGAGACACAATAATTTACAGCGCTCTGACGTCTGCATTTTTGTTAGACACTTCCTACCGCCATTTTGTTTACCATAAAACATATCGCATTAATAGGCCGAACCTTAATATATATGTGTTTTCATCATTATAAACTATTTAAGTGCTTGTATTCATAATTATAAACTACTAGCCGAATGACCCGGACAACGCACGAGTTTTACCCGATTAAATATTTTTATTCAAATACTATTCATTAAAATTATAAATTGGCGCCGTGGATATCACTCTTGTTAAACATCCCGCTCCAAACTTTATGTCTGAGAAGTGATAATTTTATAGAGAGATGATCTGGCTTTGTGTCTTCTGCTCGAATGAAGGTTTTTATGTTAGAATTTTGTTCCTGCACACTAAAAATGAACTGGCTCCACCCGTGGTCTCTGCTTTTTGGAATTTTTTCCGATATAATTTTGTATCTGATAAACAAACTTGATACAGCAAAATTGTTATCATCATTTTATGACTAAAAAAAAAACAACTATTTTTACCCAGAACCTGTCAATTTCAAATTTTCTTGGCTAAAAATGCAACAAATATCTCTTCCAGATTTTTTTCTATGCCCTGTTGAAACACGTACACATGTACATTAAGTCAACTAATATTACATTCCATCTTCATCGCTAAAGGCGCTGCTTGCGAGCGAAAAGGCAAAGTTGCAAATAACTCGAAGAATATTCGGGATAGAGACCTGAAATATTTACTATAAGTTTTTCCAGATTCCACTACTGTTAAAATTTCAGTCAGATTGGTTACGTATTGTGGACGCGTATAGCCGACAAACATACACACATACACTGACTTATATACACTGGTCCGCAAAATTAGAGGAACAACACATGTTTAAGAAAAATAAAAGATTTATTAAGGAATATATATCATGTTTTGGTATATTCAAAAGCTTCCAAGAATTAAGAGAGTATGTAAAACAGAAAAACAAATAAAGTTGTTCCCAATATGCAAAATACCACCGTCTACGTTGACTCCGCCTCCTGCACGTGCCTGAGTCTTTCTCAAAGCGTCCTAATTTTACGCTCCACTAGATTTTTTAAACCTTTTTGTTTTTCAAAGTTTTCATGGCTTTTAGGCAACATTTATCACAAGAAAAAAAATGGCAAGCTATTGGAAGAATGGAAGCAGGCCAAGTTCACAGGCAGAAGTAGCAAGATGGCTTGGAGTGACAAGAAACGTTGTCTCAAGGCCTTGGAAAATATTTCAAACGACAACTAATGTTGCCAGAATACCCGGACAAGGACGGCCAAGGGTCACAACGTTAAATCAAGACCGTTATTTGAGTTTCTTGTGCGTCGCAATAGAAGAATGGCAGCATCGCAACTACGATGTGACCTCAATGCAGCTACATGAGTCTTAGTATCAACTGATACAATACGCAGAAGGCTTCACAAGAAGGGCCTCTATGCTCGACGACCCATAATTTGTGTGCCATCGCCAACTCTCAAAAGAGAGCAAGGAAACTTTGGTGCAGACAACATGTCGCCTGGAATCCAGATGAATGGAGGCGTGTAATGTTCACTGATGAGTCCAGATTCTCTCTAAACAGCGATTCTCGTCGTGTCTTTGTCTGAAGAAAGGTAGGAACCAGAAATAAACCCCGCGATATTGTTGAAAGGGATCCCTACAGAAGCCAAGGTTTTATGGTCTGGGCTGGAATCTTCTTGGGCGGTCGCACAGCACTCCATATATTTTTCGGCAAGGAACCCTAACTGGACAGAGGTATCGGGACGAGATCTTGGCAGCATATGTGATGCCTCAAGCATTGGAAATGGGAGAAAACTTTCTTCTAATGGATGCTAATGCCCGTCCACATAGGGCTGGTGTGGTCGACACTTTTCTCCAAAACCATGCAATTGCTCGGATGAATTGGCCAGCTCGATCCCCAGACCTAAATCCCATTGAGCATGTATGGGACAACCTAGGACGGTGGATCTCATCCCTTCAACCCCCTCCTAGAAACACTCATTAGCTAGAAACAGCCTTAACACAAGAGTGGGCGTTGATTCCACAGGAGCTGATAAATTCCCTAATTCTTAGTATGGGTCACCGATGTAGAGCCTGTCTATCAGTTAAAGGCGATCACACCCCATATTAACAACAATATCCAATATATTTATGCACTGACTGCAAGAAGATCATTGCATGACCGGCTAATTTGCATAATATACGTGTTAGAATTCTTTGATTTCGGGTATTCTAATCAATAATGGAATAATAAATTTGTGTATAAAATATCATTGATAAATGTTCAATAAAATCTGAGATAAATGAAGAAAATATGTTGTTCCTTTAATTTTGCGGACCAGTGTATATACCATATGGTATATAGAGATTCCAGCGTCTATAAGTTTGCTTTTTTGAAAAATAACTGACATAACGGCAATGAAAAAGACATTGGAAAAAAAAGAACCTGGTTCATCAGTAGTAAGAGTAGTATCTGAGTTTATTAATAAATAACTTAAACATGATTTTATCTATAATGCTCGATCTAAAGGTATAACAGCCCAATACGAAATTGATTAAGTATGATGGAGAAAACGCTTGCGACGTATAACACGATCTAGGTCCTCTCAATATTTTTCAATGTAATAAAAGACAGAAGGAGTTTGTTTCATTTGAAACAAATCGACCTAAATAACTCAAATACTAAATATGATTGACATAGATCAAGAAAAGCAGCTTCACACAAGATATAGGAAATTGCGCTTTCTGTGATAGAATTGTATGGAGACATCTGAGATTCTTCATTGGAAACAACAGCAACAACTAAAAATGAATTATTACAATTATTTTTATTCGCGATTGAACTTGGTGACCCACTGTACGTATTACATCCCAAACACGATGTGACGCCAGCTATCTCTGTCTTAAGCTCGATGAACCAATTCGGCGAACGTTAATCCAGTGAGTTCCTTTAATTGGTCCACGAAGCGTGTCGGTGAGCGTCCAGGTATGTGTCGCCCAGACGTCTTTCCAGTCAGTATGGTGTACTCCATTCCCCTGTGTCGCGCGATGTGACCGAAGAATTTCAAAAAATTCCGTTGTACACGCCACAGAAGTTTAAAAAAAATTAATAAAAAGCAAAATTCCCTAAAAATTAGCATCGTATATTTAATGACCGTGAACTATCGAAAGGTCAACATTTCTCTTTAAGAATATATAAGTTATTATAATTATTATAAACAGATTAACCTATCCAATTAAGCCTCAACAGTGCCATATGGGAGATTATAAAATAATGACGTAATTATAAGGTGATTGATGAGATGAAAAGATAATTGAATCTCCCTGGTGGCCATGAACGATTTGATTAGCAGATAATCGAATTGGGCGAAGAACTATCGACTAATTACTTCCTGAGACACAATAATTTACAGCGCTCTGACGTCTGCATTTTTGTTAGACACTTCCTACCGCCATTTTGCTTACCATAAAACATATCGAATTAATAGGTCGAATCTCTATGTATACGTGTTTTTATAATTGTTGTTGTCGTGTCCAATGAAGAGTCTAAGATGTCTACATACATCTCTATCACAGCATTCGCAATTTCCACTATCTTGGGTGTGTAAAGCTGATGTTCTGAGTCCATGTCAATTTTTTGTTGTTGTTGTCTCCAATGAAGAACCTCAGATGTCTCCATACATCTCTATCATAGTAGTCGCAAAGTCCACTATCTTGGGTGTGTAAAGCTGCTGCTCTGGGTCCATGTCAATATTCTGTTGTTGTTGTTGTGTCCAATGAAGAACCTCAGATTTCCCCATGCATCTCTATCATAGCAAGCGCAATGACCACTATCTTGGGTGTCTAAAGCTGACGCTCTGGGTCCATTTCAATTTCATGTAAGGCTGTGGCTATTTCTAGGCATAATAATATGTGAGTAGGTGTTAGTTACACACCAGGACAGTTTTGAATGTCCTAAAGGTTCTTGTGCCATCTGGATGTATTGTCATTCCTTTATAGTGTTTCGTTCTGAGTCTTGTTATAGTTTTTGTTATTCTTGTTTTCATAATTATAAACTCTTTAAGTGTTTGTATTCATAAATATGACCTATTACGGCGTCTATAAGTTTGCTCTTTGAAAATTAATAACCTTTCTTATGGCAATTTAGAATATATTGGAAGAACCTGGTTTATCAATAGTAAATATATCCAGGAGATTCGTTAATTCAATAGTATATTGAACTGCTATTGATTTACTACTGATTATTCATGTCTTCCTAATAATATTTATTACAGTTAGGGTAGAATGTCAATAAGAAATTGTTTGTATTCATGAAGAAAAATGGGGCGTACATAGTTAACCTTTCTTGGTTAATCAAGAAATAGAATATGGCCAATATTCTGTGTAAATTAAAAATCAATTGGTTGATATTTATTTCGTCAGATGGCGTGAGCAATCAGAAATTTGTGTTGCTCGATCAGATGTCTGATTAGTAACCATAAATATTATATTAAAGATCATGATAGAATCTCTTACAATTATAATTTTTAGGAATGTCTTTCTTTTTTTTTCAGTAAAATGATTTCGTTGTTGCAGAGTTTATCGATAGATGACAATTAAATTCATAAAATATCATTATATTTATGATTAGGCTAATAATATCATTATAAAAATTCAGAAATACTTATTTTGAGATAAATTTTAATAAAATTAAAGAGCAATTGTGCCAAAAACGTTTTGTTTATAGAGAACGGACAATACCTAGTACACACACAAAGTTAGAATATACTTACATAGGACAAACATAGGATTCAAAGTTCTAAATTGGTATAAAACCCTAGCCTAGTACACACACAAATATTTCATATCTACATAAAAAAGATAATCATATGGTTTAAAAGTCCTAAATTCATTAAAAATCTACCTAATATTAGAAATAATTAAGGCATATTCTGAGCAAAAGCAATATATATACGTATATTTGACGTTTCAGAGAATAAATAAACAACTTTACTGAAATTTCAACATGGCAAATTGCCTCAAATTTAAAATTATTCTTTATATCTTAAACACGCAATAAATCACGTAATAAAATCAACCTTTCAAAAATATTTATAAATATATATTTTATGCCCCTAAATGAAAAAAAAAAACCCTTAATACAAATTTTAAATAACAAAAAAATGTAGATATATCAAAGAATATATTTTTATGTTGATAAATGAATCTTTCTATAATATATCTTCTTTAAAATATTTGTTTGTTTTAGGAGCGTGGAAAAGCTATTTTCATTTATATTTTTTTCCATATTTTGACATATCCTTTATCTAGTTGAATTTTACTTTGTATACAGATTTTTAATTCGATAACTTTGTTATTGCTTCTTATGAAACTTCGCAATGTATTATTACTAGCCCTATGACCCGGGCAACGCCCGGGTTTTACCCGATTAAATGTTTTTATTCAAATACTATTCGTTACAATTATAAATTTGCGCCGTGGATGTCATTCTTGTATAATATATAAATGAGTTTTAAAAATTGTAAAAAAAAAAAAAATGCATCGGCCGGGAATCGAACCCGGGCCGCCCGCGTGGCAGGCGAGCATTCTCGCCACTGAACAACCGATGCTTATAAGAAAAGGCCATATTTGAGTATTTATTCCATTCACAAGAGCAAACGGTGACAGAATTAAGAATTGATTGATTACTCTGATACTTGTATATTTTAATCATTTATTAGAAATTTGAACTACTTTAGACGTGTATGATTCTTTTGAAATAAATCAATTTTTTACCGTTCTCTTAGTGCAATGATAAAATGAAAGAAAGAGTCTGGCTAATCAGTGGTGAACCCTCCCAGTGGTTTCGCCAATTAAATTTCTTACCGTTATCTATATATATAAAAATGAATGTTTGTATGTTTGTCTGTTGGTTGGTTGGTTTATATGTCCGGTATACAAATTCGCAGTAGTTCACTAATTCAAACCAAAATTTCCATACATAGGTAAAAAATACCGAGGATGACGATAGGCTATTTTAAAACATATATAAATCAATTATTAAAACTATATATTCAAATTATTCTAAATAGCTCATCTAGAACGCGGTTAGAACTGATGGCGGGCCGCGCCCATTGGCCGCCTGCGACACGTGGCTTCCCTGTGCGCGCGCATGCGCCGGGAAGCCACTCTCACGCCGGCGGCCGACGGGAGCAGTAGTTTGCTCGCCGGGAGTCAACGGGCGCGCGCATGCGCCGGGAAGCCACTCCCACGCCGGCAGCCGACGGGAGCAGTCGCTTGCTCGCCGGGCAGTCAACGGGCGCCGACAACCCTAGGAAGCAAGGTGTATTCGCACTCGGGTAAAACCCGGGCGTTGCCCGGGCCATTCGTCTAGTATATAATAAAATCGTATAAAGATTTCTTCAAAATAAATTTAAAAGTATCTTACTCTAATTTCTCAAATTCTTAAAATATTGATATCTCTGATTTTGAATCTTTAGTAATAATCGATTTGATCTTATAATTTACTGTAGTGGAAATTAATATCATAAAGATCGAGGCTGCCTGTCCGGTATTCATATTTCAATAAAAAATAGACACTACGGCCAGTTAGAGTTTTTTATTTTCTCAACGTTTCAACAAAAGTTTTGTCTTCGTCAGGAGAAATAATTAAAAATAAAACATTTGGCAAGGTGTTAAAAATTGTTCTATCATAATCTTTTCTAGTTGCCTTGCCATTTTTAATAACTCGAAACCGAAATTGGTCTTTAAAAATAGACACTTTAGCCAGTAAATTCTTTTAAAAATAGGCACTTCAGCCAGTAAAGTCTTTCAAAAATAGATACTTTAGCCAGTAAAGTCTTTCAAAAATAGATACTTTAGCCAGTGAAGTCTTTTAAAAATAGATACTTTAGCCAGTAAAGTATTTCAAAAATAGATACTTTAGCCAGTGAAGTCTTTTAAAAATAGACACTTCAACCAGTAAAGTATTTTTAAAATAGACACTTCAACCAGTAAAGTCTTTTAAAAATAGACACTTCAAACAGTAAAGTATTTTAAAAATAGACACTTCAACCAGTAAAGTCTTTTAAAAATAGACACTTCAACCAGTAAAGTATTTTTAAAATAGACACTTCAACCAGTAAAGTCTTTTAAAAATAGACACTTCAAACAGTAAAGTATTTTAAAAATAGACACTTCAACCAGTAAAGTCTTTTAAAAATAGACACTTATTCGGCCAGTAAAGTCTTTTAAAAATAGACACTTCAACCAGTAAAATCTTTTAAAAATAGACCCTTCAACCAGTAACGTCTTTTAAAAATAGACACTTCAACCAGTAAAGTATTTTTAAAATAGACACTTCAACCAGTAAAGTCTTTTAAAAATAGACACTTCAAACAGTAAAGTATTTTAAAAATAGACACTTCAACCAGTAAAGTCTTTTAAAAATAGACACTTTAGCCAGTAAAGTCATTTAAAAATAGACACTTCAACCAGTAAAGTATTTTTAAAATAGACACTTCAACCAGTAAAGTCTTTTAAAAATAGACACTTCAACCAGTAAAGTATTTTAAAAATAGACACTTCAACCAGTAAAGTCTTTTAAAAATAGACACTTCAACCAGTAAAGTCTTTTAAAAATAGACCCTTCAACCAGTAACGTCTTTTAAAAATAGACACTTCAACCAGTAAAGTATTTTTAAAATAGACACTTCAACCAGTAAAGTCTTTTAAAAATAGACACTTCAACCAGTAAAGTATTTTAAAAATAGACACTTCAACCAGTAAAGTCTTTTAAAAATAGACACTTCAACCAGTAAAGTCTTTTAAAAATAGACACTTCAACCAGTAAAGTCTTTTAAAAATAGACACTTTAACCAGTAAAGTATTTTAAAAATAGACACTTCAACCAGTAAAGTATTTTAAAAATAGACACTTCAACCAGTAAAGTATTTTAAAAATAGACACTTCAACCAGTAAAGTATTTTAAAAATAGACACTTCAACCAGTAAAGTATTTTAAAAATAGACACTTCGACCAGTAAAGTATTTTAAAAATAGACACTTCAACCAGTAAAGTCTTTTAAAAATAGACACTTCAACCAGTAAAGTCTTTTAAAAATAGACACTTCAACCAGTAAAGTATTTTAAAAATAGACACTTCAACCAGTAAAGTCTTTTAAAAATAGACACTTCAACCAGTAAAGTCTTTTGAAAATAGACACTTATTCGGCCAGTAAAGGTAAGTAAGAAAATATTTTAACGCCTTGCCAAATGCTTTATTTTTATTTATTTCTCTCGACGAAGACAAAATAATTTAGACGATAAAACATGGTCAAGGAAGACGAGTTTCTTTTATTGATACATAGATGCAAGCTTTCGGGCAAAAGCCCTTCAACAGGCAAGATAGAACGACACTATGAACGATACCGATGGCTGTAGTGAATATATATATATACACAAATTATTTATATAAAAATAGAAAAAAAGCATGCAAATGAGTAATTTATCTATTTGTAAAAAAATAAAAATCATAGAAGATAATTTAAGAGATGCAAATCCATAGCTGGAAGAAAGAAATATTAATAGAGTATATGATATGTCTGATACCGAGTTAAAATATATAAAAGAGAAAGAATTAAACAAATAATTTTGTTGAAACGTTAAGAAAATAAAAACCTTTACTTGCCGAAGTGTCTATTTTTTAAAGAAAATCAATATATTATCCATATAAATAATCATATTTGAAGAGAGAAAGTATTTATCTATTCTAAATACAGTTACGAGCGTCATTCTTCATCTCTTAATCAGTCATCTCTGTCACCGTTTGCTTTTTTTTTTTGGAATAGTGCCCTCCTATTGGTTGGCTACGATCACGCCACCTTTGCCCCCCCCCCCCCCCCCCACTCGCTTTTTCGTAACCATTGTGTTGGGGCGGGTTGCTCCTTAAATAAATGCATATATTAGTTAATAACCAAATGGAATCCTCTCTTTCTTTTTCCCAGTAAGAGACGCCTACGGAAGCCAACAGTACATAGACAGATAAAGCACATAGGCTATAGTTATTAACTAATATATGCATTTATTTAAGGCGCCAATTTATAATTGTAACAAATAGTATTTGAATAAAAACATTCAATCGGGTAAAACACGGGCGTTGCCCGGGTCATTCGGCTAGTATTATATAAGGTTGAACAAAGTATGTACGGAAGGTTTGATGAAGGTTTGTACTAATTTATTATTTTACCACCAAACCAAATGATAGACGAGGCACAGCTTTGAGGCAACAGCCTATGAGGGTAGTAATGATATCGGTCGAATTTACTGAAAATATGTTTAAGCTGATGAAGAGGCAAGTCCAGATTTTCAGGCTGGATTACATGCAACATAAAGTTACAAGAGGATGTTCCTCATGTACCAAAAGTGGCACTTCTCTCATTTTGGTGATTCCAACTAATTTATAAACTTCTCTCATAGGATGTTATTAAATCGAAGCTGGTCCCTATACTGATGAGGGCCAAAACCATGGTATATAGGTTGAATTTTGTCTTAATTTGCTAAAACCTGGTGTTGAGGCTTATTTTATATTCCCACTATTACATGTACTTAAATAGAAAGGTACTTCTATGGTGCATGAATATTACCTTCTACTTTCAAAAACATTGGTTCATTTCCGAATACCGTATTAACGATGTAACGATCTCAAGGAAATATGGGACATATTATATGGTTGTAAACAATATATAGGTGTATGCGTGTATATGTATATATTTTAAATTTAATGATGTAACTGTAAATAAAATTCAAAGAATATCTCTTTATGTAAATAATATTTATGAATCTTTCTAAGTAACTTTCTGTGTATCTTTCCATGTTGAATATATTCTTTGTTATATTTGTATGTACATTTAGCGCAAGTGTCCCTTGGGGGACATAGCGTTTTGAATTGAAATAAATAAATAAATAAGTATTAATATATTTTTTGCTTCAATGGCCTCATATTCTTCCACGTATCAATCGCTACCTTTTACTATAAAAATCTAAACAGGACTCCGGCATCTTGTAAGTAAAAATATCGAACTGCTTCTCAATTTACGTAGATCTGTGGTGTACTATAGTTGAAGATGTCACTAAACCCCAGCCCCAATTATCTTTGCCTGAAAGACGTCTTTTTAGGGTAATTAAAAAGAAGCTATTAGCTTCCGAGTACTGTTACATGGATATAATATCCAATTATGTTAAAATCCTGTTAATATATTTGTGGCGACTACACTATGACAAAGCTCCAGTACATACGGGGGGCAGTGGACGGCATCGGCAACCGCGAGCGTCAACCTGACTACGCATGCGCGCGGGACGTCATCAGAGACTCTGGCCACTCAGCGGTAAACATCTAGGCTTGCTCCAACGGCCGTTACTTCAACCGTTGTTTCTTTTCTCTTTATATATTTCTGGCTTTAAATAAATTAATTTCAATTATAATTTTATCAGCAGCCTTTCCACAAACCACACCAACACATCACGCGACAATCCTACATATTCTTTGATAATCTCAATTTTCATTCTATAACTTTAATATATGACAATTTATAATTTTAATATCCAAAAGAACTATTATATTATATATATATACAAATATAAAAATAATCCTATCTTTTAAACCTGGAATTTCATATTATATTTTAAATTCAGATTTCATCTTTTGATATAATTTCATTTATATACTTTTTAAGAGAGAGATTTAAAGAGCGAACAATGTCAACATTACAGCGCTTAAGAGCATTAACAATTTATATATAAGTATCAAATTTCTATAGTTTATTTTAATCTAATTTATATATTTATTTAATTACTGAGCTAAAACATATTTCCCCAAATGACAAATTATATCCCCTATATATAGTTGGATTAATCTTTTTCCACTTATATCATCGCTAAATTAAATAAAAGCTACGCTATATTAAATTTAAGTTAAATTCAATTAGTTTCATCTTATTATGCTTTATTTTAAAGTGTATTTTTTAATTTTTATTTTTACCTTTTAAATGATAACCTAATTTTTATTAAGACGTTTTGAAAGAGAATATTGCTATCATTTAAAATATCTATTACTGTTTATATAACTCCGCCTTTGCCGGTTCCAAGTCCGGATGAAAAAGAAGGAGGAGCAGTAACAAGCTCGGTAAAAAACCTGGGTTCAGCTGGCCCGGCTGATAGTAAGGGCTTCTAATCCAGGGATACAGGATGAGCAGCGTTTGTACTCCATGTTAGGAGAGGCTGCACATGGCGTCTGTTCCTAGTGTCAGAGACGGCCATTTCTTTTGAAGCTAAGTCGGCCTTCCACTGAGTAGTGTTCCCAGTCTTGATGACAAAGGCAGACACATTCTACTTCACCCAGTGTGGAGATAAGAAAGAAGAAGAATAAGAATACCTGTTTATTTTAAAATCCACTTATATAAATTGTAGTTCTCTTGTGGCGCATATGATACTGAAAACTTTAAAAATAGAAAAGAACAAAAGTGTTCATTTTGGTTATAGGATCAAATAGGCGTATTTCAATATCAAAATTCATACAAAATAATATTCTGAAGTAAATGGAAAAATGTATCTCACAGAATAAGATCTCAAATGTCATATATTTTTATAATACAAAGTTAAATACTCTTACGTCAATATAATTGGCATAGAAAAAGCTATTATGAACCATTTGTATCAATCCATTAATAATGCTAATTATACAATTCGCACTATTTTTCCAAACGGAATTCCTACACAGTTCCATCCAAATTATACAGTCATTCAATTTGTCACATCACACGAAAAATTCAAGAAATACTTATAGGAGAGAGGTCTATCAGAAACATCGAATTGTTCCTGCGGAGAAACTGAACAAACTGCTCTTCACCTTATCTACGACTGTCCGAACTTTACAGAAGTGAGACATCGATTGTTCCCTGTCTTTTTTCTATGTAATAGGTGAAAATATTTCAAAATCGCGTCTGGTTGATTAAAAAATAAATAGGAATATCTCTTGCAGGTGTATTGTGATAGGATTTAAAACAAAGATTATAAGCTTCGATGATTGGAACAAAATATAGGTTAAAAATGGAATATCATGTTCCTGCCTTTCCTTCCTTTTTTGATAAATTTGACCGATTTCATAACTCCTTTAGTAGATTTTACGAAATATAATTCTTCTCTGTTCTGATGAAGACCATAGCTCGACATTATGGTATAAAGGCTAACCTTTATCTATATTTTACAAAACTGGTGTCGTGGTACATTCCTTAAATCACTTTACGTTTTATATATCCAGAGAAATAAATTAAATGATTTATTTTAATGCAATTTTAAAGATAGGGGTGCCTCCTTTCTCACATTATTCTATTCTTACGAAACTTATTGATATAAAAGATATAATTTATATATTCTACTATGCTAACCCTAATGTTAAAAACAGAACAATAAATCATATATAAAATCTGAAATTTGTTTGTATAATTATTGCAATTGCTATTGGTTAAAAAAAAAAAGGTTTTTGAACAGCTGATAAGTTAAAATATTATTGCGATGAATCAAAGTCGTTTATATATTTTTTTCTTTCTTATCTCCACTCAATCATATTAGGATATCAACAACAACAAAAAGCCTTTATTTAGGGCCACTCGCCCTATACAGGATTCGCCAGTTCACAAGGGATAGGGGAGAACACTGTGAGGCCTTTTTCCGGGATATAGTCTTGTAAACGAATAAAATAAAGCATCAAGGGCTGCGTTTCTTTATTAAAACGACAATTTACGAGCTTTCGAGCACATACGCCCTTCTACAGGAATTAATAACACAATAATAATCCAACCTAGTTTGAAATATAATTTATATACATATAGCTATTGTTTTGCATATCTGCTTAACTAGAATAATATTAAAATGATTGAATTTACATGTAGGTATAATAATTTGGAAAACTAATTCTAAAATATATGAGGTAATATGATACATTAAAGTAAACCTATTTTGTATTTTACAAATTTTACAACTTACAAGGAATCCCATTAGACATGTGATATCATATGCTATGAATGAATTTGTATTATCTTATTGTATTTAAGTCTATTGAATTATATGCTTCTGGTAAATCTATTTTGCGATTTATACTATTGTATTGCTTGGACACTATTGCTTCAATTATTAATATTTGGTATTTGTTACTGATATTGTTGTAATGTGCTTTAGGTTCATTTAAGTTGAATGTATGTCCTGTTGAATTAGAGTGCTGTACTATTAAAGATAAAGGGTCATTTCTGTTTATATTTCTTCTGTGCTCAATGATTATATTATATAATTTTCTTCCTGTCTCCCCCACATATCTGGCATTACAGTTATTGCATTGTATGGAATAAATTACTTCTTTTCTGTGTGATATGTGTTCGGTTTGCCTGTTTTTTGTTATCGGGTTTCTTAAGATATCTGATAGGCTGGGTGAGTTACAATAAAAGGCTTTTATTCCAAATTTATCTAATGTTCTGGAAATATGGATAGATTTCGGGGAATATGGAATGTAACAATTTTGCCTGTATATTTTAGTTTTTTGTGCTATCATGTTAGATGTGACCTGTTCCTGATAGAAATGTTTTAATATAAATGTTTTAGGGTAACCGGCTGAAGATAAATTCTGGATAACTGTCTGTGTTTCATGATTTTTGTATAGATTTAGTGAACAATGAGTATAAATTCTTTTAGTCAACGTTTTCACTGTGTTAATTTTATGACTGATGGGGCAAAATGAAGAAAACTTTATATAATTAGGGGTGAAAGTAGGTTTGTAGTAAACTGTAGTTTGTAATCTATTATCTATTTTCATTATTTTAATATCTAAAAATGGCAATGTGCAATTATTTTCTTTTTCTATTGTAAAGTGTAAGCTATTGTTGTAATTGTTGAGAGAGGCTAAGATGTTGGGAATCTGTTTTTCGGTACAAATGCAAAATATGTCATCTATATATCGTCTGTATAATATGATATCTGCCGGGTATAATGAAGTGATCCATAAATCTAATTCTCTCATTACTATTTCGGCTAATGGAGTTGACAATGGGCTTCCCATAGGAGAACCCTTAATTTGTTTATACTGTTTCTGGTCAAATGTGAAAATGTTAACTCTAAGACATAATGTGATTAAACCTATTATTTTATCTATTGTATTAGGGTCTATCTTATTGTTATCCAAAAAGGTTTTAGTAGTTTTAAGTATTAAGCCGTGGGGGAGACTGGGGTATAAGGCCTCTACATCGAATGATACCAAAATATGTTCTCTTTGATAATTGTAATTGGCTATTTCTGTGATGAATGTTGGAATATTGGCTATTGACATTGGAAATACGCTATTCTTAATTAATGACTGTAAAAATATTGTAACATACCTGGCTATTGGTGCTAGTGGTGAGCTGTGATAGGCTACTATTGGTCTTAATGGGATCCCTTGCTTGTGAACCTTGGGTTTTCCATATATGTAACTCTCAGAGTCTAAATTAGACATGAATAATTTAAATTCATCGTTTGATATCATATTGCTTTTGGCCATTCTGTTTATTTCTTTTTTGAAGTATGAGTATTCTCGTTTCTTGTTAATTTCATCAACTATTGTAAATATGGTTCTGTCCTCTAATATGTTGTTCATTTTGTTTATATCACAGCTCACCACTAGCACCAATAGCCAGGTATGTTACAATATTTTTACAGTCATTAATTAAGAATAGCGTATTTCCAATGTCAATAGCCAATATTCCAACATTCATCACAGAAATAGCCAATTACAATTATCAAAAAGAACATATTTTGGTATCATTCGATGTAGAGGTCTTATACCCCAGTCTCCCCCACGGCTTAATACTTAAAACTACTAAAACCTTTTTGGATAACAATAAGATAGACCCTAATACAATAGATAAAATAATAGGTTTAATCACATTATGTCTTAGAGTTAACATTTTCACATTTGACCAGAAACAGTATAAACAAATTAAGGGTTCTCCTATGGGAAGCCCATTGTCAACTCCATTAGCCGAAATAGTAATGAGAGAATTAGATTTATGGATCACTTCATTATACCCGGCAGATATCATATTATACAGACGATATATAGATGACATATTTTGCATTTGTACCGAAAAACAGATTCCCAACATCTTAGCCTCTCTCAACAATTACAACAATAGCTTACACTTTACAATAGAAAAAGAAAATAATTGCACATTGCCATTTTTAGATATTAAAATAATGAAAATAGATAATAGATTACAAACTACAGTTTACTACAAACCTACTTTCACCCCTAATTATATAAAGTTTTCTTCATTTTGCCCCATCAGTCATAAAATTAACACAGTGAAAACGTTGACTAAAAGAATTTATACTCATTGTTCACTAAATCTATACAAAAATCATGAAACACAGACAGTTATCCAGAATTTATCTTCAGCCGGTTACCCTAAAACATTTATATTAAAACATTTCTATCAGGAACAGGTCACATCTAACATGATAGCACAAAAAACTAAAATATACAGGCAAAATTGTTACATTCCATATTCCCCGAAATCTATCCATATTTCCAGAACATTAGATAAATTTGGAATAAAAACCTTTTATAGTAACTCACCCAGCCTATCAGATATCTTAAGAAACCCGATAACAAAAAACAGGCAAACCGAACACATATCACACAGAAAAGAAGTAATTTATTCCATACAATGCAATAACTGTAATGCCAGATATGTGGGGGAGACAGGAAGAAAATTATATAATAGAATCATTGAGCACAGAAGAAATATAAACAGAAATGACCCTTTATCTTTAATAGTACAGCACTCTAATTCAACAGGACATACATTCAACTTAAATGAACCTAAAGCACATTACAACAATATCAGTAACAAATACCAAATATTAATAATTGAAGCAATAGTGTCCAAGCAATACAATAGTATAAATCGCAAAATAGATTTACCAGAAGCATATAATTCAATAGACTTAAATACAATAAGATAATACAAATTCATTCATAGCATATGATATCACATGTCTAATGGGATTCCTTGTAAGTTGTAAAATTTGTAAAATACAAAATAAGTTTACTTTAATGTATCATATTACCTCATATATTTTAGAATTAGTTTTCCAAATTATTATACCTACATGTAAATTCAATCATTTTAATATTATTCTAGTTAAGCAGATATGCAAAACAATAGCTATATGTATATAAATTATATTTCAAACTAGGTTGGATTATTATTGTGTTATTAATTCCTGTAGAAGGGCGTATGTGCTCGAAAGCTCGTAAATTGTCGTTTTAATAAAGATACGCAGCCCTTGATGCTTTATTGTATTCGTTTATAAATTGTACAGGGTTTTTTCATTCTATATAGTCTTGTGGAATCCAAATATCGCCATCGCTATATACCTATTCTTTGATATTTCATTAATCAATGCCGGAAATGAAGGACAAAGTTGCCCCGTTTTATCATTGTTTTCGTCTTTCCTCAGACAGAGCAGCACAGTCAAATAAGTAATGCAACATCTCCGTTGTTATTCCTGATCCACAGAAAGTGCATTTCAGGTCTTCACGCCTCAATAAAATCAAATGGTGTTCTCTGAAAAAAATTGAAAGGGTTCTAAATTGTGCAATTAATCAGATGATAGGAAAAGGGAGTTCAGTTAAGAAGTATTCTTCGGTGGTAAAGGTTGTATATATGTCTCTATAGTGGGAATATAACTTTGATTGGGTTATTCTTGTTAGGTCGTTTTGTATTGTTTGCTCTATCGCAGTTCTTAATATTCCAGGGATAGCATTCCTTAGTGAGTCAGGATCATTACAATAAGTAAGCCACGAGGATCCGTTATTATTAAGTAAATTGCTTAATTGTTTTATAAAACCGATGGGCGCACCTGTAGCACAGGATAATTGCTTCATTCTAGTTAAACAAATTCGAGGCAGTCTATTAGTATCCATATTAGGATATCAAGTTATGACCCTTGATGGTGTCTGTTTGACAACCATCATGACTCGGTAAAGTGGAATGCGTCTGCCTTTGTCATTAAGACTGGGAGCACTACTCAGTGGCAGGCCGACTTAGCTCCAAAAGATATGGCCGCCTCTGACATGAGGAACAGACGCCATGTGCAGCCGCTACTAACATGGAGTACAAACGCTGCTCATCCTGTATCCCTGGATTAGGAGCCCTTACAGGGTACTATCAGCAGGGCCAGCTGAACCCAGGTTTTTTAGTGAGATTGTTACTGTTCCCCCCCCCCCCCCTCCTTTTTCGGCTTGGGACCGGCAAAGGCGGAGTTCAAAGTTATATCTTAAGATGTAGAAGTATTCATTATATAAGCACACACACGGCTAGTAGAAACTTATATAACCAAAATAAATTATAATAACGTATAGAATCAATAAGGATAAGTTTCTTTATTTGTAAAATCAATTCGAGCTTTCGGGCGCAAGCAGCCCTTCTACAGGAATATTGGAAATAATTTCAAGTAGACATGTATGTACGCATATAGATGGTATTTTGCTTTGGTCTTGTATAGCGTGAGTTGGATCACATGCCCACGTGATTTAGTTTAAATCTAAGAAAAGCCCTGATAAAGAGAGGCGTTTTTCACCTAGAAATATTGGCTAATTAACAAATTTAGATCCAATATATGCTTTATATTTATTTATACACATATATATAAGCTAATATTTGCATATCTAGGATTATTTATGAAGTTTTTTATTTTATTATTTAAGAAAAATTATTGCTATGTAAATTAGTCAATTGGCTGATATTATTAAATGCAAAATTGTTAAATTGTGTGATGAAGAGAAAACGGATAATTCTTTTTTATTTTTGGACGAGCCTATCATATGTCTCCGGGATATCTATGTGTCTATTTATACTATTATATTTTGATGAAATTAGTGCTTCCAGTATTAATCTTTTATATTTACTATTTATGTTTGTGTAATGAATATTAGGGTTTGCTAGGTTGAAATCGTGATCTGTGTTTCTGATATGTTGCACTATTAGAGATTTGGGGTCTTTATTTTTAATATTTCTTCTATGTTTGTCTATTCTGTCTTTTATATGTCTGCCTGTTTCACCTATATATACATTATTACATTGGTTGCATGGTATGGAATATACGGCTTTGCTATTGTATAGTTTATTAATTAGCCAATATTTCTAGGTGAAAAACGCCTCTCTTTATCAGGGCTTTTCTTAGATTTAAACTAAATCACGTGGGCATGTGATCCAACTCACTCTATACAAGACCAAAGCAAAATACCATCTATATGCGTACATACATGTCTACTTGAAATTATTTCCAATATTCCTGTAGAAGGGCTGCTTGCGCCCGAAAGCTCGAATTGATTTTACAAATAAATAAACTTATCCTTATTGATTCTATACGTTATTATAATATATTGAAAGGGGATTAATCGTCTTAAACCAAAATAAATACATAACTAGAGACAGATATTTATAGCCTAGGTTCCTAAATTGCATAGCGCCAACTATCTGAGACAGCTATAGAATATTGAACAACTAAGCTATGGAACATGTATAATCATTTCACAAAAACAGAATTATATTATCTTTTATGTTTAATTTTTCAATGATTAATTAAATTTATAATATATATGTGAAATATATTAAAATATAATTTTATTTAAAATTATATTTCATAGATTCAAATACTCTTTCAGATCAACCGCCAGAGGTCACGCTTCCCCTATAAAACTCATTGTAGTTGTTTCTCGATGGCCGGCTCAAACCTTTTGTACATTATGTAAATAAGATTTTCTTTTTTGATTCTTATGCCTCAAGCCAGGCAGTACTTTTATCACTTTTTTTATATATTTCTTTAGCTCAATTAATTCAATTACTGATCCGAACTATTTTCAGTATTATTGCCACGACGGCAGTGTAACATGCTCATGAATTTCGGGATCAAGCAAATGATCAATGAATCTATATATAATTCTCTAAAATCAAGCAGAATTTATTTTTATTACATAAGAATATTTTTATTTATAATATATATATATATACTAGACGAATGACCCGGGCAACGCCCGTGTTTTACCCGATTGAATGTTTTTATTCAAATACTATTTGTTACAATTATAAATTGGAGCCGTGGATGTCACTCTTGTGAAACGTCCCGCTCCAAACTTTACATGTACATTAGGTCAGCTGGTATTACCCCTCATTTTCACCGCTAGAGGCGCGAGCGAATTGACCTTTTGTAAATATACATAATTATAAAGATAGAAGCTTCTATAGAAGATAATGATCATAATGATGATGCGCGCGCATCCGTGACAGCGATGAGGAATTGAGGAAAGACGGTCGTGACTATATATTAATGACGAATGACCCGGGCAACGCCCGGATTTTACCCAATTAAATGTTTTTATTCAAATACTATTTGTTACAATTATAAATTGGCGCCGTGGATGTCACACTTGTGAAACGTCCCGCTGCAAACTTTGTGTCTGAGAAGCGATATTTTTATAGAAAGATGATCTGGCTTTTGTTTTCTGCTCGAATGAATGTTTTTCTGTTAGAATTTTGTTCCTGCGTACAAAATAATGAACTGGTTTCACCCGTGGTCTCTGCTTTTTGGAATTTTTCCCGATATAATTTTGTATCTGATAATCAAACATGATACAGCAATATCGTCATCATCATTTTATGACTAAAAATATATAGTTTTAATAATTGATTTATATATATTTTTAAATAGCCTATCGTCTTCCCCGTATTTTTTACCTATGTATGGAAATTTTGGTTTGAATTAGTGAACTACTGCGAATTTGTATACCGGACATACAAACAAACATACAAACAGACAAACATTCATTTTTATATATATAGAATTTACTCTTCATTGTTGGCTTTTTATATTATATTTACTCTTCATTGTTGGCTTTTTATCCTACATTCACTCTGTTGGCTTTTTATATTACATTTACTCTTCATTGTTGGCTTTTTATCTTACATTCACTCTTCATTGTTGGCTTTTTATATTATATTTACTCTTCATTGTTGGCCTTTTATCTTACATTATTCTTCAAGGTTGGCTTTTTATATTACATTCACTCTTCATTGTTGGCTTTTTATCATACATTCATTATTCATTGTTGGCTTTTTATATTACATTTACTATTTATTGTTGGCTTTTTATCTTACATTCACTCTTCATTGTTGGTTTTATATCTTACATTCATTCTTCATTGTTGGCTTTTTATATTGCATTCACTCTTCATTGTTGGCTTTTAATCTTACATTCATTCTTCATTGTTGGCTTTTTATCTTACATTCACTCTTCATTGTTGGCTTTTTATATTATATTTACTCTTCATTGTTGGCTTTTTATCTTACATTTATTCTTCATTGTTGGCTTTTTATATTACATTTACTCTTCATTGTTGGCTTTATATCTTAAATTCATTCTTCATTGTTGGCTTTTTATATCATATTTACTCTTCATTGTTGGCTTTTTATCTTACATTCATTTTTCATTTTTGGCTCTTTATATTATATTTACTCCTCATTGTTGGCTTTTTATCTTACATTAATTCTTCATTGTTGGCTTTTTATATTATATTTACTCTTCATTGTTGGCTTTTTATCTTACATTTTATCTTCATTGTTGGCTTTTTATATTATATTTACTCTTTATTGTTGGCTTTTTATCTTACATTCATTCTTCATTGTTGGCTTTTTATATCATATTTACTCTTCATTCTTGGCTTTTTATCTTACATTCATTCTTCATTGTTGGCTTTTTATATTATACTAATGATGATGCGCGCGCATCCGTGATATGAGGAATTGAGGAATTGACGGTGGAAAGACGGGGGGTCGTGACTATATATGTTGATTATATTACATTTACCATTCATTGTTGGCTTTTTATCTTACATTCACTCTTCATTGTTGGATTTATATCTTACATTCATTCTTCATTGTTGGCTTTTTATATTGCATTCACTCTTCATTGTTGGCTTTTAATCTTACATTCATTCTTCATTGTTGGCTTTTTATATTACATTTACTCTTCATTGTTGGCTTTTTATCTTACATTCACTCTTCATTGTTGGCTTTTTATATTATATTTACTCTTCATTGTTGGCTTTTTATCTTACATTTATTCTTCATTGTTGGCTTTTTATATTACATTTACTATTCATTGTTGGCTTTTTATCTTACATTCATTCTTCATTGTTGGCTTTTTATATCATATTTACTCTTCATTGTTGGCTTTTTATCTTACATTCATTCTTCATTGTTGGCTTTTTATATTATATTTACTCTTCATTGTTGGCTTTTTATCTTACATTTATTCTTCATTGTTGGCTTTTTATATTATATTTACTCTTCATTGTTGGCTTTTTATCTTACATTTCATCTTCATTGTTGGCTTTTTATATTACATTTACTCTTTATTGTTGGCTTTTTATCTTACATTCATTCTTCATTGTTGGCTTTTTATATCATATTTACTCTTCATTCTTGGCTTTTTATCTTACATTCATTCTTCATTGTTGGCTTTTTATATTATACTAATGATGATGCGCACGCATCCGTGACATGAGGAATTGAGGAATTGACGGTGGAAAGACGGGGGGTCGTGACTATATATGTTGATTATATTACATTTACCATTCATTGTTGGCTTTTTATCTTACATTCACTCTTCATTGTTGGATTTATATCTTACATTCATTCTTCATTGTTGGCTTTTTATATTGCATTCACTCTTCATTGTTGGCTTTTAATCTTACATTCATTCTTCATTGTTGGCTTTTTATATTACATTTACTCTTCAGTGTTGGCTTTTTATCTTACATTCACTCTTCATTGTTGGCTTTTTATATTATATTTACTATTCATTGTTGGCTTTTTATCTTACATTTATTCTTCATTGTTGGCTTTTTATATTACATTTACTCTTCATTGTTGGCTTTTTATCTTACATTCATTCTTCATTGTTGGCTTTTTATATCATATTTACTCTTCATTGTTGGCTTTTTATCTTACATTCATTCTTCATTGTTGGCTTTTTATATTATATTTACTCTTCATTGTTGGCTTTTTATCTTACATTTATTCTTCATTGTTGGCTTTTTATATTATATTTACTCTTCATTGTTGGCTTTTTATCTTACATTTTATCTTCATTGTTGGCTTTTTATATTACATTTACTCTTTATTGTTGGCTTTTTATCTTACATTCATTCTTCATTGTTGGCTTTTTATATCATATTTACTCTTCATTCTTGGCTTTTTATCTTACATTCATTCTTCATTGTTGGCTTTTTATATTATACTAATGATGATGCGCGCGCATCCGTGACATGAGGAATTGAGGAATTGACGGTGGAAAGACGGTCGTGACTATATATGTTGATATATATATAATTAAATTAATGATTATATATATGTAATATTGTTGCAAATGTGATCCTGCCGACGTATGGATAAGCTGGCAGTCGTGTACGTGAGGCGAGTGCTGATGTTCTTCCCACACGCGGACAACAAGAAGCAGCGGCAGGTCTAGATGTTAGCACCGAGAGTAATCGGGGACAGCCCACGGGACAGAGGTAGAGGCCATGACACAAACTTGGATGCCTATCACCAAGACATGGAGAGAGAGACTGTGTCGGACTGCCGAGAAACATACTCTAGGACCATCTGCCGACACTCTGCTAAAACCTGTCCTGTTTACAGGGGTCGTCTATAAAATATCCCTGGGGGCCCCACATGGGCTGGGCGTTGTCTTTTCCCTCCCTTCTGTCCCTGCTACCAGCTGACCGCTCTCTCTTTGGATCTTTATTTTGACATCATTTTTTAGTTTAAATACAAATAGGAGGTTTAAATACAAATAGTTTATATACAAAATATGAAGTGGTAGTAAATAGAAAGTGTACATTTTAATAAAGGGTAGGATATTTTAAGGTATCGGCTCTAACTAATTGGAAGATATGTGACATATACTAAAAGTGTCATACAGTTTAAAATATACTATATATATTTGTTAAAATATATTTTACAACAACCTTAATATGAATATTTCTTTTGCCTATACGTGATTTGAACAGTAGCTTTGAAAGCTTAAAATGTCGTTTGACCAAATATTAAAGGAGCCGCTATGAATTATATTTAAATTATTGATTTTCAATCTGCAACAACGACGTCAAGTTTAAATATTTAATACAGAGAATCGATTGAAGAATCTTTAAATACAAAGCTCTTAAACTCTCTGCAATAGTAACATTTATATGTTGAACTACCCTATGTATTTGGTTTTCATATATTCTCTTCAATAATTGAAGTCACATCTATATATATATACATATAATTTGAAAATAGAACAATCCATAAATAAATCTTTAATTAAAAAGACATATATTGAATCAAAATATAATTTATATTACCAATATTCCAGTTGGCTGAACGCCAACCTTTATCAATGTGTTATAACATATTTAATGTGTGTCAACAACAAACATAATTCTGTTGACGTTATGTGGCGCTGAGTTTGTTGTTGACACACATTGAATATGTTATAACACCTTGATAAAGGTTGGCGTTCAGCCAACTGAAATATTAGTAAAATAAATTATATTTTGATCCAATATATACCTTTTTAATTAATAATACACATAGGTTGTAAAAATGATATTTTCCGCTGATTTTTATTATCTTGAGGATTATGCTATGGTAATGCAGTCGTGGTTAAAATCTTGAAAGTATAATAAAATAGTGAATATTGAAAATAGCTTTAATTGAGCTTATGAAATATAGAAAACATAATTTGATAAAAGTACTGCCTGGTTTAAGGCGTAAGAATCTAAAAAATGAAAAACTTATTTACATAATGTACAAAAATATTTGATCCGGCCATCGAGAAATGACAACAATGGGTTTTTATAGGGGAAGCGTGACCTCTGACGGTCGATTTAACAGAGTATTTGAATCTATGAAATATAATTTTAAATAAAATAATATTTTAATATAACATATATATATATATTAATAATTATAAATCTTTAAAAACAACTAGATAACACCCATTGATCCATACTAAATAAAATATGAATATGTATTAGTATTTTAACTAATCCAAATTGTCATTTTCTATCTTTACATTCCAAATTTAGCCTCAACAAACTCAAATTAACAAAGTAAATATAAATTACACACGATTCTTCAGAATTTAAATTAGCATTTGTTTTTTATATGAGGAAGAATGAAAAATATTTACAACATAAAATATTTGCTAATGTTTATGTATATATTCTGTGAAAATGAAATATAAAATACTTAATATATAGAGTGTTCATTTATTCTATTAAATAAGTAATTTAAGATTTATAATTGCATTTCTATATATACATATATATGTAGTACAATATAATTTGAGAGTTAAACAAAGGAATGATTTATATTTAAATAGGAAGAATAAATAAATATTATCAGTCTCAAACACAGCTGTAGATTACATATTTAATAAGAAAATTCAACAAGAAAAGTGACTAACTCTCCAATGATTTAATTAGTACTTTTATTTATGTGATTGTTGACGCCTACAATTATCTTTGAGCAGTTCATCAATTTTATTATCCTCAAGAGAAATAGACAACAAATAAATGCCTAGCAAACAAAGACATTCGCTAAAGGATGTATTTTAATAGAAATATATCTAATGGCTGAATTAATTATAAGCAAGCAGACGAAAATTCGTAAGGGTTCGTCTGCAATCAATTACCAAATAGGAGTCTTGAGATAATTAAAATAAGTCACCCCCCCATCTTTAGATTAAACTCTAAATAAATAAGCATTTTTCTTTGTGTCTTCTGCACCTAGAGGAAATTGATTGAAAGATGAAAATAGAGTGCTGTTTTGCTTCGAAAAACAAAATAATTATCTAAAGAAATTAGTAATTATTTATTCATTAGTAGAAAAAAAATTAGATTATATTAGATTAGCAATTTCGCCATTTTTATCCTATCTAAATATCATTAAAATATTTCTATTTCAGTTAATGAGCTTAATTTTTTCGATGTTTATTTGCTTTTCAGTTTCATATATATATACACGATATATATTTGGAATGTATATTAAACAGACGAATAAAAACTATATATATGAGGTGTAGCGTATTCCTTATCCTTCATGTTCAGCAAATTAAAATTTCAGTTAATGAGCTTAATTTTTGTCGATGTTTATTTGCTTTTCAATTATATATATATATATATATATATATATATACGATAAATATTTTGGAATGTATATTAAAAAGACGAATAAAAACTATATTTGTGATGTGTAATGTATTCCTTTTTCTTCGTGATAAAGATATATACCTTAATTAGATCTATATTCAGAGCATATTCCAATTTGAATATGATATAATGTATGTTTTAATCGGTGTATATAGGTATATCGAATGCCTATTGGCTTCCTACTCTCACGTGATCTTAATCATCCAATCAGCGTAAAGATGATCACCATAAACCTTGAAATTCATGAACGAATCAATTTAGAGTTCTAATCATCTTCATTTTTCTAATTTAAGTATATAGAAATTTATCGCGTGAGAACGCCCTTGCTGCCTTAGGATAAATTTTAACGCCTTGTCAAATGTCTTAATTTTTGTTTGCTTCTGGCGAGGACGAAAGAATTTTGTCTAAACATCCGAGGTTTACTGGCCGAAGTATCTGTTGGTTGCTGTTTTCTATGCTAAAAATAAGGAAAAGATATGCAACCAAAAATTAAAGTTTACTACCACTTTCCTTCTTAATTTTACAAAAATATATATATTTTTAGAGTTCTAATATTTACATACATCTCACTTTTTATATCAACGAATTTCTCAATTCTACTATATACAAAACACAGAGTATAATACAAAATAGATTATTATACGACTACATATCTTCAATTTTAAGATAATTATACGTATCGCTTTAGATCATGATGGGTATAAAATGGGGGAATAAATAATAATATTAAGAGAGAGGTATTTCCTGATTTTGCGACAAAAAGTTGCTGATTGTTTGCAATCATCAGCAACATTAGTTGCACGCTCAGGAAATGTCTTTCTTTTAATTTATCAACATGATCCTTGTACAATTTCACCTTTAAAAACATAATAGACAATTCCTGACCTCTCACATGAGCCTTTTAGAAGTTAAATTGCTTCTATCATCTTTTAGTAAAAAACTGGTTAGAGGACTTCAAAACCTTCAATTTTCATAGGTTTTGTCCATGTCAGTTTACCTATTACATTACAGTAAAGTCAATAAAAAAATATTTTATTGTTAAAGAAACATTCGGATGATATAAAGATTACATTTTATAATGTAGATTACGCTTCCAAAAATTAAAAATAATTAATAATTCTTTTTTTCTGCTAACCCCAGTAAACGTGGTACAAGACATGATAATCATAGTGGGTAGATGTAAGCGACTGCTTTTACTGTAAGTGTACCACATGTCTACACATGTAAAAAGCAGTTCCACTTTTGCACATATAAATGTGTCAGAGTTTTGTTACTTGCACTCGCTGGTGGGTTTGGACTTTTGCAAGAATCGGGGTCCATTGAGGATTTTTTTAATTAAAAAAAAGAAAGCTCAATGCGGGAATTGAACCCGGGTCTTAGTGGTCGAAAACCAACGGTTTAGACCAACCTTCTACCGACCCCCATTAATAATGTATGAATTATCTATATATAATATATATTAACAAACTTTTTTTGTTTTAAAAACAAAATATTAAAATTAATATTATCCATATATAATTTATATAAAATGAAAGGATTTAAAAGCACAAATGTTTCTTTTATACAGTATACAAACTTCTACTGTCCTTACTGCGATGAAAAATACAGTAGAAGATTGTATTGTGTATAAAAGAAACATTCGTGATTTTAAATCCTATCATTCTATATATATATATAGATGGCGCGTTATTGCTTAGTATTAAATATAATTTATGTTGAAAAGTATTATGTATGAACAACATAAATCTAGTTGTCAAAAATTAAATATGATTAAGTCACTCTGTAAAGTTAGATAGATACTCCAAATATAAATCTATAGAGAAAATAAAGTTAACCAAGATAAAGTATATACCATCAATACCTAACTAAAACATTCCTACGTCCATCTGGGATGATAAATAAGCATGCCATTATTAATGAGGAAGCAATTTATTGAATTAAAAATAAAAAAGAAGCAGACGAGCCTAAGATAAGAGCAAATGCGTGTCCCACGTCGACTTAATTTAAACAAATATTTTATAGGAAGTTTCAGCTAGAGAAATATGCCCAAACTTTCTCTACTCTTTCTTTACTTTCATACACATTAGTTTTTATTATTTATTTCCATTTTATTTTTTGGTTTCAGCATATACGATAACATTTTCAAATTTTTAATATTATCAACAAGTTTTAGATGTGAAAAATTATATAGAATTGTTTGATTTTACTGGCATTGGTGTATTAATTAAGAAAATGTTCTCTTCTGTTCATGCATTAAAAATGGCAATAGTCAGCTTTTGATTTAAATATAAACTAAGATTTTATTTTTTGGTTATTTAAGAAAATTGGCTAAATTTTCCAGGTACATGATCAGTTGATGTTTTTTTCTTAATTTATATTCAGCCACCTCCCATCTGTTTTATTTAAAACTTAAAATATATTTGAGAGTTAAATTTTAATATCTTAAAATTATTCTATTTTATATATTATTAGTAAAAGAATAGATAGATTTGACATATTCATTGAGACCGCTCTTGCAACCTTAGAATAGTTTTTAAACTCTTTCACAAATATTTTAATTTTTGTTTGCTCCTGACGAGGACATAAGAATTTTGTCGAAACGTCGAGGTAAAAAAAAATATTTACTGAGAGAAGTATCTTCAATTTTAAGAGAATAGAAAATATTGATAAGTAATGTTTCTATCTCATATATTTATCGTAGAAAAAATTGTGAAATTTAAGAATTCAAGTACGAGTATAGTACGAAAAGGGTATATAATTGCATTTATGGACAGACCTTAAGGATGTTGTTTGTTTTAGCATTATATATTTCAATCATTATATTATGTTTTATTATATACATATGTTATATTAAAATATTATTATATTTAAAATTATATTTCATAGATCCAAATACTCTGCTAAATAGACCGCCAGAGGTCACTTTTCCCCTATAAAAAACTCGTTGTTGTTTTATTCCGTTGGTCGGCTCAAAACATTTGTACATTATGTAAATAAGCTTTTCATTTTTTTATTCTTACGCCTTAAGCCAGGCAGTACTTTAATCAAATTATGTTCTTATATATTACTTTAGCTCAATTAAAACAATGTCTGATCAAAACTATTTTTGTTATTATACTTTCAAGATTTTAACCACGATTTCCATTACCATAATCTTCAACATGATCTAAATTCAAGCAGAGGAGGAAATCTCTATTCATTTTTATATTATAACATATATATATTTTTTTAAGGAGAACGTTCGAATTTACATGTATGTGAAATTCGCTGTTATATAAGCAAATACGGTATGGTTCATCCCTAAAAAATAAACTTCCTCAAGTACTGTATATAAGTGTATTTATATTTGCATATGTGACAGACTAATGTTTGAGTTGAATTGAGTAAACAGAGTAAAATTTATAGATTTAATTTTTAATATTCGCTTTGTTATATAATTAAAAGATAATATAATATAACATAGCGTTTTTATTATAATAATTATAAAAAACGATATATAGATAAACATATCAAATACACCTATCCCCCGATTTACACGGTACTTGTTTTACACGTTTTCGCTTTTACACGGTTTTCCAAATAAGTTTTTTTTTATCGCACTATACTAAATGCTACTGTGATTGAACACATATGCTGTGTACACATCTCACGAGGAATCCCGAGCTTATGTGCTGACTACATATTTTAACCTGTCAATGCATTTTATTTTTATTTCTGTGTACACCTATCTCCCGATTTACACGTTTTTCTCAGGAACGTATCTGCCGTGTAAATCGGGGGATAGGTGTACTCTGAAAAATACATTTCTGGTTGAGAATTTTATTGTAGAATGAGAATAAATCTAATATAAACTTCTTTATTCTATCTGAAGAGATCTGACGATTCGTCTCGATTTAATACCACTTTCATTAAATAAGTCTCCTTTCAACCTTGATAAATATATCTATAAGTCATCAGAATGTCGTATAATACATTAGACATGAATGTTTAACAATATACGTCATGATATCATATGTATAAAATATCTTATAGAAATATTTGAGTAAAATATTTGAGTAAAAAAGAGATGCGTAAAATGCATGGTCAAAACAACTCTAGGTGACCATATGTCCAGCCTTCTTAAAATAAACATTTCAGGGAGTTATCCATCTCACACCTTCCCTTGCGGACTGATTTATCCTACTGAGAAGTGTTTAAAACCACCTGAATTTGATTTTCAGGAAACAGTTCTCACGGAGTTCGACTCGACACTGGTGGTTTCCATGGTAGTCCTCTGAGCTTCTCTTGCCTCTCTCCGACATACTTCTAACGGGTTTTTGCTCCTGAATCCTGCCTTCTGTGTGTGTTTACCACTTACCTCATAACTCACGACTTCTTAAATAATTTCATATACATTTTCTGCAAATATAACAAATTATCTGTTTTATTTAGGGAATACAGTGTAAAAAGTCGCTACAGCTTATCACATAATATTTGAACTTTTGGCTCAGTATATCCATAATTCATACACTAAAGTATCACTATTATTAGAAATTAATTTATGTTTTTTTTATAAGTGAAGGTTTGTTATATCCTTGATTAATTCTAGTTCTCTATACTGTACTTTTTAAATAAAAGGTTTGTGCTTTTAAAATGTATTTTTACTCTCTATTCGCACTATTACGAAAAATATCCACCGAAAACAAGCATTCTTAATAGGTCTTGAATAGAAATAAAAAAGGCAAAAAAGTAAAACCCTCTGCAATACGTATGTCCATCGTTCACTAAACACCCCTAAGCTGCCTTCCATAGAAAATACAGCGTATATTCCAAACCAATCCAATACAATAGTAGACCGGTATAGAGATTAATTTGGCGAAACCGCTGAGAGGGTTCACTACTGATGAGCCAAGCCCTCTCATTCAAGAACTCTTATCATTGCAGTAAGGTCTGTAGAGATAATATTTGATGATATTTAAAAGAAGCGCATTGCCAGTAAATTTATTTGTGTTAAATTTTAATTATAAATAATTAGCAAAGGGTTCTTTGGATATATTTCTTGTTTTATTTTATATTCATTTCGATTTTTCAGGTATGACAAACCTTTCTACAGGAGTATGAAAATAATTATTCTGTTATATATCCCTTTAGAAAGGTTTTTGTTTCAATTTTCTCTTGTAATGAACTGTAGTGTGGTAAGCATTAGGAGTCAACAACAACAAAAAGCCTTTATTCAGGGTCACTGACCCTATACAGGATTCACCAGAGGTATGCATAAGAACAAAGCAGTGAGACAAAGGAAACAACGATATAGACAGAAGAAAAAGAAAAAATAAAACGAGAAAGAGGGAAGCAAGAAAAACAACACAAAAAGAGTAGCAGTAAGAAAGTGAGGAGTGAGTGTCACTTGGCCTTCTTCTGAGATATGGACTTGTGGAAACCATAAAACGCCGTAGCAATATACTTATTCTGAGTCATATTGTCAATTATTGATGGAAGTGAAGCACAGAGTAAGCATTAGAAGTCTGTATTTAAGTATGCCAAAGAATGAGATTGCCTGTTTGTATTATAATTCGATTTATTTTTGTACGAAGGGTTTGTCAAACCTTAAAATTTCGAAATTAATATACAATAAAACAAGAAATTTACTCTCGGAATACGTTTAGCTTATTTTTATTTTTATTAGAAATAATAATAGTTCAGAAATATATTAAAAAGTTGCATATATAATTGAGAATAAAATAAATAGATTGAAATGTTTTCACAAATGATATACAAATAAAATATATCAGTTTATTTGAAACTTATTAACTCTATTAGGACAATTTTATTGAACAATTTTTAGAGAGGATAATAAACAGTCGCCATTATAAAGGTAAACCTAATCAATATATTAAGTAAACATTGCTAAAGAAAACCGTACCATATATATTTAATGAATTTTTTATCACTCACTATTCCTTTCAATATATAAAAATACAAATCAACAAGCTATAATTTACATTCACAAAATTCAAAATAAAGATATAGCATGAAATATTTCAAATTTTAATAATCATTGTAGCTTACAGAATTAAAATAGAGAAATCGCTTGAAATATTCCAATTTTCAATAATCATTGTTTATATCACTTACCATCCCTTTCAATATATCAGAATATAAACAAATAAACTATAATATTCTTTTACAAAATTAAAGATAAAGATATAGTATGAAATATTCCAAATTTTAATAATCATTGTAGCTTACAGAATGAAAATAGAGAAATCGCTTGAAAGATTCCAATTTTCAATAATCATTGTAGTTTTCTGTGAAACTATTTTCCCTCCTTATTCTAAATATTTACTAGAGAAAATCTCTTTTATGGATCATTATGCCGCAGCGCCCATCTTTAATTCGCCGAGGATTAGTCGGTTAATTGCTGGTTATTCCATTTAGTGCAGTTTTTAGTGTCCCATCTCCTCTTATCACAGGTCGTTAAATCAAAGGTCCGCCCGAACCTACAGTAAATTCAGAGAATAAATGCTCATTATTGTCGTTGGTGGACCACAATTGTGGTTTTAACTTCTTTCTTCCCTTTATTTAAATTATTGACTTCTTCTTTGTGACTTTTATTACTTTTTAAAATTATATTAAGTAGATTTTACGCATATAAATTTACTGGCAATGCGTTTCTTTTAAATATCATCAAATACTATCTCTACAGACCTTACTGCAATGATATAAGTTATTGAATGAGAGGGCTTGGCTCATCAGTAGTGAACCCTCTCAGCGGTTTCGCCAAATTAATCTCTAGACCGCTCTACTATTGTATTGGATTGGTTTGGAATATACCCTGTATTTTCTATGGAAGGCAGCTTAGGGGTGTTTAGTGAACTATGGAAATAAGCTTATAGGTCTGTAAAGGAACATATATATAATTTCAAGGTATTGCATCTTTATATGAAAAATAATATTTAAAAATTGTAGAATATTATTTATTATTCTATGAAAATATTTTTTTATTTTTATATCTGTATTTTGATACACTGTAGAATTTTCTTATTGTCTCTCTGCTATTTTTTTTAGTTTTAATTTGTACTTACATTATATAAATTGCCTTGTCATCCTGAAGTTTGTCTTTCCTAATTTTCTACGTTACAATATATCAATGAAAATATAAGGTTTTGGTATTAAAATCAATAAAGGAATATCCTGACCACGAGCCATGTAAAGAATTCATGTGCTCATGGTGAGGATATGCCTTTTTTAATATTATTCTTTATATATAGTACTAGACGGGTGACCCGGGTTTCGCCCCGGAATTGACCCGTGTGCATATCTACCCGAGTGATATATATTTAGATAAGATTTTTTAAAATAATTGTTTGTTATTAGCATTATCTATTTTATTTGCATCAGCATAATTTAATCTAATCTTTGATAGAGGGCGCTGTTCGTGAGCTAAGTATAATAATTTGAATATATAGTTTCAATAATTGATTTATATATTTTTCTAAAAATAGCCTATCGTCTTCCCCGTATTTTTTTTACCTATGTATGGAAATTTTGGTTTGAATTAGTGAACTACTGCGAATTTGTATACCGGACATACAAACAAACAAACATGCAAACAAAAAACATACAAATATTGATTTTTATATATATAGATGTATCGTTTTTTATAATTAAAACGTAATTCTAAACGAAGCTCTGGCACATTTGTAAGTGCAAAGTCGAACTGTTTTTCACATCTGTAGTCATGTGGTGCACTTACAGTAAAAGCAGTCGCCAACTTCTACTCACCATGATTATCATGGCCTGTACCACGTGTACTAGGCATAAGCAAAAAAAAAACGTAAATTCACATATTATATATAGAAGATTAATATAATGATAACACTTAAAAGAATATAAGTTCATTTAATATTAATAACAATTAAAGAGTGAGCTGTCTTCGACCCGCTCGGTGATAACATCTAGCTCTGCCTCTGATTCTTGTTGTCCACGTATGGGAATAACCTCAGCACTTTCGCCTCACGACTTACGACTGCCGGTTTACTCGGGGTTACAACAGTAGACTCGTTTAAGTCGACAAGATCATTTGCAACACTAAATATATATATATATATATTACAACACTATATAGAAATATTTTCTTAGGTTGTTGAAGGGCGCATGATTATGTTTTTTTGATATTGCTTTGTAGTCGTTGAAAAATATTAATAAAATAAAGGTTGAATAATAATTTACTTTGATTATAATATGATAACATATTTGAGAATGAAATAATACCTTGACTTTTAAGGCGGGTAGTAAAAGAAAAAAAAAGAATATTTACATAATTACATAAGGTTTGAGCCGGCTATCGGGAAACAACAACAACGGGTTATATAGCGACCTCTGGCCATCGATTTAACAGAGTATTTGTATATATGAAATATAATTTTTTTTTTTAAATAATAGAATATCCATATATAACATATATATATATCCTTCATTATAAGGCTTCATAAAAATGTGAGAAGAAAGATCAAAATACTTTTTTGAAAATGTAAACAAATGTTTTTGTAAATATTTTATTTTTTATATCTTTGATAAACCAGTTAAAGAGCAATTTACACGCAAAATCATATTTATTTGCTTTGATAAAAATACACATATATTTTTCAAATTCTTTATCGAAGTTTCTTATAAAACCCGTAACAAAATTATATCAAAGATAATGAAAATTAATTCCTAAAATACCATAGAATTAATAAACTCCAAACGTTTAACTATATGGCGATAGTTAGATTTTTATTGTATAGTTTTAAACTACAATTCTATTTACATATGTAACAAATATTATTCAAAAATTATATATCAACTTATATAAGCATGTTCGATATAACAAATATAAAAATGAGTAATTATAATGAACGTTTCGAATCATTTATACAACACATTAATATAATAGGTTTAAAATTCTATATTAAAGTGTCTAAATAATATATAAAAAAGCGGAGTTCCATATAAAATAGAGTATTCGCGCCTCATATTTAGAATTTCATCTCCCATCTGAACCATGACAGCATATCTTTGCTCGCGAGAAGGGCCTTAAAACTCTATTTGCTGAGATACTTGTGGGAATTCATATTTCTCTAGATATATCATTTCGCTTCTCTTTGAAACTTTCCTTTCCATATGGTTTATCAGAGTTGGGATACATATGTTGTTAGACTCTATGTTTATTATATTCTGTTTAAAGCATCTGTCTAAAATTATAATTGAAAAATAGAATTTATATGTTCTGTTTATATAGCGACACAGTAGCAATGATGAGGAGTTGTTCCAATATATAAATTTATATATTTAAAACAAAATAGGCATATACTGACCGCTTACATGATTTTTTAAGAAGGTATAGCGCCATCTCGTAGAATAGAAATCAACTAAACGTTAATTCAATCTATTCCTTGATATTTTGCAAACCATTTTTTTTATAAATCACGAAAGGCCAACCACGAACGCGTTTCGTGCTGTTGGCCCTCGTCAGTTTGGTGCAAAGCTGTACTTCTACGGCTATAATTATTTTGGTCTAAGATGCTTCTTTGAGAAATCAAGGAATGGGGTGAATATACACATATACCGAAAGAGGCACCTCTCCCTTTATTTGTGCATCAGAACGACGTATTGTACATCACCCTAGTAAAAAACCTTTACTGGGGATGATGAAGAATAAGCCACAATGCCAGTTTTTGAAAATTCAGAAAATAGGTAACCTGACAATAAAAAGACAATATTTCAAACTGTTATTGTCGCTAATTCTTTATCATCATTAGTGAAGTTTCATAATAGAGATGCACATCATTCTGACGCATGAATAAAAGAAGATATACATCTTTTGATACATGAATTTCATCCTTCCGAAACTTTATGTTATATGTTATTGTTGTTGTTGTGTCCAATAAAGAGCCTCAGAAGTCTCCATGCATCTCTACCACAGTAGTCGCAAATGTCCTCTATATTGAGTGTGTAAAGCTTCTGCTCTGGGTCCATGTCAATTTTCTGTTGTTGTTGTTGTCGTGTCCAATAGAGAGACTCAGATGTCTCCATGCATCTCTATCACAGTAGTCGCAAATGTCCTCTATATTGGGTGTGTAAAGCTGCAGCTCTGGGTCCATGTTAATTTTCTGTTGTTGTTGTTGTCGTGTCCAAAGAAAAGCCTCAGATGTCTCCATGCATCTCTATCACAGTAGTCGCAATGTCCACTATCTTGGGTGTGTAAAGCTGCTGCTCTGGGTCCATGTCAATTTTCTGCAAGGCTGCGGTCATTTCTGGGCATGAGAATATGTGAGTATGTGTTAGTTCCACACCAGGATATATATTAAACGAATATTCATTTATAAATAAGATAACTCATTACAAAGATAACAAAACTATCTACAATAAATATATTGACAATTAGATAAAGCAACAGTAGGAGCAATACAATTCAGAAAGAGTTTAATTATTCTATTCAGTGATAACCTCTATAATAAATTTAATAATTCACTGACAATATACAATTAAACATCGCAATAGCGAAGACAAATTTAACTTAATTTGTCATTCACTATATAGCCCCGTGGTTCACTATATTACTTTGAAAGGTATAAATCATTTTAGAATATTATCATAAATTGGATAATCCCTAAGAGTAACTTGAATAAATGGTTGATATGAACTTATGATATGGAACCAAACTTCGAATTTCTAGAAAGTTTATAAGAAATCAATCTTCAAAAGTTTTATTCAGTTACTCAGGTGGATTTCCCATCTCTAATTCAACCTTCACTGTGAAAAAAGTACATACATGTAAAATTTAGCCTCATGATTTTGTACTTCTAATAACATTTTAGAATCGTTATAAAGGAAGTTTCGATATACCCCCAGTTTTTTTAGCGAGGTTTATTGTTAATATAAATGATGAAAAAAGGGATAGAGACTTATATACATATAATTACCTTGGGTCAAATATTTTATTGAAATTTGTCCAATATTGCGACCTATATTATCTTCTATATACATCTACTTGAGAGATGACGTCTCTATAAATCATCTCCACTGGTATGTATGAGATTTGGCCTTTTAAACAAGAAATGTTGTTTTCTAATCCCTAGTACACGTGGTACTGGCAAAGGGATCATGGTGGGTAGAAGTTGATAACTTTTACTTTAAGTGCATTACATGTCTACAGATGTGAATATCAGTTCGACATTTTCACTTCTAAACTACATTACACATCTACAGATGTGGAATGCGGTTCGACTATTGTACTTACAAGTGAACCAGAAATCCGTTAGGGACATTTGAGCATTGTTATTTTCAGAAAGAAAAGTGTCAAATTGGAGATCCAATTCCGGATCGAGGTTGTCAAAAATTGATTATTTATACCACTTCTTCTCACTAATTCCTGTATAATATATGGTAATGTAATTAACATTTAAGAAAGGATAATAAACATCTCTATTTTGATCCATTAATTTTTTTTTACATTTTTTAAACGTCCTCAATTCACATGCTTCGATTTTGTTCTCTGAGTACAAAAATATTGATTTTAAATAACTATACACTTTCGTCGAAATCTGATATCCACTTGAAATACGCATTTGAAATTCATAGAAATACTTAAGCAAGATTTTAAGAAAAAGGTTTTAGAAAATTTCATTGTTAATGAATTGTGACCCCGTTTCAAAGACATGAAATGTCATTTGCTGACTCAAGTCAAGCTGGACGACCATCAACGGCTCTCAAAATGGCAAGAACATTGATTTTTGTTTGTCATAAGATCTTCTCTGATCGTTGTTTAACAAAAGAAAACATTTTAAAGGAAAAAAGCATTAGGCTTTTTGTCCTAAAGAAAGGCTCAATCAAGATTAGTTTGTATTTCATCAGGGCACACCAAACCAAACGTTTCTTTATGTTTATTCATATTTTCTTAGAAAAATTTTCACTCTTTTACAGTCAACTTTCATTTATTTATTATCGTCAAATCAGACGCGATATCCACACAAGGGATGCTTGTATCAAGCAACAACACTAAATTCAGAGAACTATTTACCATAAACAATTGGTGAATTAGAAGGTTTGAGTAGGAGTTTAATGAAGAAAAGAAGGTAAAATAGCATTCAATTCATTTTTGTTTTTACATCTTACCTATGAACAACCAATTAAATAAATAAAAATATACATAGTTTAATAATTACGGTTTTTTTAAACTCGGAGTCAAATTGCTTTTGAATTTTGAATATCTATATAAGCTATTTTTGAATTTTAATGCAATATGTATAATATCGCTGACATTTTAAATACCATCTTGAAAATAGTTAAATTTAATTTCAACACTAAATGAAAGAATTACGCACTTTGAAAGTTGTCGTATGCTCTTTATATCAAATTTGTATTAGTGTTTTAATTGTTTCACAAAACCTAATATATAATGTATTTAAGAAAGGTGTGTAGAGTGAATAATAAATATTCAGAGTTTAATTATATATTTCACACATTATATATTTCAAAGGTATATATAATAATCTTTTTGAAAATAGAGCAATCCATAAATAAATCCTTAAATAAAAAGGCATATATTGGATAAAATATCATTTATTTTACCAATATTTCAGTTGGCTGAACGCCAACCTTTATCAAGGTGTTATAACATTTTAAAGTGAGTCAACAATTATGTGGCGCTGAGTTTGTTGTTGACACACTTTAAAATGTTATAACACCTTGATAAAGGTTGGCGTTCGGCCAACTGAAATAATGGTAAAATAAATGATATTTTGATCCAATATATGTCTTTTTAATTAAAAATATAATAATCTGTATTTTATTAATTGGAAGCCTAAAAAGTATTCGATAAATATTTTTTAGTATAGATGCGAACAGATATCAATAATTAATTTAGTTTGTTATTAAATGAAAAACATATTTTAGCCTATAGAGGATTATATAATAAGTTATGTATGCTTTAAAGCAGTGTCGGGCAACCGGTGTGCCGTGGCACACTGGTGTGCCGCGAAGAATTCTAGGTGTGCCGCGAACATTTTTGTAGGTATTTAGAACTTTTGGTTAAATTTAAAAATAATGTTTCAAAAAATATTTTTTATAATTTTTATTCAATTTTAATTTTTTTTTTTCAAAAATTTTCATATAAAAAATGAAATTAAAAAAAAGCAAATTTCATTTTATAGAAAACTTATTTTGGTATTATAATTACAACAGTTTGCATAATTTTATATTTCATATAACGTATGTACATAATCTTGACGTACATAACTGGCACGTGCCATTATTAAAAAATAAAAATGCAAATAGGTACGTACCTATTTAAAATCATAAGTTAAAAAAAAACAATCCGCGAAAACAACTTTATTTAATAAAGTTGAATACATACTGCGGGAAAATACCTAATTTTTAAAATTATATGTCCAAACTTAACCGTCATTTACAATCTTTGTCACAGCTGTTTATTAATAGAGACTCAAAGCTACAAAGCTTAAAAAAAGAAAACAAAAAAAATTATAAATTTATTTAAAAAAATTATTCGGAGTTTTCGTCAAAGTATTGCTGTAGTAATTCTTCATTTTTTTGCATGTTGTAAAACACACACACATTCACACAATAAGTTTTGTACACCGTAAAATCTGTTGGTTAAAAAAGGAAAAAAATATTTTTGTTACGAAATTCTCACTCACTTTTAACTCAAGGTAACTTTATTTAAACATTTTATTATTATATTTGTGTGTTTTCTAAATTCTCTCAAAACTAGATGGAGAGATTTCTAATTAGAGAAGGTGCCAGTGATAAACAAAATCAAAACGAAAATAAAGAAGATAAGAAAATAGTAAAATCAACTGGAAATAAGAGGAAATACGTTGAAGAATATCTCAAATATGGATTTATACCATCTGTTAAATGATCCATCACTGCCGTTTTGCTTAATTTGCCAAAAAACCCTCAGCAACGAAACAATGGTGCCAAGTAAACTACTTCGACATATTGAGACAAATCATCAGGAGCAGATGAACAATCCAATAAGCTACTTTGAAAATATACGATCAAGTTTTCAAAAGCAATCAAAAAAATTCAAGAAATTTATGACCACCTCAGATGAAGCTCAAACAGCTAGTTACATGATAGCTCAACTCATCGCTCGAAAGAAGAAAGCTCACGCGGAAGCAGAGGAAATTATCTTGCCTGCTTTAAAAATTGTGGCTGGGTGTATGTTAACGAATGATGCTATGGAGAAGGTTACGAAAATTCCACTAACATCAAAAACTATTGCGAGAAGAATTGAAGATATGTCAGAAGATATTGAGTTGCAAATAAAACAATCTTTTAATGATTCATCAACAAAATGGGCTATACAGCTTGATGAAACCACAGATATTAGTAATAAAGCTCAATTGCTGGCATTTTTGAGGTTCGTCGATACAGGAAAAATTGTGAATAACTACTTTTTTTGTAAAGAATTAAAACAAAGAACGACTGGTGCGGACATTTTTGAATTAGTTGATGAAAATGTTATGAAGTATAACTTGAGATGGGAAAATTGTGTTAGCGTCTGTACGGATGGAGCTCCAGCTATGAAAGGTTCAAGAAAACGATTGATAGCACATGTCATAAAAAAATCCAAATATCAAATTTGTTCACTGTATGATTCATAGAGAAGTGTTAGTGTCAAAGTCGGTTCCTCCCATCCTTGTCACAACTCTAGATGAAGTTATCAAAGTAGTCAATTACATCAAATCAAATGCTCTTCGATCGAGAATTTTTTCAACATTTTGTGAAGCAATGAATTCCGATTATAAAAATTTATTGTTTCATACTGAAGTCAGATGGTTGTCGAAAGGCAAAGTTTTAAATCGATTTATTTCAATGAAAAATGAAATAATGGCATTCATTGATAACGAAGAGATTAATTTTCCTTTCATGATGAGTGATGTTTGGTGGTTACAAGTTTCATTTTTGGGTGATATTTTCGACAAATTAAACAGCCTTAATTTAAATTTGCATGGTGCTCAGGAGAACATTATCACTATCTCCACCAAGTTGAAAGCGTTTAAGGAAAAACTCAGTTTATGGAATTTAAACATTGCTAAAGAAAACTTTGCATCTTTTCCGATGGTTCAAGAGAATCCATCAAAATCTATTATCAAAAAAGAAGTCGAAGAAACTTTGACATTACTATCCGCTTCTTTTGATAAATATTTTCCTAACTTGGACTTTGAAAAGATGGAATGGGTAGTTAACCCATTTATGCACTGTGAAATTCAACATCTGGAAGAAGAAATGCAAGAAAACTTAATTGATTTAAAAACGATTTAGTTTTCAAAAGACTATTCACTGAAAAGGAGCTATCTGAGTTTTGGTTGTGCTTAAACTCCAAATTTCCTAAACTTAGTAATGCGGCCATCGAATCATTGTTGCCATTTGGAAGTTCCTACCTGTGTGAGCAAGGTTTTTCAACACTCACAGAAATGAAGTCTAAGAAGCGCGAAAGACTTCAAATGATAGATGAGGAGATGCGCGTTTGTCTTTCACAAGTAGATCCCCGTATTGATTTGATATGCTCTCAAAAACAATCGCAATGCTCGCATTGATTATGTTAATTTAATATTGAAAATTAATAAAATGTGATATATATGTTTAAATTTTTACTAGTATTTATTGTTGTATTTTAATTACCTACGAGGAAATTTATAGTGATAACCACAGGTGCGCCGCGAAAAAAATAAATTAAGCTTAGTGCGCCGCAACTCGAAAAAGGTTGCCCGACACTGCTTTAAAGCAAATAATATGGCTGTAATAAAAGCGATAATAATTATTAAAGAAATAATAAATAGTATTCACAAAATTAACTATTTTTAGAGAGCATATGATTCTTTTTAAATATTTAATTAGCTTCGAAGTATCATCTTAATGCAACAAAATTCATATTGGAATTTCCTGGATCATCTGTGGGATTTTTTTTTCATTATAGTAAGGGCAGTTTCTGTATTTATATAATTGTTTATTCTTAAAAAATACACGAAGAAATAAATTGATGATTGTGAATATAGAAGGCACGCTTATATAAAGTAATAAATGTGAATAAATAATATATTTTATTTTAAATAACAAATATTTTCTCACAATGAGTTCCTTTTTATTTCAAAACGCTAGCTTTGAAGCGAAATTCGCTGTTCAACGGGCTTAATATTTGTATGTTTTTGTAAATATTTCTTGTAAGATATAGTCGATATTGTTTTATTAAGCCCGTTGAAAAGCGATTATCGCTTGAAAGCTAGCGTCTTAAAATAAAAAAACCTCATTGTGAGAAAATATTTTGTAATTTTAAACGTTTTTCACAATTTAATCATGAATAGAAAAAAATAATAAAAATATAAAATAATAAAAAAGGTCAGGTTTCGATATTAAAAAAAAAAGAATATCCTGACCACGAGCACATGAGCTTTATAAATGGTAGAGCGCTATCTAGTGGAAGAGAAATTAACTAAACGTTGGTTTTCAGGGAACAGGTTAGATCAACGTTTAGTTGATATTTTTTCCACTAGATGGCGTTCTGCCATCTAAAAAGGTCAACTACTCGTCAATAGATATGCCTTTTTTGATTTTAAAGTAATAAATACGTAGTATTATTGATGAGAGAGTATTATATACTATATTATATATAAAGGAAATATAATTCCGCGGCCATTGAATTTCTATCGTATTGGTGGGTGTATCTATAAAATATAGGGTATATATGTCATAATTTGTATAATTAATGCCCAAGAGGTATAAATTATTTTCGTCAAAAGAAGTATGTAAATATGTTAAGCTTGTGTTAGAATGTAAATATGCAAATTCATCCATCTATAAAAAAAACTGTACAAAAAATAAAGGTGGCAGACATCGCGGTGTGCGCTGTTCGCTTGGGATAACGGTTGCGCCTTTTCATTTGACCACGACATATATATATGTTATGATTATTTTGCTTTGTTGTTGAAAAAGATAAGAGAATTGAAGGTGCAGTCGTAAAAATAGGAAAGATAATTATTTACCCATCAAGTAGTTTTTATTTTGAATTACTTGAAGCAAATTACACATAATTTTTTTGTCACAGTAATATAGAATTTATAAAATGAATCCTATATTCGTGATTTTAAAAAAAAAAGGTCAACTATACATATTTACAACAATATATAAAGTATTCTGTTCTAAATCTATGGTCAAATTGTGGAACAGTCAATGAACAAAAATAAAATGTATGTTTTAAAAAAATAAAATATTTGCATTTTAGATTAAATAATATATATATTATATATAAGGGTATAAAATAATGATTAATTTAGATTTATATACTTGTAATATTTGATAACCTTTCTTGTGTCATTTTGTAATAATTAATGTCAAAGACAAAAAAGTTTTTATTCTCTAAATATTATTTATATTTTTCACACACACACACTTCCTCTCTACATAATGTTCACTTTTTTTGAGGAATAATATCAAAGTTATATAATAGAGATATTATTTTGTAAAGATAGAGGCTGCCTGGCCGGTATTCACAGTTCTTCAAATTAAAGATGCTTCGGTCAGTAAATCTTTTTTATTGTCTTGACGTTTCGACAAAAAATATTTTGTCCTCGTCAGGAGCGAACAAAATTTAAAACATTTGACAAAGCGAAAAACTAGTACAAATGTGATATTGTACTGAGATGAGGTGCATACATTATGAAAAAGGCATCTCCTTATCGTGTAATTCGAGCTGCCCGAAACGCGTGCATGATTATCTTTTCTTGATTAATCAAGAATGGGTAATTGACCAATTCTGGAATAATTAGAAATCAACGAGAATAGTTGATATTTATTCCGATAGATGGTGCAAACCATCAGGAACTTTCAGTTTCACGATAAGAAGATGCCTTTTTCATAATTAAGCAAAGCGTTAAAAATTATTCTAAGGCGCTGCAAGGGCGTTCTCACACGGTTAAGATTTATATACATGTCACATTTAATGATCTTGCATCTTGTCTTTTAGTAATTAATGTCAAAGAACAGGAAAGTATGAGTTCTTAGAAGTTTATTTCTAAATTGAACATTTACTCTGAGAGTCCAATAAAATAATTGAAATTTATCGGTGGCCTGGACTATAATTGTTGTTGCTGTTGCCAGAGTTAAAACGGCTGTCAGGCTCAATTTAGCTAGCTTGGAGGCTCAGCAGGCTACCCTAACCAGAGATACTCTCCAGACATAATTACACCACACTTTAAAATTGTTTATCGTCCTATTTAAAGGCTTCTCAAATTTGATTTGCAACAAACTACGACATAACTTCCAGAAACCACGGCTCTAAGTAACTATTTACTTAGTTATTATTGGGTTATTTTTACTATTTTGTTAGTTTACTCTATTTGTGTTAGGTTGATAATGATTCTATACTCTGCGCTATACTATATGTCTGATATAAATTTGAGTAACTGAAATTCAAATATACAAGTATATACAAGCTACATTTAATCAAATATACAAGTATATACAAGCTACATTTAATCAAATATACAAGTATATACAAGCTACATTTAATCAAATATAAAAGTATATTTGGAATACAAGTAAATAAGTTGAATAAATATTAAATATACAAATGGTTCGATTCCCATCCCTTTATTTTTCCTTTTATCATTACTCTTCACAATTAATCCTTTCATACTTCATCCTTAAGGTTGAAAATAATCGTTATTTCTCCTTGAAATAAATTTCGATTTTTCTTTCAAAAGAAACACATGCGGGATATTTTCAAATGTCGTTCTACAATCATAGGCCGCATTATATTGTATAAATATACAAAGTATAAACAGACATATTGATTCAAATATACAAGTATATACAATTATAAAGTATATTTAAAATAAGTAAGTTAAATAAATAGTGAAACATATTGTAATATATGGTGTTGAAAATAGAGTTGTATGTGCTCAATCGAGAAATGCATTAAATATTCAAAAGGTTTTCAAATCAGTAATATTATTTAAGATATATCAAAAGGCGAACAACTTCGATGAAGGGTTGACATTTGAATGAATGCACTCATAGACAATACTTAAGGATGTTTTAAAGGAAACAGAGGCTGTTCACACGCAAGGGTATCTCGTTTCCTCAATAAATTCACTGTGATATCTTTGATATTTATTGTATGAATCTCGATTTACATTATGAAAGGTACAACTTCTTTAAGTTTTTCCATGAGTGTATATTGTGACAATATACTGGCATGGAGCTATAATCATGTCTACATCAATTACAACTAACAATAGCCAACTCCAACCAAACATAGCCATCTTTAACCAAGCATAGCCATCTCAAACCAAGCATAGCCATCTCTAACAAAACATAGCCATCTCTAACCAAACATAGCCATCTGAAACCAAACATAGCCATCTCTAACCAAACATAGCCATCTCTAACCAAACATAGCCATCTCTAACCAAACTTAGCCATCTCTAACAAAACATAACCATCTCTACCCAAACATAGCCATCTCAAACCAAACATAGCCAACTCTAACCAAACATAGCCATCTCTAACCAAACATAGCCATCTCTAACCAAACATAGCCATCTCTAACAAAACATAGCCATCTCTAACCAAACAGTTTATAAGGTTGCTTCAATGTTCAAGACCTATATATTGAAATTAACGAAAAACAGGCTGTACTTATTAAAATTATAATAAATGGTTCAACACACAATTACATAAGTATATAACAAATATAAAGTTCATAAAAACTAATATCATTTTTAGACTATTTTTCTATAAATATATTTATTTTAAATGAGCGTGTACCAAAGTCATCTAATTAGAAATATTAAAAAAAAAAGAATACCAAGCCAATTATAAATAAAATGATGTCTAACAATACAATGTAGATATAATAGAGATGATAATAACAATATCTAAGAAATCTGATGTAAAAGCAGAAGACAAAAGGAAAGCCAGCGAGTGATTTTTCCTTTCGTGCGTGACTAATAGATGGTCATACAAAAGAATGAGAAACCATTCAAATAAATGTATAGCATCAAAGCAACGAGGCTATTTTTCTCTAAATTAGAGATATTAGTTCGCTTTATTGCCTGGGGGAATGATTATTCTTTATATTTTAATATTGTCCCCCCCTATCCCCTTATGAAATTCAAATCTGATTGATTTTTTCCTAGAATACGAAAGCATTAGCACTTGTGTGGTTATCATATTCCATTCAATCTAATAATATATTTATTTGTCATTATATATTTTGATGAATTTTTGAATTCTCTCTATGCATGGAAGCATTTAAAAAGGTAATAATAATAGAATGGTTTAATGGTGGGAATATCTACATCCTATGAAAACCATTTTTAAATGAAATATAACGTTGAATTTTTAGGTAAATTTATGTTTTATTGTATTAAAAACATTTTTCATCGAAGATATGCATTACAATTGAACTGTTTTGTAGTTATGACATGTTTTATTATTATATATATTGAGTTTTTGAAGTTATATATTGCCACGCGGAAAATTAGGGAAGACAAAAACTTCAGGAGGAGACAACAATTTATTTCAGGAAAGGACAAACTATCAATGATAAACAAAAAGATAAGCAAAGGTGGAAGTTTACAGAGTAATAACGTATAAACATAAAAATGACCACTCTGTTATTAAATACTTTATTACAATATATATATAAAATAGGTAATTCGCGCCATCTATATTCAGAAGCGTGAATTATATAATGCGCTTGTTAACAAGAATTAGCCAAAAAAATGTAAATATAGACAAGGAACATACAATAAGTGGTCGACATATACTAATATTATTCATAAAGCACAAAAGGAAATCAAAAGGTAGACAAATAATCTAGTGAAATAGTGCATGAACATTCTTAATGTTTTACTTTTACATGTAAATATGTAAATAAAACAGATCAGGAGGCCCAGAGAAAATCGGTATTCCTATTATTGTGTCTTTGCATATTTGTTCTTTGTAGTAGCACTATTTTTCATTGTATTAATTGAACTTATTGGTGATATAAAGAGGACGTATGTATAAGGTTGAGTAGTCCGGGTAGTTGCGACTTTAGTAAGCCCTAGGATTCCGGGTTACTTCGAGAGAAAGAGATTTTATTTTGTTTTACTTTTGAATGTAATATGTAAAGAGAAGTGATCAGAAGGGTCTAGGGAAAATTGAATTTCCCATTGTTGTGTCTTTGCATATTTTCTTTTCTTGTAGCACTATTTGCATAGTGTCAATTCATTTCATTGGTGCTAGGTTAGTCCGGATAGTTAGCGACTTTAATACGCTCCAGAAATCCGGGTTACCTCAAGAGAAAGAAAGAGATTGAGATTGAAACTGATTTATTACAATGTCCATATAAGATTATATAAGGTTAAATACAGTATAAATATGAATAAATAAGATTATATAATAATAAATATATGCATACATATATATAAATATAAAAATAGTTGATAAATATACATATATATATAATATATACAGTCTTCATTGGTGACGCTCACCGCGGGAAAGACTCCGCCACCGATGGACTGCGAGAGAGAAAGAGAATTAAGCAGTCCAGAGTTAGGAGTTAAGTAGTCTTGTTACTTTGGACATCTATTGTAGTTTTAACCTGGCAATAAAAGATAATTGCTCAAGTATAAGAGTTTTTTCGTGGTTGAAGTGAAGCAGCGAGATACGACACCTATCATGCAGCCAAACCACATGTATTATATTATATATAATACACTGCGGCCTGTGATTGTAAAACGACACTTGAAGATACACCGCATGAGTTTCTTTTAAACGAAAAATCAAAATTTTATTTAAAGGTGAAATATCGACTATTTCTATCCTTTTTGGATGAGGTATGAAAGGGTGAATTATGAAGAGTAATGACGAACGGAAAAATAAAAGTGTCCATGGATGAAAATCCCTGTCCAGGGATTAAAACCACATGTATGACGCGAGAGCCCATGTATTTTTCTGTATTTTTTAAGAATATAAACCCATTTAGGCCAAACATTCCTATAATAAATATAATAAAGTTGCCTATATATATGTCATAATTTGCCTAATGACTAAAAGATATAATTTATTTTCGCCATAATTAGTAGGTTAAATGTGAATACAAATTTAACCATCTATAAATCTGTACAAAATAAACGTCGGAGACAGCGCGCGCGCTCATGAGTGTGGAAGTTTTTTTTCGAAACGTACATTGCACAACGGTCGCACCCTTCCATTCGACCACGATGGATACGACATATATATATTTATTTGAATAGTATAAATATGAAATTGTACTGGAATAAGGTGGATATATAAAGAAAAAAGGCATTTCCTTATCGTGTAACTGAAAGTTGCTGATGACTTGAACCATTTTAAATATTAAATATTTTAAAATAGTGCATATACATATATCAACAATATTTTAGTTTATTTTAATACTTATATACATATAGAATGTTAAAATCAATAAGCTTGAGGGATAAGTATCTTTCAAATAAATTTATTTAAAGCTTTCGGGCACAACCGCCCTTCGACAGGAAAAGCGTACACTGTATAATTTTTCCTGTCGAAGGGCGGTTGTGCCCGAAAGCTTGGAATAAATTTTTTTGAAAGATACTTATCCCTCAAGCTTATTGATTTTAACACACTTATATACATATATTCGATAAACGTGTATTTGAAAATCAAACCCCATTTTGCAGGTTTCAAAAGAAAAACACCACAATATTTAGTTTAAAGAAATTCAAAATTGTTTTTTTTTTTCGGAACACTTTTATTAATACCTAGATTGATTTTTTAAAAAATATCGATCAGAAAAAAGTAGAAAAACCATCTATTTTCTAGGCGATGTGGACTAATAAAACTTTAAAA